>CM061546.1:14207500-14682500 GCA_030864215.1 Capsicum pubescens
GATACAGATTGAAGGTCCATTAAATTAAATTGATAACTTTAACTTGCACAATCCAATATCATGTTTGACCTTAAATGTTTTAACCACTTGGTATTTATTATTATTATTATTATTATTATTATTATTATTATTATTATTATTATTATTATTATTATTATTATTATTATTATTATTATTATTATTATTATAAATGGGACATATCTTTGATAAAGGGTTGCTTATTTTGAGCCACAATTTGAATACTAAATTATTTAAAGAAAGAGAAATTTTTGGTGGAGTTTAGATTGTTGATGGTTGTCCACGTGACGTGAGTGTTAAGTATTTTCTTTTGCAAATTTTACTCAATGATCTATTTGTCATAAGTGAAACTTTTATTTCATTGAGATTTATTATATGAAGAGATAATTGTCTATAGATTTGATGAAGGACAGTGCAACTAATTAGTGTATTAAAAGTGGTTGGCTTGTTATTCCTCCTTGAAGTTTTAGTGAAACAAAGTATATCAGTTGTAGTAATATTACAGAATTTTTTAGATTTATTTTATATGTAAAGACATCTTTTTTTAGATCTAAATTTAAGTTAAGCCTTTTTTGTTTTGAGTATGTGGAGCCAAAGTATTTTATGACATTAATTATGGTCTAATTATTGTATTGTTGGTGCATAAAATTAAATCATTTGGCTAATTTATGTTTTCTGGCCATTGAAAGAACAATTATTTTGTAGGGCCATTAATTAAGGAGATAAAATCTCATTTTTGAAATTGTCAGTAATTCAGTTTTGGCATATTCAATTTTGCATGATTATTTATGTTTATCATGCAAATCAATGTTGTGGGGCTTATTATATAACCAAAAATTAAGGGACCTATTTAGATTGTGCGGTTATTTAAAATTATTTGGGCCATTCAAAAATATTTTATTAGTCCATAAAGAAGATATGATATAATTCATCCAAAAATTACTATTTAGTCCAAGTTGACATCTTTAATATTTGATTCCCATATTATGCAATAATTGCACTTTGTATTTACTTAGTGTTATTATGTTATGACAGTATTATAATTTGATCATCCTTGTGGGCATTCAGATTGGCCCTCTTGTATGCATATGCAATCTTTTAAGTGTTTAAAATTTGATTTAAAGTTATTACTGACTTATTTTCCTTTTTAGTCCATTTCAAAAAGAATAATGATCCCTTTCCTTTTTTGGCAATACTTTAATTTCAACTTTCCATATGACATGTTTAGGACCACAAGATTAAATGGCATTTTGGTACATTTGACACAACTTTAATTTAAGGCCACAAGATTCAAAAGTCTTCTTTATTTTCTTAAACTTTGTGCCAAGTCAAAGTAGATCATTCTTTTTGAAACGGAGGGAGTAATCTCTATTTGGAGGTTTTGAGGTTAATATTCAGAAGGAATGACCAAAACAAATTGTAAAATGAAGGATAATTTAATATCTTTAAAACTTTTAGATCTTATGAGGTCTTAGGAGTAGTCAAACCATCCCAAGACCATAAGTATTAAGTCTAAAACACCTAAGAAGGTTGAGATGTGTTTTAACAACGAGTTGGTGATAATTCAAATAAAAAACTTGCAAATCTAATAATTCAGTAATGAAACTCAAAAGATTAAGCTATTTAAGTATATTTGACTGAGATTTGAAAATAATTTAAATTTCTGATGGTTGAATTATGAAATCTGTGTTTAAACTCTGTACAAGTCTTTGATGGCTGTACAAGTCTTCTAGTGGTAGGGTCCAAGCCAAATCAGCCAAACCCCCGCCGCCTAGGGCGGCTTTAATTTGGAAAATAAAGCGATGTGAGCGCATCATGTTGATTTTATTTTTAGGATCAATTTTAAATTAAAAAAAGAGTCACTTCGCATTGATTTTATATTTAAGGTCAATTTTAATTTTTTTTTTTTTTTAAAAATCTATTGCGGTGACTACCACTGCCGCAATTTTCTAAGGTTAACTTTGAAGTCCACTGCTACGACTTCTTCTTCTTCATTATGCGACTACCACTAATGCAGCTTCTTCATTACCGCTACACTTCAATGATGCATTCGCATCGCTTCGCATAATGCGTGATATTGAACGTTCAATACTGATATTTTAAATTCTATACCAGCAGAGTAAATGAAAATAAATTGACTAATCAAATTTATAAGATAGAAATTAAGAGTTACTTTCTCTGCTCTTTAATAGTTGTCCATTATATTATTTTTAGATTTTCAATAATATTTATTTAGTTTGAAAAATCAATGGATAATTTCACTGTTTTTATCCATCTTACCCTTGCTATTAAATACTATTCATCGCTCAATGCATTTTTCAAGACATAAAATTTATAATATTCAAAGGGTGATATTATAAAACTATTTTTATTATTTATTATTTTTTAATATGTGTGCTAAGTCAATAGTGGTCAACTATTATTGAAGGGAAAAAATAATGATTAAAAATAAGCTTAAACTATATTCACTACTAAAAGGTCTTGTTTTAGCCATGCAATTTAGTGAGAAACGTCCTTCACAAATAAAAATTTAATGAAAACAGTTATTACTTTAAGGTATCTTGCTAATTTGAGCTTTACTAATTATTAATGAGAAAGACGCTCGCACAATAATGACAAACTCTCACACTCAATTATAGCCTGATAATTTTTTGAAAAAATATAATATAGTGAGGATGTCACTTGTTATATTAACATAATGCATGACCACATCAACATACTGCATGACCAGGCTGTTGATGACCAGGCTGTTGTTACCAATCAACAACATTGAAAAGTGTGTAAATACACAAAAAAATCAACAACATTGAAATGTGTGTATAAATACAAAAAAGTGATAATTAACATATGAAATTCGTAAAAATATATAATAATTTAAGTAGATAAATAAAATAATAAATAATTAAAAAAACAGACAATAGTATATCTGTTATGAGAACAGACAGAAATAGATAATATATATGATAAAACAAAAGAAAAATAAGATGAACATACATAAATTTACGTGAAAATTTTTAACAGGAAAAATCACAGGTAGAGAAGGAGAAAACACACTATAATAGAAAGTAGTACAAGGAGGAGACGAAAGTTTCAAAGATGTATGTCAAAAACCACCAAAAACAATCCACTAAATGTATTTATATAATACATGCATACAAATAAATCTTAAGCCCAAAAATATATAGGTCTATAAAAAATCACAAATATTAATTGCACTGTAAATTTTTCAATACTTAATCAATATAATTTGAGTTACAAACTCTAACAATATCTATAAGTGAGTTGAATTCTAGGTTTGTGCAAAATAATCAATCTCTCTCCAATTATTAACTGTAGACACGTGATTTTGATCCTCCCAAATTTAATATATATATTTTTCGGTATTAAATATTTATATTTGATCCAATATTATTTTTAACTCTTATTTCATTTTTAATAAGTTTTAGTTGAAAATAAATAAATAAAGTTACATTTTAAGATATTCTTATTTTTAAAATAAAATGAAAATTTTTCAAAAAAATATTTTTCTTTTAATTTAGATTTTTATAAATAAGCTAATGATTTTATTTTCTCTTAATTATATTTTATTTTAAGTTAGTTATATTTTTATTTATATTTTTCTTAAGTATAAAAATTAATTAGTTAATATTTTTTTATTACTATTAATATTATTTATTTTTATATAATTTATTTATTTATTAAATGTAGACACCTAATTTTGTCCCTCCCGAAGATCCAAGTTATTCATTTTACCCCTATCTTACTGTGTGCCCTCACCTGTGTGATTATGTCCCACGAAAATACAAAAATAACAAAAAATTCAATAAATCCCTAACCTTATCCTAACAAACTTTATCCTTATCACCCCACTCACCCCTATCCCCACGTGGACACTCTTACACTTTTTTTTTTTGTCTTTTACCTAACAAATTCATACCATGGGTCCCACATCTTTAGACTAAAAAATTGAGAAAAAGGGAATCATTCACCTCTATATGGGGAATTCATCAAATTACATACTCTAGACCATTTTTTTTTTATTCTAAGGGAGTCCACTGGAAACAATTTCATTGAACATACATACATCACTCCTCATTCTTTTTTCAGGAACAAGATATACTAGTCACCTTTCTTCTTCATTGGGAGGGACTCACGAGAAACCACCATTAACGCACACACACCACAGATACAAACCACAAAGAATAACAACACAGTGAGATGGCGAGAAGAGAGTAGATCAAGAGAGGGCGGCGAAGAGAGAGAGTAGAGTACAGTGAGGGTAAATTGAGAGGATGAAAAGAATTTGAGCAAGGTTTGGTCAGTTTCTGGATATTCTCTGGCGAAATCTCACTGGAAGTGACCTGTGTTCATCGTTTCTCAGTCTAAGCTCGCCGGATTTGGCCTCAAGCTCACCAGAACTGGTTTCTCTTTCATCTTCTGATCGTTCCCATCACGAAATCGCCAAAAACTCTTTGTTTTTCTCTGATTTTTTGGGGTGAATTCGGTTGAGAGGTGTTAGGGGGTCGCCGGAATTGGTTTTCGTTCGTCAATCGAATCGGTTTAAGCCCCCAAAAACACCGAAACTAGTGTTGGTTCTAGGGATTTCGATATGGGTTGGCTCCTTTGGAATTCAGTACGGGTACCTCTCGTTTCTTTATAAGACTGACCCCATTTGGTTCGATATTTCTTCTTCATTTCTGTTTGAAAATTGGGTTTTCAATCGGACTACGAGTTCGAAGTTGATATCGAGTTGGGGGTTGTCGTTTGAGGTTCAATTGGGGCATTTCGAATTCGGCTCCATTTTCTAATCACACAATCCGACATATAAAAGTCCATTTAAGGTCCAACTCTATCTCTTCTCATTTTACTTTACTATACGTGTTTGATTTGCCTGATGTGTGGTTGAATTTTGGTGACATTAATTTGGTAATTTGGTGTTCAATTTCGTTGAATAGATGGTTGTGGATTGTTGAGATAACTGTCTTGAATCGTTGGAATTTGGTATAAAAATGGAATGTGGGGTTGGATGGTAGGAATTGATAAAGAATGAATATTGTTTTGATTTATTGTCCTTGGTTATTTTGAAGCAAATACGAATGTTTGACTGGGTAGTATCATGATGCGCCAATTGGTTTAGGCAAACGTAGTTTGGGTAGGCAAAGTTTATAATTTGTGATTTTATTGAATGTTTGAAATATTGTTTGAATGATTGAAATTTGGGTGAATGATTTGGTTTTCTCGTATTGAAAAACTGTATTCATTTGGACGGGGATGCCTCGAAGTATTTGTATTAATTTGTTCGGGGAATGCCCCGAAGTATTTTATATTCGGAGGACGTTCGTGACGAAGGACCGAGGCGTCGGGTAGAGCCGAGGAGCGTAGTTAGGATTAGTATAGGTTAGATAGGATTTATTTTCACATTTTTATTTATTTTGGGGTTATAATAATTGGACTGAATATTATTTTGGTTTTGAACTTTGCATGATTTGCTTGTTTTTATGTGGTTTATACATTTTATAATGGTAAAGTTAGCCGATACACTCCACCAAGAGACCGTGGTCGAACCACGGGATCGAGGGGTGCCAACACCTTCCCCTCGGTCAACAAAATTCCTTAGTCGGAATATCTGTTCGCGGATCAATTTTAGAGTCAAAACCATTTTGAAAAGGATTTCCAAAGGTGACTTGGCACACCGGATTATGCCAAGTGGCGACTCTGAGTTTTGAATGTAAAAATAATCCTTTTTAAAAATAAAAATTCTTCTTTTGTCACTTAACAATAAAACCCTTTCAAAACTTTAATTCGAATCATTTGGAGTACGAAAAAGGGGTGTGATAGCTCTGGCGACTCTACTGGGGATCTTTTCAGAATTCGAGATATTTTTGGAGTCGTATCGGCTTTGTTTTGCATTACGAGTGTATAAACATTGTTTGTGATTATTGTTATCACTGTTGTGCGTTTCCGTGCTCTTTGTTTACAGTTTTTCTTTATGTGTTACCGCTTTATATCTGACATCATGTGCATAACCCGATTCATTCTTTCTGCAACAAGTCCGTAGTACGCGTGTGTACACGATCTATAGTTGAGTCACCCTTATTTTAGGGGGGAACCGTTGGGTTGTATGGAGTAGGTGGCTAGCTAAAGCAAGCCGCTATCGACCATACGCTCCCCCGAACAGCCTTGTTAGTAAACCCCAGCGTAGGTCAGCCTTCAGGTCATACTTATCTGCATCATCTTGAGACCTAGCGGGACCCACTTGGTCCTTCATATGAGACTCATCTCTAAAGCATACCTACTTGCTAAATGTTGCATCTCTAAGGGTGATATGGTTATTTGACGGATTGATTTAGGGGGAAACATGTGTTAGATTTAAATAGAGTGTGTAGGCAACAAAAATTGAAAAAAAAAAAAGAGGAAAAAGAAAGAAAAAGTGAGTCGAAAAAAAAAAAAAGAGTTTCGTAGTTTTTAGAGTTTTTTATGGCTTTTGTTTTTCACAATTCTAAAATTCAAAAAGATTTTTTTTACCTTTCGCACTCATTTTCTCAAAAACATCAAAAAGATTTTCCTGTGTCTCGTTTAGCATGCATTCATAATTCGAAACTTCAAAAATATTTTTCATTCATAGGAGTTTTTATAAAAGAAAATGCAAAAAAAGATGTTAGAAATCTTTTACATTTCGTATGACGAAAATATCAAAAAGATTTTTTCTTTCATAATTGTTGGTGTCATTTTTGTATGAAGTATCAAATTAAAAACCCAAAAAGATTTTATTTTCATCGTGCAGTCGTGTCTCTCAAGTCAAGATTTTGTTGTTCTATAATCCTTAATTGTCCAATCTGGACGAACTACGCACCCCTGATTCTCCGAGACCCCTGATTTTTCTCTCTCGGGATTTGAGATACATAGGTAGCCTATTATTGGTTCGGGGATCTTATTTGAAAAATTTTAAAAATATTTTCTTCACTCTTCATTTAGAGTAGGCGTTTCATATACGTCATTAAAAAAAAACTACAAAAAGATTTTCCTTTAATAGGTTCAAGTTTCATTTTCACATGAAATTCAAAAATCGAAAACCCAAAAAGATTTTTCTTTGGTAATCATAGGTTTCATTTTGTATAGAGATTTAAACCAAAAAAAAAGAAGATTTTCATCAATTCTTTTGACACTTTGTTTCAAGAAAAAGAAAAAGAGTTTAATTTGGACATTTTGGCAAGACTTCACAAACTACGCACACCTGATTCTCCTCTCTCGGGAGTGAGATACGTAGGCGCCCTTCTTGGGTTCGGTGACCCTTTCAAAAAGAAAAAAAATAGTTTTCGAGTAAGTGTTGAACTCTAACGCATTTGCTATCTCTTATTCAGTTAGTTTGAGGTGGTTGGTTTGTGGCATTTTGGCTGGTTTTCTATATTGCACCAACTCACAGAGAAAGTTATGGCCAACAAGGATACCGAGTTTGTTGTCACTAATCAGATAGGGAGTTCGAGAAATGAGAATTTAAGAGCTCATGAAGAGATTCAAAAATTAAGGAAACAAATGATAGAAATGCATCGAGCTTAGGCTAATGGGTTGCCGCCTCCTCCAGTTCCCACTGATAATCTGGAATATCTTTCTAGTATGCCTCCCGTGTCACATCCACCATTTCCTATTTTTGTTGATATGACACAACATGCATCAGGATCGACTCCGGGGCAACAATATCCAACCTCTTCCAATGTTCATATCCTCACTCCTCAATCCAAGACTACCACATACTCGGCTCCATCTGTTGTTCATGCTTTTTTGGCGCCACCCCCACCTGAAGCTCCTACTTTTGATGTTCATCCACAAGTTGTGCCTCCCTACTCTACAAGAGAGCCTGCATTGAATATTATTGGTGATCATCAATACACTTCCGAGCCTACATTCAAATTAACTGGTCTTTACGGTGACACTCACCCGCCTGAATTTCCTCCTAACACTGAGAAACCTGTTATGACAGAAGAACAAGAGGAAATGACCAGAAAATTGAGAAGTTTGGAACTTTCTATGAAGAACTTGCAAGGACTTGGGGGTTACAAACGTGTCTCATATAAGGACTTATGCATGTTTCCAGGTGTCAACCTTCCTCCTGGCTTTAAAATGCCAAAGTTTGAGAAATATGACAGACATGGGGACCCAGTGGCACATTTGAGGCGCTATTGTAACCAATTAAGAGGCGCTGGAGGGAAGGAAGAACTACTCTTGGCCTATTTCGGGGAAAGTCTTTCAGGCCTAGCTTCGAAATGATTTGTTGACCAAGACATTGACAAGCGGATTAGTTGGGATGACCTAGCTAATGAATTTGTGCAACAATTTCAATACAATGTGGAGTTGATCCCTAACTGAAAATCCCTAACTGGTATAAAAAAGAAGAATACTAAGAGTTTCAGGGAGTATGCGATCAGATGGCGCGAACAAGCTGCTAGAGTAAAACCGCCAATGAAAGAAAGCAAAATAGTGGAGGTGTTTATTCAAGCGCAGGATGAAAAATATTATCAACACTTGTTACCTGCATTAGGCAAGTCATTTATTGAGGTCCTTAAAATGGGGGAGATGATAGAAGAGGGAATTAAGACTGGTCGCATTGTGAGTTTTACAACATTGAAAGCAACAACTCAAGCAATTCAAAAGGGTTCAGGAAGTGTTGGGGAGACAAAGAATGAGGAAGTTGTATCTTCTCTTGTAGTTGGACATTAGGAAAGGTCAAGAAGACCCCGTCGTCGTCACTCTCAGGAAAAAACCCAAGTTCATACCCAAACTCCACATAATCTGTAACACCCTGTATTCAAGTACGTGTATTGGCGTATTCAAGTACGTGTATTGGTCTTATTTATATGAAATTAATTTTATTTTATTTTATTTATACCGGAATTTGCCAGTCGATGGTTCCATACGAAGGTTATTGGATAATCTTTCCAACCATATAAAGATTTCCAAAAACGAATAGGTTTCAGATATAATCGAGCACGTTCGAAACTATAAAACGGTGGCCGGGATATTGGGAATAGTAAATGTGCAGGAAAATTTCCTGCACACAAACTACTGAGGCCAGCCAATTTTTTGGGTCGACTTTGAACGATCATAACTCCCTTAATATAATTAACTGGGAGATCTACGACCTATCAAAAGAAAGATCATTGAGTCTTCTTTCCAATGCAATTGGTTTCATCCAAATCCAACGTCTAAGTAAGGAGTTATACTCATTTCACTTCAGACTCTCAAAACATATTTTTAGGGTCAACTTCAAACGATCATAACTCCTTGTACAGGACGAACTGGGTGGCCTACTTTATATTAAATGAAATCCCTTTGAATTATCTTTCCAACGATATCAATTTTACCCAAATCCGATATCGGATCAAAGAGTTATGGTCGATCTACTTTAGCTTATCAAAACAGTCCACCAAAGGACAGATTTGACATTATTTAAATTTTAAAGGCACTTTGGTCATTCCCTATGATATTATGGACGGGAATATGTGTACATATACATGTATATGAGTTCAAAAACTCATTTTCATCATCAATAATTGAGAAAGAACAAACCCTAGCCAAATTTGACCTTTAAATTACTTTTGATTCAACCGTAGAAATTCCAAAGTAATCTGATAACTGCGTTTGTCATCTCGAGAGCTTCGAACGACACCTATTATTTGTGCAAACAGGATTGCATAATCAAGAGGTGAATTCTAAGGTATGAATATTGTTTGCCTTTGTTCTCTTCCATATGTATATGTGTGATAGAGGATTATATGTACTGGTTGTTATTGAAAGGTGATGAAAATAGGGTTATGGACTATTTTGCATGGTTTGGTTGTATTGAATTGTGGAGGGTGGATATGGTGATTGAGTTATGGAAGGTGGATATGGTGATATACTATTGAATTGATGATTATTTATGTCTATGGCTCAATTTGGTTTAATGGATTGGTTGGAAGGATAAATGAATCCAAACGTGATATTGGAGGATGTTGTATGAATATGCATGGCATGTGAATGTAATTGGAGTATAAGAGGGTTAAAGTGACACCCTTTATGGTGTAATTAAGGCTTAATACTTAACCACTAGTTTGGTGAATTCAAATAATTGAATTGTGACATTTGATCGCTAATACTAGATTGCTATATATGTTCATTGTAGATAAGTAATCCGAAAAGACGAGAAGTCCATTTGGGACTAGTATTGAAGGTTGACAGTCAGGTATGTAAAGCATACTCTATACCATATCTTTGGCATAAAAGTGAACAATTGTTCTATTAAGAAAGTTTCCAAAGTTATTCAGTAACATGTGATCCATAATGATTTTGTATGATGTCCTACGTTACCAATGAATTTGTTTCCACCCTACAAGATGCCAAGACATTCCAATACTTACTTGTCTTCCAAATCTTACATGTTTATTGCACTAATGAATGTCAGAAGGTATCCGGTTACTCAAACAAGATCCATGTGCTATTAATGACTCCAAAACGTTTCATTGATATACCAATAAATTCCTACTTCATTGTTATGGCATTGATGACTCCAAAACACTTTATTGATGTGCCAATGAGTTCTTACTTCATTGTTATTGCATTGATGGTCTATTTATATGTCTCTTATTGATGTATCATTGTTTCAAAGTATCAAAAATGTGGTGGCGACCGAAATAACAATCTTAAAGATTAATTGAACTAAGTGATGGAAGTTCTCTCTTATCGGGTGGTATCCCAGGGGCATAAGCCTATCATGGGTAGATCCCTATTTATGTGTTTATGGGTGGTATCCCAGGGGCATAAGCCTAGCATGGGTCGATCCCAGTTGATATGTACTGGAGGCAGCCTAATGGTCACAGTACAGTACAGTAATGATTACAAAGATGATAAGAACGAAGGTAAAGTGATTGAATAAATACAATGTACAGGTTGTCACAAGTTCTAGTAAGTGTGGTCCACTCCTATTACGATTTATTCACTTGTTTCTGATTTCTATTGAGCTCTTATATCATATGTGATTATCTACAACTTTACATACTCAGTATATATTTCGTACTGACGTCCCCCACGGGGGACCTGCATTTCATGCTGCAGGAACAGGTACCTCAGCTCATACACCGCACAAGTAGGAGCCAGGATACCCAGCTGCTTTTGGTGAGCTCCAGTTTGCTTCGGGGCTTTCCGTGTCATATCCAGTCACTTTTAGTATTGTATAGAAGTTTGTTATATGGAGGGGTGTGTCCCGACCTTAGTTAAACTCTGTGTATTGTCTAGAGGCTTTGTAGACCTAATGTACAGTCAAAGTAGTATTTTGTTAATAGACGTGATGGCTCCAACGACCACGTATTGTATATACATATATATGTGTGCTCGAGCTTATACAGGTGATTATTTCCTTTTATATGCGACATGATGCTGTCGAATTTCGGGTTGTCATAGAGGTATGCATGGGAAGTATAAGGTTATGAGCTGGTTCTCCCAGGACTCCTCGGTTACGGGTGCCAGTCCGCCCCAATAGGATTTGAGGCATAACAAAAGTGGTATTAGAGAAGTTCGTCCTAGTGAGTCTACAAAGCCGTGTCTACGTAGAGTCTTGTTTATCGGTGTGTCATGCACCGCATCTATAAACAGAAGGCTATGGACATTTAGGAATTGTTTCTTTTCTTTATGTCTTAGATCGTGCGATAGAGCCTATATTGTATATGAAGTCATAGTTGACCACTGAATCTGTTTGTTTCTCTTATAATAGTAATGATGCCGGTTACCGAAAGCAAGAATACTGGTAAGCAAGTAGATGTGGCTGCCGGAGAGGGTACTAGTAAGTCACCTACTATACCAGCTAATCAAAGTGAGGCTCCAGCTGAGCATGCATCAGAAACTTCTTCCACTCCGGAAGAAATAAGCGGGAGGAGAACTATATCCCCAGAGCCACCTATTAATGTTGTTGATCAAGATCTTAGAAATGCAGTGCAACTTTTGACTCGTATAGTTGCTGGGAAAGATCAAGGGCAAGCCATTCCTACCACGGGTCCTAGTGGTACAGATAGGGCGGCTAGCCTTCGAACACAGGATTTTCTTAAGATGGATCCTCCCACTTTTACTGGATCAGATCTTAACGAGGACCCATAGGACTTTATTGATCAAATTCAAAGGGCCTTAGATGTTATGCATGTAACGGGTAGAGAGACAGTGGAGTTAGCGGCGTATAGATTTAAAGGGGAGGCTATCTATTGGTATGAAAATTGGAAACGATCTAGGGGTATTGATGCACCCCCAGTTACTTGGAAAGAGTTCAAAGAGGCATTTTTTTATCATTATCTTCCATTCGAGATTCGTCAGGCCCATGCAGATCAGTTTTTAAATCTTCGTCAGGGGAATATGAGCGTGAGGGAGTACAGTCTCCGATTTAATTCCTTGTCGAGATATGCTCCTAATGTTGTAGCTACTATGGATGATATAGTTCGTCAATATGTGGATAGGCTAGATCCATATCTGGTTAGAGATTGTACTATTGCCGCTTTGAACAAAGATATGGACATAGCGAGGATCCAAGCTTTTGCACAGAAAATGGAAGATCAGAGGCAGAGGAGAAGAACACAGGAATCATAAAGAGGATTTTCCAAGAGGGCCAGATATACAGGGTAGTTCATGGCATCCCAAGGAGGGTTCAGGCCACAGTTTTCTGCTAGACCACCTAGGCCATTATCTTCTTATTCTGCAGCTAGTGTCTCACCACAGTTCCAAGGGTCCAGAGGAAATCAATTTGGGCACAGAAGTGAGAGTCAGAGTTCGCGGACAGTGGGGTACCAAGGGCAAGGGAATATGAGCCAATCGAGACCTCCTCGAGAGCCATGCAATAAATGTGGAAGGTATCATTTGGGCGCATGTCGGCTAGGGACCAATATTTGCTTTTGGTGCGGTATGTCGGGGCATATGATGAGGGAATGCCCACGAAGGGACATAGGGGGTATGGCATGACCTACGAGGTCATTTGTTGCATCATCATCATCGATGCCTTATTCAGGAAGAGGTGCATAACCAATGGGTCGTGTTAGAGGTGATAGAGGAGCCACGAGTTCTAGCGGGGCTCAAAATCGTATGTATGCTCTTGTGGATCGACAGAATTTAGAGGCTTTCCCAGATGTGGTTACGGGTACGTTGTCTATCTTTTCATTCGATTTATATGCCTTAATTGATCCTGGTTCTACATTATCTTATGTTACTCCATTGGTTGCTGGAAAGTTCGAAAGAATACCCGAACTGTTAGTTAAGCCATTTGAAGTGTCCACACCGGTTGGGGAATCTATTATAGCTAGAAGGGTTTATCGAAACTGCATAGTAACTGTTTGTGGTCGTGATACGATGGCTGATCTTGTGGAGTTAGAAATGGTAGATTTTGATGTTATAATGGGTATGGACTGGTTGGCGTCTTGTTATGCCATAATTGATTGTTGCACGAAAAAGGTATATTTCCATTTTCCAAATGAATCAGTCCTTGAATGGAAAGGTGAAATTATGCGCCAAGAGGTAGATTTATTTCTTATTTTAAGGCAAGGAGAATGATTTACAAGGGATACATATATCATTTAGTTAGAGTAAGGGATACAGAAGCGGAGCCACCAACTCTTCACGATGTTTCAGTGGTAAATGAATTTTCTGATGTATTTCCTGAAGATCTTCCAGGTTTGCCTCGTGAACGAGAAGTAGAGTTTGGTATTGATGTAATACCAGGCACCCAACCAATCTCCATTCCTCCGTATAGAATGGCCCCAGCAGAATTACGAGAATTGAAAGAGCAATTGAAAGATTTGCTAGAGAAGGGATTCATAAGGCCTAGTATGTCCCCCTGGGGAGCACCAGTGTTAGTTGTGCGCAAAAAGAATGGCTCGCTGAGTATGTGTATTGATTATCGACAATTGAATAAGGTGACTATTAAGAATAAATATCCTCTCCCAAGAATTGATGATTTATTTGATCAGTTACAGGGCGCCAAGTGCTTTTCTAAGATTGATTTGAGATAAGGTTACCACCAAGTGAGGGTCAAAGAGAAGGATATACCCAAGACAGCTTTCCGAACACGGTATGGTCATTATGAGTTTCTAGTTATGTCATTTGGGCTAACAAATGTACCCGCAACTTTTATGGATTTGATGAATAGGGTGTTTAAGCCATTCCTGGATGTATTTGTGATAGTTTTTATAGATGATATTCTTGTTTATTATAGATCAGAAGAGGACCATGCCAATCACTTACGACAGGCATTGCAGACTCTTCGTGATTGTAAGCTTTATGCAAAGTTCTCTAAATGTGAGTTTTGGTTAAAGTCGGTGGCATTTTTGGGTCATATTGTATCTAGTGAAGGGATAAAGGTTGATGCTCAAAAGATAGAAGCTGTGAAGAACTGGCCAAGGCCCACAACGCCTACGGAGATTCGTAGTTTTCTCGGGTTGGCCGGTTATTATAGAAGGTTTGTTAAAGACTTTTCTTCCATTTCAGCACCCTTAACCAAGCTAACCCATAAAACATCCAAATTCCAATGGAATGATGCCTGTGAGAAGAGTTTTCAAGATTTAAAGAACAAGTTGATTTCTACACCCGTGTTGGTACTTCCAGAAGGCACCGAAGGGTATATAGTGTATTGTGATGCTTCCAGAATTGGTTTAGGATATGTATTGATGCAGCATGGTAAGGTAATAGCATATGCTTCTAGACAATTGCGGCCACATGAGAAAAATTATTCTACACACGATCTTGAGCTGGTAGCAGTTATTTTTGCTTTAAAGATATGGCGCCACTACTTATATGGGGTTCATGTTGATATATATACTGACCATAAGAGCTTGCAATATATTTTTAATCAGAAGGATCTAAATTTAAGGCAGTGGAGATGGCTTGAACTATTAAAAGACTATGATGTTGATATCTTGTACCATCCAGGGAAAGCAAATGTGGTAGCTGATGCGTTAAGTCGTAAGGCTATGATGGCGCCTATAGAAAGGTAAGGGATGGTTAAAGATCTTCACCAGTTAGCTAGTTTGGGAGTTCGCCTTCTTGAAACTACGAATAAAGAGCTTATCGTACATAATGCTGCGGAATCTTCATTAGTAGCTGAAGTGAAAGAGAAGCAATATGCAGATCCTATTTTATTACAGCTTAAGGAGAACGTTCAGAGTGGTGCGACCAATGCATTTGAGCTTACGCAAGAAGGAGTACTTCAGTGCCAAAACCGATTGTGCGTGTCGGATGTAGACGGGCTAAGAAAGAAGATTATGACAGAGGCACATTTTTCAAGGTATTCCATTCATCCAGGATCAACCAAAATGTATCAAGATTTGAAAGATATGTATTGGTGGAATGACATGAAGAAGAGCATTGCAGAATTTGTAGCTGAATGTCCAAATTGTCAAAGAGTTAAAGTTGAGCACCAAAAACCCGGAGGTTATATGCAATGCATTGATCTTCCAAGCTGGAAGTGGGACATGATCAACATGGATTTCGTTATTGGTTTGCCTCGTACATCCCGGAAGTTTGATTCTATATGGGTGATTGTTGATAGGCTTACCAAATCCGCACATTTCCTACCAGCTAGGACCACTTACATAGTTGAAGAGTATGCGTAGCTGTACATTAAAGAGATAGTCCGATTACATGGAGTGTCAATCTCTATTATATCAGATCGGGGAACCCACTTTAACGCAAACTTTTGAAAGTCTTTTCAGAGGTGTTTGGGAACACAAATGAAGTTGAGTACAGCTTTTCACCCTCAAACAGATGGACAAGCAGAACGTACCATCCAAACACTTGAAGATATGCTACGAGCTTGTGTAATAGATTTTAAGGGCAACTGGGATGATCATTTACCTCTTATTGAGTTTGCCTACAATAATAGCTATCATTCAAGTATCAAAATGGCACCATATGAAGCTTTATATGGAAGGAAGTGTAGATCACCAATAGGATGGTTCGAAGTGGGTGAAACTCTTTTGTTGGGACCGGATCTTGTTTATCAAGCCATAGAGAAGGTTAAAGTAATTCAGTAACGACTGAAAACAGCCCAAAGTCGACACAAGTCATATGCGGATAGTAGAAGGAGAGGGCTAGAGTTTTCTATAGGTGATTGGGTATTTTTGAAGGTATCACCAATAAAAGGGGTAATGAGATTTGGCAAGAAAGGGAAGTTGAGTCCACGTTATATAGGCCCATATAAGATCACTCGAAGGTTTGGACAAGTTGCATATGAATTAGAGCTACCCCAAGAGCTCTCATTAGTACATCCGGTATTTCATGTGTCAATGCTTCGAAAGT
Organism: Capsicum pubescens; assembly: GCA_030864215.1. NCBI lineage: Eukaryota > Viridiplantae > Streptophyta > Magnoliopsida > Solanales > Solanaceae > Capsicum > Capsicum pubescens. Next base: position 14,223,818 of record CM061546.1, read on the forward strand.
GCATCGGAGATCCATCACATATCACTTCTACTGAGGATGTGCAAATTACGAAAGATCTTACCTATGAGGAAGTGCCTATTGCTATTCTAGATCGTCAAGTTAAGAAGATGAGAAATAAAGAGATAGCATCGGTGAAAGTACGTTGGAGAAATCGTCAAAGGGAAGAGATTACATGGGAAGCTGAGGAAGCAATGAAATCTAAGTACCCTCATTTGTTCAAAGATGAAGAGGAAGTTCAAGAAACGGAGTTAGAACATTAACAAGTAAGTTCTTTTTTATATATGCATAGTATTTATGTGATGATGTGAATGTTAATGATGGACTTGAACTTGTTTTGGTTGAATAACTACGCTAACATTCGAGGACGAGTGTCCTAAAGGGGGGAAGGATGTAACACCCCGTATTCAAGTACGTGTATTGGCGTATTCAAGTACGTGTATTGGTCTTATTTATATGGAATTAATTTAATTTTATTTGATTTATACCGGAATTTGCTCGTTGATGGTTCCATACGAAGGTTATTGGATAAGCTTTCCAACGATATAAAGATTTCCAAAAACGTATAGGTTTCGGATATAATCGAGCACGTTCGAAACTATAAAACGGTGGCCGGGATATTGGGAATAGTAAATGTGCAGGAAAATTTCCTGCACACAAACTACTGAGGCCAGCCAATTTTTTGGGTCGACTTTGAACGATCATAACTCCCTTAATATAATTAACTGGGAGAGCTACGACCTATCAAAATAAAGATCTTTGAGTCTTCTTTCCAATTCAATTGGTTTCATCCAAATCCAACGTCTAAGTAAGGAGTTATACTCGTTTCACTTCAGACTCTCAAAACAGATTTTTAGGGTCAACTTCAAACGATCATAACTCCTTGTACAGGACGAACTGGGTGGCCTACTTTATATGAAATGAAATCCCTTTGAATTATATTTCCAACGATATCAATTTTACCCAAATCTGATATCGGATCAAAGAGTTATGGTCGATCTACTTTAGCTTATCAAAACAGTCCACCAAAGGACAGATTTGACATTATTTAAATTTTAAAGGCACTTTGGTCATTCCCTATGATATTATGGACGGGAATATGTGTACATATACATGTATATGAGTTCAAAAACTCATTTTCATCATCAATCATTGAGAAAGAACAAACCCTAGCCAAATTTGACCTTTAAATTACTTTTGATTCAACCGTAGAAATTCCAAAGTAATCCGATAACTGTGTTTGTCATCTCGAGAGCTTCGAACGACACCTATTATTTGTGAAAACAGGATTGCATAATCAAGAGGTGAATTCTAAGGTATGAATTTTGTTTGCCTTTGTTCTCTTCCATATGTATATGTGTGATAGAGGATTATATGTACTGGTTGTTATTGAAAGGTGATGAAAATAGGGTTATGGACTATTTTGCATGGTTTGGTTGTATTGAATTGTGGAGGGTGGATATGGTGATTGAGTTATGGAAGGTGGATATGGTGATATATTATTGAATTGATGATTATTTATGTCTATGGCTCAATTTGGTTTAATGGATTGGTTGGAAGGATAAATGAATCCAAACGTGATATTGGAGGATGTTGTATGAATATGCATGGCATGTGAATGTAATTGGAGTATAAGAGGGTTAAAGTGACACCCTTTATGGTGTAATTAAGGCTTAATACTTAACCACTAGTTTGGTGAATTCAAATAATTGAATTGTGACATTTGATCGCTAATACTAGATTGCTATATATGTTCATTGTAGATAAGTAATCCGAAAAGACGAGAAGTCCATTTGGGACTAGTATTGAAGGTTGACAGTCAGGTATGTAAAGCATACTCTATACCATATCTTTGGCATAAAAGTGAACAATTGTTCTATTAAGAAAGTTTCCAAAGTTATTCAGTAACATGTGATCCATAATGATTTTGTATGATGTCCTACGTTACCAATGAATTTGTTTCCACCCTACAAGATGCCAAGACATTCCAATACTTACTTGTCTTCCAAATCTTACATGTTTATTGCACTAATGAATGTCAGAAGGTATCCGGTTACTCAAACAAGATCCATGTGCTATTAATGACTCCAAAACGTTTCATTGATATACCAATAAATTCCTACTTCATTGTTATGGCATTGATGACTCCAAAACACTTTATTGATGTGCCAATGAGTTCTTACTTCATTGTTATTGCATTGATGGTCTATTTATATGTCTCTTATTGATGTATCATTGTTTCAAAGTATCAAAAATGTGGTGGCGACCGAAATAACAATCATAAAGATTAATTGAACTAAGTGATGAAAGTTCTCTCTTATCGGGTGGTATTCCAGGTTGTCACAAGTTCTAGTAAGTGTGGTCCACTCCTATTACGATTTATTCACTTGTTTCTGATTTCTATTGAGCTCTTATATCATATGTGATTATCTACAACTTTACATACTTAGTACATATTTCGTACTGACGTCCCCCACGAGGGACCTGCATTTCATGCTGCAGGCACAGGTACCTCAGCTCATACATCGCACAAGTAGGAGCCAGGATACCCAGCTGCTTTTGGTGAGCTCCAGTTTGCTTTGGGGATTTCCGTGTCATATCCAGTCACTTTTAGTATTGTATAGAAGTTTGTTATATGGCGGGGTGTGTCCCGACCTTAGTTAAACTCTGTGTATTGTCTAGAGGCTTTGTAGACCTAATGTACAGTGAAGGTAGTATTTTGTTAATAGACGTGATGGCTCCAACGGCCACGTATTGTATATACATATATATGTGTGCTCGAGCTTATACAGGTGATTATTTCCTTTTATATGCGACATGATGTTGTCCAAATTTCGGGTTGTCATAGAGGTATGCATGGGAAGTATAAGGTTATGAGCTGGTTCTTCCGGGCCTCCTCGGTTACGGGTGCCAGTCCGCCCCAATAGGATTTGAGGCGTGACATAATCACTCCCAAAATCCATTATACTCTGCTCCTCCACCTCCATATTCAGTATATAACGCACAACCACATGTTCAACCCCCATATTACCCACAGTGGAACACACCAACTCCTCATAGTCATCCTCTAACTCCACAAACATACCAAAACCCTTCTAAGCCTGATTTTCGATCCAAGCCAAACGATGAAATGAGGCAGAAGTCGAGAGATAGTTTCACACCAATTGGAGAGTCATATGCCAATTTTTTTCAGAGATTGGTACAATGGGGAATGATCACTCCTCTCCTTGGGTGCACTCTTAATCAACGTTCAAGAAATTTTGACCCTAATGTACGATGTGCGTATCATTCTGATGCTCAGGGTCATAGTATTGAAGATTGTCGAGATTTGAAAAGAGAAATTGAAAAGATGATTCAAGATGGATCAATTATGGTGCAGAACATTGACAGTGAGGGAAGCTCTAGTCATGCTGATATGCAAACCAGTGGCTAATTTGTCAGGCTGGGAAATTAACAAGTCACCTCTCTCCCTACTACGAAGAGGTCTGGTAGCTTGTTTTGTTTTATTTTTTGTTGTCCGAATTATTTCAGGGTTGTAGTTCGGGATCTATCTTGTTTTGTCCTTTTGTCATTTATGTTCAAACCCTTCTATCTTTTGTTTCAACTAAATGAAGTGTCATATTTTCCTTTGTGTTTTAAATATGTGTTGTTTGTGTGTTTTCTTTACATAGTACATTTTATGTTGACTCTAGTGATCTGACATACTAGTGAAATTTTCAGACAGATCTTAAAATCCGATTTAAGCATGAGCATTGAAATAAAAGTTTAAAGTTAGAAAAAGATAGCGTCTGAGAAAATAGATAGAGTGTTGGGGCATTTGGTGATAAAGTGAGGCCTTTTTTGAAAATTAAGGCAATTATTTTGAGAATCATGAGAATAACTTGGTCAACATTTGAAAGACATGTCTCAATTAGGTCAAATAGTGAATGTGTGATCCTACATCAAAAGGAATAGAAAAATTAGCTCCACGAAGCATGAGGAATGAACAACAAAGATGGAGTTTGCAGAAGTAGTGACGCACGGTCTTAGTTAAGATTAGTGTTGTGAAAGTGTCACAAATGATCTTCATCTTTCACTTTCATATTGCATGATGTGTACTAACATTTTCAAGGATTGATATGATGAAGGCTTTTCATTCTGCTATCCATACATTGTGTCATCATTTGTGTACCCCATTTGAGACTAAGTGTTATTTTCTTTCATACACCTCTTTTGGAATCACGATAGAGTCAGCAAAGCTCAAAAGAAAAGTGTCGAGAAAAAATAGTGTTAGAAAAGTTTCAAAAAGAAAAGAGAAAAAATGTGTCAAAAAAGAAAAGAAACGAGGAGAATGTCAAGAAAAATAGAGTCAGAAAAATCACAAAGAGAAAAAGAGTCAATAAAAGAGAAAAACAAAGAAATCAGAATAAAAAAAAATAAGCTGCCAAAACTATGCGTGACCTGATTCTCCTTTCTCGGGGGTGAGATACGTAGGCTTCCCTACTCTGAGCTTGATCCAACCAAATAAATAATTTAGAATTGCCCAGTCAAAAGAAACTGGGGCATGAGTTAATCCTCATTGTTTGAGTCGATTTCAAAAGTTGTAAGTCCTACCCCACTTTTAGTATCGTTTGGGCCCCATGTCATCCTTTTTTTCCAACTCTATCCAAAAGCCAAGTTACAATCAAAGAAATACCTTCGGATCAATCTTTGAGAATGTTAAGGCTAAGCATACAATGGATGTGATGACACATTTTGGGAACTACTCGTCTTCCTCATAAAATCAGGAGAGAAATAAAAATGAGAGAGTCTTATTGGTGAAAACCCTCAAAGGCACCGTAAGATGATGGTAAGTTGAGAGAGATAAGAATTAAAGAGTCTTGTCGGTGAAAACCCTTACGGGCACTGTAAGACGACTGTGAGTTGAGAGAGATGAAAATAAGAGAATCTTATTGGTGAAAAACCCTTTCGGATACCATAAGGCAATGATGAGGTGATAAAAAAAAAAGAGAAACTTGTTGGCAAAAACCTTTCAAGGCGCCATTAGCCGAATGTGGTCTTAAATGCAGTTGACCTAAGGAAGCAACTCAGTTTCAAGGCCATTAACTCAACAACAATTGGTAGAAAGTTTGGATGAAAAGATCAAGCTGCTTAATACAAAATGCATGGCATAATCATTAGAGTTGACTGTCATTTTTTTTATGAATTTGTCGTTTTGTTTGTTTCAAACGGTGACATTCATTGTCTTTTCTTTCATCTATTTATTTTTGTTTATCTTTCTTGATTTAGTTATCCAAATAAAAATTGTCATTCTGTTTTCTTTTCTTGTCTTTGAGTCAATTCCGTGTCAAAACAAGTGAGAAAAAATTTCAAAACTAGCTACCAGCTTCATTAATTGCACAAAGCAAGACAAAATATAGCACATGAAAGAGACATGATTGTGAGCCAAAAAGGGTATGTAGAAAGTTTTGTCAACAAAGAAGTCGGGGAACTCATGGAAATACCAAGGTTCAAAGGTCTATCTGAGAAGCATGACAAAGCAGAGATATTGTGTTTGTTTCTGTCACTCTTAATAACCTGAGTTTGAGTCAATAATGCATCAAGACAATGACATATACTAATGGTTGGAAGCAAGGTTAAATGTTATTGGGGCAAGAGTTATTGCCTCGAAAGCCAAAGCCACAAACCAACCACCATGTTTTAAACTCAGAAGTTTTCTTTGTATGAAACAGGAACAAGTTACCTTCAAATCAAGGATTTCTAATCCCAAAAAAAACAACGTCCATAATTTCTCACTTCTACAAAGGCAAGAGGCAATGTTGCTGCACAGGTTTGATAATCCAGTCATGGTAAAATTCATCAGCCTATTTCCCTCGAAGACATACTTTTTTGTCCAGGGATTTTAATCTTCATCTGTCAGGTGGTACACTTCTTAAATTGAGACTTGACTCTTAGAAGATGTACCTTCTTGTTGAGTTATTCCCTTTGACCCCTAGAAGACGTACCTTTTAGCCGAGTCATCCTCTTTGATTCCTATAAGACGTACCTTTTAGTCGAGTCATTTCTCTTTGACCCCTAGAAGACGTACATTTTAGTCGAGTCATCCCCTTTGATTCCTATAAGATGTACCTTTTAGTCGAGTCATTTCTCTTTGACCCCTAGAAGACGTACCTATTAGTCGAGTCATCCCCTTTGATTACTATAAGACATACCTTTTAGTCGATTCATATCCCTTGACCCCTAGAAGACGTACCTTTTAGTTGAGTCATCCCCCTTGATTCCTCTAAGACATACCTTTTAGTCGAGTCATTTCACTTTGATCCCTAGAAGACGTACCTTTTAATCGAGTCATCCCCTTTGATTCCTATAAGACGTACCTTTTAGTCGAGTCATCTCCCTTGACCTCTAGAAGATGTACCTTTTAGTCGAGTCATCTCCCTTGATTCCTATAAGACGTACCTTTTAGTCGAGTCATTTTTCTTTGAACCCTAGAAGACGTACCTTTTAGTCGAGTCATCCCCTTTGATTCCTATAAGATGTACCTTTTAGTCGAGTCATCTCCCTTGACCCCTAGAAGACGCACCTTTTAGTCGAGTCATCCCCTTTGATTCCTATAAGACGTACCTTTTAGTCGAATAATTCCCTTTGACCCCTAGAAGACGTATCTTTTAGTCGAGTCATCTCTTTTGATTCCTATAAGACGTACCCTTTAGTCGAGTCATTTCCTTTGATTCCTCTTAGACGTACATTTTAGTCGAATCATCTCTTGATTCCTATAAGACGTACCTTTAGTCGAGACATTCTCCTTGATTCCTATAATGATGTGACTTGCACAAAAGTCCTTTGATGATAAACTGGGGCAAAAATTTAATTCTTGTGTTGGAACTTCACTTTTCTGGCAAATGAAACCTCTTTATAATAATCTTTATTTGGGATAATTTTCTTTTTAGTTTTGATGTGATTTCAGGAGCCCGCTTGGAGAACAGGGTGAAGAAATGAAAAGTCAAGAAACAAAGTGAAGAAGTTGAAAGTCAAACAACAAGGTGAAAAGTTGAAAGTTAATAGATTGATGAAATAGAAAGTCAAGAGCCCGCCTGAAGAACAGGGTGATGAAATTGTAAGTCAGGAGCCCGCCTGAAGAACAGGATGATGAAATTGCAAGACAGGAGCCCGCCTGAAGAACGGGGTGATGAAATGGAAATTTAGGAGCCCACCCGAAGCACACGGCGAATAAATGAAAAGTTAAGCAACAAGGTGAAGCAATTGAAGACCAAGCAGCAAGTGATGAAATTTCAAGTCAGGAGCCCGCCTAAGAATAGGGTGATGAAACTTAAGTCAGGAGTCCAACAGAAGCTAGTTGTATAGATAGGATTTTGTAATTTCATTTATGTTTTAACTTGTAGTTTTCATTTTTGATGTAATGACAGAGCCGCGGAGCGGAACCCCGATGGAACCTCACTCGACTCTCCAACTCGGTATAGTCCATTTCCTTCCAATCCTTTAAGATACGTTTCAATTGATTCCTTCATAACTTAGGTAGGTAGGATGTCCTAAGTCAAGATCCGGTTGCTCTTCTTCCTTCTGTTTCTTTCCTTAAATAATGGTCGGATCAAAATTTGATCTCGTTGTCTACTTCTTTATCTAAAAATACTTCGTGTTTACATTCAAAGGGGGCATGATGTAGACAACTAATTTTGTCCCTCCCGAAGACCCAAGTTATTCATTTTACCCCTATCTTACTGTGTGCCCACACCCGTGTGATTATGTCCCACAAAAATACAAAAATAACAAAAATTCAATAAATCCCTAACCTTATCCTAACAAACTTTAGCCTTATCACCCCACTCACCCCTATCCCCACGTGGACACTCTTACACATTTTTATTTTTCTTTGTCTTTTACCTAACAAATTCATACCATGGGTCCCATATCTTTAGACTAAAAATTTGAGAAAAAGGGAATCATTCACCTCCATATGGGGAATTCATCAAATTACATACTCTAGACCATTTTTTTTTATTCTAAGAGGGTCCACTAGAAACAATTTCATTAAACATACATACATCACTCCTCATTTTTTTTCCAGGAACAAGATATACTAGTCACCTTTCTTCTTCATTGGGTGGGACTCACGAGAAACCACCATTAACGCACACATTACACAGATACAAACCACAAAGAATAACAACACAGTGAGATGGCGAGAAGAGAGTAGATTAAGAGAGGGCGGCGAAGAGAGAGAGTAGAGTACAGTGAGGGTAAATTGAGAGGATGAAGAGAATTTGAGAAAGGTTTGGTCAGTTTTTGGATATTCTCTGGAGAAATCTCACTGGAAATGACCCGTGTTCGTCGTTTCTCGGTGTAAGCTCTCTGTATTTGGCCTTGAGCTCACCGGAGCTGGTTTCTCTTTCATTGTCTGATCGTTCCCAGCACGAAATCGCCAAAAACTCTTTGTTTTTCTCTGATTTTTTGGGGTGAATTCGGTCGAGAGGTGTTAGGGGTCGCCGGAATTGGTTTTCATTCGTCAATTGGATCGGTTTAAGCCCCCTAAAACACCAAAACTAGCGTTGGTTCTAGGGATTTCGATATGGGTTGGCTCCTTTGGAATTCAGTACGGGTACCTCTCGTTTCTTTACAAGACTGGCCCCGTTTGGTTCGATATTTCTTCTTCATTTCTGTTCGGAAATTGGGTTTTCAATCGGACTATGAGTTCGAAGTTGATTTCGAGTTGGGGGTTGTCGTTTAAGGTTCAATTGGGGCATTTCGAATCCGGCTCCATTTTCTAATCACACAATCCGACATATAAAAGTCCATTTAAGGTCCAACTCTATCTCTTCTCAGTTTACTTTACTATACGTGTTTGATTTGCCTGATGTGTGGTTGAATTTTGGTGACAATAATTTGGTAATTTGGTGTTCAATTTCGCTGAATAGATGGTTGTGGATTGTTGAGATAACTGTCTTGAATCGTTGGAATTTGGTATAAAAATGGAATGTGGGGTTGGATGGTAGTAATTGATAAAGAATGAATATTGTTTTAATTTATTGTCGTTGGTTATTTTGAAGCAAATACGAATGTTTGACTGGGTAGTATCATGATGCGCCGATTGGTTTAGGCAAACATAGTTTGGGTAGGCAAAGTTTATAATTTGTGATTTTATTGAATGTTTGAAATATTGTTTGAATGATTGAAATTTGGGTGAATGATTTGGTTTTCTCGTATTGAAAAACTGTATTCATTTGGACGGGGAATGCCTCAAAGTATTTATATTAATTTGTTTGGGGAATACCCTAAAGTATTTTATATTCGGAGGACGTTCGTGACGAAGGCCCGAGGCGTCGGGTAGAGCCGGGGAGCGTAGTTAAGATTAGTATAGGTTAGATAGGATTTATTTTTGCATTTTTATTTATTTTGGGGTTGTAATAATTGGACTGAATATTGTTTTGGTTTTGAACTTTGCATGATTTGCTTGTTGCTTGTTTTTATGTGGTTTATACATTTTATAATGGCAAAGTTAGCCGATACACTCCACCAAGAGACCGTGGTCGAACCATGGGATCGAGGGGTGCCTAACACCTTCCCCTCGGTCAACAGAATTTCTTAGTCGGAATCTCTGTTCGCGGATCATTTTTAGAGTCAAAACCATTTTGAAAAGGATTTCCAAAGGTGACTTGGCACACCGGATTATGCCAAGTGGCGACTCTGAGTTTTGAATGTAAAAATAATCCTTTTTAAAAATAAAAATTCTTCTTTTGTCACTTAACAATAAAACCCTTTCAAAACTTTAATCCGAATTATTTGGAGTACGAAAGAGGGGTGTGACATTAAAAAATAAGATCATTATCCTATATATAAAAAAAATAAATTAAAATTTAAATCCTAAACTACTCCCCCCAAAATCCTTCTATTTAGGGACTCTCCAACCCCAGAAAACAGACGGACATTGAACATCATCAAATACTGCATCAGGAAAAAACAGAGAGAAAGAGAAAAGATCAGAAAAGAGAGAAAAACAAAGAAAGAAAAAATTTGAAGTTTAGAGTTTCCGCTTGAAATTTTCGATGACGACATTCTTGCACCAATACTTGGTTTAATTCGTAATACAGATTTTTATCTCATCTTGTACCATATTTCATAAGTTTATCATGAATCAAAGTATAAATGAAATTGTTTAAAGGATTTCACTCATCGTTTAATATGTAAAACTCCTCTTATTCTTGTCTGTTATTTGCTTTTTAATATCTTCTATATAGTGTTGTTGGTATGATATTTGTATTTAAATAAGAATGTGCATATTTTTTTTTGTTTGACTATATTTCGTTAATTTAGATTTTTAGTTTGACAATTTAGTCAAGTTAAAGAAATTTAAGATCGTCCGTTAAATCTTACGTGAGTTTCAAAATTAATTAATTGAATCGTTAGTGATCTTTAAAGATGAACAATGACGACCTTATTATAAAACATATAGTTTAACATTTTTTTATTTCTTTTATTTATTCTAGGTAGAATAATAGATTTGTTATTTGAATTTTAAACTGTTATGAACTTTGTTACCGTGAAATATTAAAATCTTGATATTAATGATACATGTCATCATCAACTTTAATTTTTTGGTCCTTTTACTTCATTACTCTTATTATTTATTCTTTACATATACAACTTAGAATAAAGGACCTTTGATATCATAAGTGTATATATCAAGTTGATAATACAATCAAAATTTTTTCTATAGATATCGTTCGTTAGATACTTTTATTATATTATAAGAAATATTATTACATGGACTATATGACATAAATGAAATGTATTACTGTAAAGTAATTTTATAGAGAGCCTGAGATTGTATATATATGTTTTGCAATTTATACCAAATTAAAAGATGATATCTCAAGTGAAAGACCATGAATATTCTTATAGTTTTAAATGAATTTTACTATATTTTATTATTTTAAATTAGTGACGCTTCGAATAAGCAAATATCAAAATTTACAAAACGTTAGGCAAGTATAAAAAATTAAATCTTGTCTTGTTTAAGAATGCGGCGTACACATCTCTTTTTTTTTTTTTTTAGACATTTTCAAGGATGCACCTTGACAAATATTTTTAAAAAAAAATAAATTTTCACTAAGTTAATATGAGAGTTTTAGACAGATTTTAATATTTTAAAAATGAGCAAATCAAGGCCTTCAAATGTAATTTTAAAAAAATAATGTAAGTCAAGATAAGCCAATAAAAGAGACCGTGCTAGAACCACGGGACTCGAGGGGTGCCTCACACCTTCCCCTCGATCAACAGAATTCCTTATTCGTTCTTCTGTTTACGCAGACCAACAAAGAGTCATTTTCTTTTGATTAGGGATTTAATAAGATGACTTGGAACACCATAACTCAATTCCAAGTGACGACTCTGTAAATAAAATAATCCCTATTTAAAACAGTCACTTTAATTGGAAAAATCCTTCGACTCGATCCTTTCAAGCGAAAAATGGGTGTGAAATTAACTATGACTTTATTATCGAAGGATTTGGCCACTGATAGAAGAGTCCACAAATATGATGTCCATCATTAATATTTCCCTAGTGTTACACGTAACAATATTAATATTTTAATACTGTGGAGTATTCACTTGCACACACAGGAAGGATCAATCATCTTTTAGGAGTCGTTTGGTGTGAGATATATAGGCTAAGTAGTCTCGAAATAAAATAAAAAATTATTTTATTTTATATTTGGTTGGAGGTATTAGTTAATATCAGGATAATTTATTCACCATTTACACCATAGTGATGAATAAATTATCTCATATGCATGGTAGGATAAGTTATCCCAAGATAACTATTTCCCAACCAAGCTACCCCATAGTAATCATTTAATCAATAATTTACATCATCAATTCAAATATTACATGTTGTAGCAAGTGGTCTGTCTTATTTTTCAAGTATATAATTTCTCTTGATATCTATAATCCAAGTTACTTAAACTTTTCAAAAAAGTTATTGCATCCGTGTCGGATTCTTTAAAAATGCACTTCTAAAGAATCCGACATGCACCCAATGTCACAGGACACCGAACAATATAGTGGATATTTACTTTATAATTACTATATTTTAGGCGACCTATAGTCTAAAATTCTTTTATATTATCATTGAACAAAAGTTATATACTCTTTTCATTAAGTAAAGACAAAGAAAAGTTTAACCCAAGCTCCTTTATTTATGGAGGACATTTCAAGTTACTAGTATTATTATGTGCATTTGAACAACAAAATGATGCTCTTTCTACTTTTTCTTGCCCTTTCTGCTTTTCTTATTTTTCTTCGTCTTAATGCAAAAAAGAATGGAAAAAACAATCTTCCACCAGGTCCTATAGGACTCCCACTCATTGGAAATTTGCATCAGTTTGATAGTTTAACCCCTCATCTCTATTTTTGGAAACTTTCTCAAAAATATGGAAAAATATTCTCATTGAAATTTGGTTCTTCTACTATGGTTGTAGTTTCTTCAGCAAAATTAGCAAAAGAAGTATTGAAGACACAAGATTTAGTGTTTTGTAGTAGACCTTCTCTTCAAGGGCAGCAAAAATTGTCTTACAATGGTCATGATATTGCCTTTTCACCTTATAATGACTATTGGAGAGAAATGAGAAAAATTTGTGTGCTTCAACTATTTAGTCTTAAGAAAGTACAATCATTTAGGCCAATTCGTGAAGATGAAGTCTCGAGAATGATCAAGAAAATATCTCAACAAGCTGCCTCTTCACAAATCATTAATTTGAGCAATATAATGATTTCACTAACAAGTACAATTATTTGTAGAGTTGCTTTTGGTGTTAGGTTTGACGAAGAAGCACATGAAAGGAAGAGATTTGATTATCTCTTGGCGGAAGCTCAAGCTATGATGGCTAGCTTTTTTATATCTGATTTTTTTCCTTCTCTAAGTTGGATTGATAAACTCACTGTAATGACAGATAAACTTGAAAGGAATTTCAAGGATTTGGATGAATTTTATGAAGAACTCATCGAGCAACATCGCAATCCCAATAAACCAAAATCCATGGAAGGAGATATTGTTGATCTTTTGCTTCAATTGAAGAAAGAGAAATCAACACCAATTGATCTCACTGTGGAGGATATAAAAGGAATTCTCATGGTAATAATTTTCCATCCCCTCCTTCCCCCCCCCCCCCCCCTTAATTTTATTTGTACGCATGTAGAGGTGGTAAATGGGATGGTTGGATCAAACATGAGTAGACCAATATGGGTTATGACCCAACCCGTTCAATTTTTTTTTTTGAGATAAAGTGAGTTGAGTTAGGATAAGTCGATAAGACAAGTAATGGGTCATAATTCAATACATACACCATAATTGTTTTAACCCAATTCATAGTTTAAAACACTAGAGGCTATATATAGTGGAATACATTGAAATAACTACAAAGATCTTTTAAAAGTCAATTCGAACATACACCCCTTAAAGAACATCGTAATATAGATATTTTTGAAGTGTTTTGAAATTGAAAAAGCCATAGAAATGAGGATTCAGAATATTGCATATTGATTGACAAAAATGAGATTCAACAACGAGTTTAAAAGGATGATTCTTGGGGATCCTTCCTACAAGTTATTTCGAATTTAATATGTCAACCTGTTTAAACTAATTAGTTAGGAGTATTGGTAAAAGATGGAATATTTTTGCCACCTCTAATATGTAGCACAAACGTGTCTATGATTTTTTATCTCGTCAATTTTTGTGTAGAATGTGTTAGTTGCTGGATCAGACACTAGTGCAGCTGTAGTAGTATGGGCAATGACAGCACTGGTGAAAAATCCAAAAGCCATGAAAAAAGTCCAAGAAGAAATCAGAAACCTAATTGGGAACAAAGGCGTTGTGAATGAAGATGATATTCAAAATATGTCTTATCTCAAAGCAGTGATAAAAGAGACATTTCGATTATATCCACCTGTTCCAATCCTAATACTTAGAGAATCAATGAAGAAGTCCACACTTGAAGGGTATGAAATTCAGCCAGGAACTTTAGTTCATGTTAATGCTAGGGCAATCGCAAGAGATCCTGAAATATGGAAAAATCCAACGGAATTTATACCTGAGCGATTCTTGAATAGCGATATCAATTTCAAGAGAGAAGACTACGAGCTAATTCCTTTTGGAGCAGGAAGAAGAGGATGCCCGGGGATTACACTTGGGATTGCAGCCATAGAACTTGCATTATCAAATCTTATTTATGCATTTGATTGGGAATTACGTTGTGGACTAAAAAAAGAGGACATTGACACAGATGTTAGGCTTGGAATCACCATGCATAAGAAAAATGAGCTTTGTCTTATCCCTAAAAATTATTTCTAAATTACGCTCCTGTGTGAATTTAGGGCGAGTTCTTAAGGTTAGTACACATATTGTAAATATTATGAAATCAATATAATAAAATAAGCCTCATGCTAAACCCACGGATGACTTTAAATCTTTGAAACAATATTTTTACATCCCCTAATAACTCACGTTAATTATGCTTGATTTTTGTCTACGGATGGACTAGGTCGCCTAACGTGTTTCAACAGAAGCAGTAAATAAAGAATACGATAGTTTTACGTGAAAAACACCTGACTCACAAAAGATGTAAAAAAATCACGACCTGTACCTCTACGAAATTTTAACCCAACTGCACTAAATACAATGAACCTCTCAACAAAAATATTACAAACTCTATAACCTAAGGAATTATAAGCTCTAATTTCTAATGTTCAACAATCTCCCTAGACCGTTGAAACCCACTTTAAGTTCTTCCACTTGAAAATCAAATTACAACTATAGCAATTCTAGGAACTAACTCCAATTTCTAAAATCATACAAATCTCCCAAGGTTTATGTTTCAAAGTCTTCGAGTTATTCCAACTTGAAGACTAAACTCCTAAACCAGTTTATTAACACATTGACACTAAGAAAGTATGAAAATTATAACTCAATAAACTTCCTAATACATAATAACTAGGATAGAAGACTGCTAGACACATAGATAAAATGAGTTCTTCAATCTGATTCTTTAATTTAGTTCACTGAATTAGGCTGCACTTCAATAACTGAGCAGAAGTCTCTCAACTGTTATTCTTGCTTATATTTATAACTCCAACAAAGCAGACTTCTAACTCCACAAGTACTCTCATGCTTCTTGGACTTTCTTGAGTGTTGTAGTCAAATACTAACTCTCATTTTTAGCACATGATGATCTCCTTATGTTTATCTAAAGTAAGAAACTTCTGTTCCTTTATTTTTGCAAATTTATTCACAAAAAGTCCTCTTGCAAGTTGAATTCTTTTAAAGCAGTTTTTCGTAAACCAACTAAGCTTACTTGTTCCATGGACTCTTGTCAATCATTAAAACTTCACAAGTCTTATCAATTTTTTCCTTTTTGATGATGACAAACTAAGTACCTTGTGCATTTCAGTTTGATATCAACATCTTGACCTGTGAACACTAAAGCATGGAGTACTTGACTCATGCTTTTATGCATTCCCTTTCAATACAAAACATCTTGACCTGTGTAAGTTAAAGAATGGAACACTTGAATAAAGCCAAGTTAGTTAATTAGGTTACAAAATCTACATAATCCTTATTTTTCCCATTTTGGTATCATAAAAAATTATTTCAACCACACGAATGGCAAAGAATTATGAACTGTGCATGACAGAACAGGTAATAGAAACATGTTTCATATACCCGATTCATCATTTTATCGATCATCAAAATATAGCAGTCCATTAAGAACTCTTGCTTGACAAGGACTTCCATCTTGCTTAGATGCTTGAGTCTGTATGCTTTTGAATTCTTATCTTGACTACGCATTGTACAAAATTTATTGTCTTTTCTTCTTGAGACTTTCTTTAATTCAAAGAGACCTTATACAAGTTAGATTCCAGATGCGGGAATATGTTGACCAACTTATTTCATGTACGTATTCGATTACTTTATCAATCATCGAAACATACGTGAACACAATAACGGATAATATCACTAGCGAGTTGTACCATTACGAATGAAATCAAAGTTACTCATGTGCTACTAGACTTATTGATGTGGTCCTGTCACGACCCGACCCGAGACCCTGGCCGCGACGGGCATCCCGAACCACACAGGCCCGAGATACCCCTGTAACTCCCCAATCCACTAGTGATATTGTCCGCTCTGGGCCCAGGCCCTCACGGCTTTAAAAAGCGTCACTAGGGAGTAAGACTTTCTCACTTATATACCCAGCATCCCTCCTGTGTTTTGCCGATGTGGGACTCCTTCCTAAGTTGGGGTGTTACAGTGCCAAAGTTTAAATTGAGTTTAGACAAATCCCAATAAGGTGGGACAAACCTTAGTATGAATCTAGGCAAATTCTATTTGGTGGGGTAAACCTCAATCAAGACGCTGAGTTCATAAGAGAGGTGTATGTGACACCCTAACTAAGGATAAAAGGTCACATATTGACAAAATACATTAGAGATGTTGGGTATGTAAGTAAGTAGACCTTACTCCCTAGTAAACCTGTCAAACGGGCCGGGCTGGCCCGGCCCGAACCGGCCCGAACCGGCCCTACATATCAAACCGGACCGGTTTGACCCGGCCCGGTAAGCCCTAGGGCTTTAGGGTTCCGGGTTCCGGTCCGGTTTTTTTTTTAAACTGGGCCCGGTTAACCCGGCCCGGACCAACCCGGTCCAGGCCCGCCGGTTAACCGGCCCGGAACCGGCCCGGAATTAAAAAAATAAAAATAAAAAAAATAATTATTGGGCCAAACTAGCCGTTGGCCCAACGGCTATATTACCGTTTTTGGGTCCAAACGGCTAGTTTGGGCCCATTAACTTAAAAAAAAAAAAAAAAAAAAAAAAAAAATATTTTTTAATCCCCAAAATAAATCTATAAATACCCTACAACTTCAAATCATTTCTCACACAATTTTTCACTCTCTCAAATCTCATTCTCTCTCAAATCTCAATTCTCAATTCTCAAATATTCAATATATTTAATTTCTTAAAGTGTTCAATTTAAATTTTTAATTTTTCGTTTACAAAGTACGAGCGGAAGTTTCTAAAGTCGCAATCTTCGGATACTTCCAAAATTTGGTATTGTCGTTCCATCTCTTACGTTTAATTTTTATTTATTGTATTAATTGTTTAATATTTAATTTTATTATATTTGTGTATTTTGAATATTTTTAGTTTAATTTAATTTATATTATGGATAAATTAAAAAACCTCGCTACTAAAGGTGTTAGAAATTTTTGTCCCGGAAGCGGTAGTGGTAGTAAAAAGCGAATTACTAGCGGTAGAGGTAGTTCAAGTAATAGATATACCCGTGTGACTTCGCCTCCGGTGCCGCTTGGTACACCTTTTGAGGAAGAAATAGGTGTAGGTGCTCACGATATGGATTATGTAGAATTTCAGGAAAATTACGGTATAGAAGAAGAAAATGAAGTAGATGCAGTTAATGTAGACGAAGATGATGAAAATATTGCTGAAACACCCGCAGTAGGACATGCTAACGTTAGATCTGAATCAGTTAATCTCCCTTCCCGTCCTCCCAGTGCCCCAAAACCCCGTAAAAGAACTAGTATTGCATGGCAATTTTTTGAACGTATATCAGATATTGAGGTGCAGTGCAATATTTGTCAACAAAAATATAAGCATAGAAGTGGCGGTAAGCAAGGGGGTACGGGTACGTTAATGAGACATATAGCTGAAGATCACACTAGAGAGTTGAATATTGCAAAAGGTGGTGGGGATGTTGGTGGGTCAACGCAAACTAGAATGGACCCAACAACCGGTCAAGTAGCGAAAAAGTATAATAAATTGAGGGACAGAGAAGAAATAGCTAAAATGGTAGCTGTGGGTTGTTTGCCTTTTAGTTTTCCTTCTTCTGATGCCTTTATTCGTTATATACAAGCAATTTATAATCCTATGTTTAATGGTATTCCTAGAACTACTTGTCGGTCTGATATTTTTAGACTCCATTCACAATATTGTTTTTATTTATCAACATTCTTAAAAAATATTCAATGTAGATTGTCCCTAACTTCCGATCTTGGTCGTGCTGTAAATAAAAATGATTATTTAACCGTTACTTGTCATTGGATGGATAGTAATTTCATAATGCAAAAACGTATTCTTGCTTTTTTATATGATGAAAATCGAAAACATACTGGACAATTTATTGCTGATTCTATTATTAAAATTGCCGGATATTATGGTATAGAAAATAAAATTTTATGTATTGCTTTTGATAATGCTTCTAACAACAAGACTGCTATAACAAAAATAAAATCTACGCTATCTCCGCCCTTTCCTGAAATTTTTCATGTTAAGTGTGCATGTCATATATATAATTTAATTGTAAAAGATGGTCTTGACTTTTTTGAGGTTTATATTGAAAAAATTCGTCTTGCTGTTGGTTTTATTCAAGGAAATAATCGTAGATCTAGAATTAAAGAATTTAAAGTTAAATGTCAAGAAAATGGACTTGCACCGATTTTGATGCCTGAGGAAATTGATATTAGATGGAATTCTACGTATGAATTTTTAAAAACTTGTTATAAATATAGAATTCCTATTACACTAGCTTTTAACCAACATTGTGGTTCATTTGCTGATTCTGCTGATTGCATGCTACATAATTCTGATTGGGTTATAATTAATGATCTTGTTAAGTTCTTAGAAAAATTTTATGTAGCTACGGTTGAATTTTCCGGTGCATACTATCCTACTGTTTGTAATATTTTGGCATATATAGCCGATATTTCTGGTTTGCTCCGACAATATAAAGATAAAGAAGGTTATACAGAAGCTGTTGGCGCTATGTTTACGAAATTTAAAAAATATTTCTTCCCGATTCCCCCTATTTACTTGGTTGCTGCTATGTTAAATCCGTGCATGAAATATAATCATATGTGTCACTTTAGTACTCTTATTTATACTAACTTAGAAATAAATACTAACCATGATTCTGAACAAGTACAACCTGATTTGTGGACGGCTACGGCTGATGCAAAAGATTATATAGAAAAATTATATAATCACTATGCTGATTTATTTGATTCAGCCGTACCTACAAATATCACTCCAACTGTCGCTCCTCATCCTCCCGAGGAGCCATCAGCTTCTAAAAGGCCGGCACATAGTGGTTTTCCTGATTCGTTTTATGATTTAACTTGTTGGAACAGTGTGGATGAGAGAGCTTACACATCAACTTATCGGGAAGAGCTGAAATATTATCTGCGGACGCCACCAGAGGATCGCAGACGACGGATCAACACGCTGGATTGGTGGAGGAATAATGAATCACAATATCCTGTACTTTCAAGATTAGCCAGAGATATCTTGAATGTTCCTATGTCAACCGTTGCATCAGAGAGCGCCTTCAGTCAGGGACGACAGCAGCTTGGAGACAACCGACACTCATTGGGAAGCAACGCAATGAATGTTTTAGTTTGCCTCAGAGATTGGATTAGAGCAGAAAGAAGAAACCAAGGAATGGAACCAGAGCCCAACGACGACCTCAAACTTGAAGAAATTATGACTTCACGGGAGAACTCAGCAGAATCAAGTCCAATGCATGGTTTTTCCCCCGTTGACTTCGACTACCCTATGCAAGTTCCAATTAATATTAACATGAATGAGTTGGAAAAAATGATGCATAATTTATAGATTTTTCATTCATGTAAATTATAAATTTTGGATCATTTTGCAATCAATAAAATTCCACAAATTCATTCACTCCTTAGTCGTTGTTTTTTATTTTTTTTTATTTATCGATTTATAATTTTAATATCTTCTATACAAGTGTATATTTAATGTATACATGTGTATATGTTTATATATCTTATATAGAAGTGTATATTTAACGTATATATGTGTATATATTTTATAAATTAGATTATAACTATACAAATATATATTGTAATGTATATATATTGTAGTATATCTCATTTAAAGTATTACCTATACATAGAATAGAGTGTATATATGTGAATAGATCTTCTATAGACATGTATATTTAACGTATACATGTGTATATGTTTTATAAATTAGTATATAACTATACAAATATATATTGTAATGTATATATATTGTAGTATATCTCATTTAAAGTATTACATATACATAGAATAGAGTGTATGAATGTTAATAGATCTTCTATAGACGTGTATATTTAACGTATATATGTGTATATATTTTATAAATTAGAATATAACTATACAAATATATATTGTAATGTATATATATTGTAGTATATCTCATTTAAAGTATTACCTATACATAGAATAGAGTGTATATATGTGAATAGATCTTCTATAGACATGTATATTTAACGTATACATGTGTATATGTTTTATAAATTAGTATATAACTATACAAATATATATTGTAATGTATATATATTGTAGTATATCTCATTTAAAGTATTACATATACATAGAATAGAGTGTATGAATGTTAATAGATCTTCTATAGACGTGTATATTTAACGTATATATGTGTATATATTTTATAAATTAGAATATAACTATACAAATATATATTGTAATGTATATATATTGTAGTATATCTCATTTAAAGTATTACCTATACATAGAATAGAGTGTATATATGTGAATAGATCTTCTATAGACATGTATATTTAACGTATACATGTGTATATGTTTTATAAATTAGTATATAACTATACAAATATATATTGTAATGTATATATATTGTAGTATATCTCATTTAAAGTATTACATATACATAGAATAGAGTGTATGAATGTTAATAGATCTTCTATAGACGTGTATATTTAACGTATATATGTGTATATATTTTATAAATTAGAATATAACTATACAAATATATATTGTAATGTATATATATTGTAGTATATCTCATTTAAAGTATTACCTATACATAGAATAGAGTGTATATATGTGAATAGATCTTCTATAGACATGTATATTTAACGTATACATGTGTATATGTTTTATAAATTAGTATATAACTATACAAATATATATTGTAATGTATATATATTGTAGTATATCTCATTTAAAGTATTACATATACATAGAATAGAGTGTATGAATGTTAATAGATCTTCTATAGACGTGTATATTTAACGTATAGTCGTTGTTTTTTATTTATTTTTATTTAACGATTTATAATGTTAATATCTTCTATACAAGTGTATATTTAATGTATACACGTGTATATATCTTCTATAAAAGTGTATATTTAATGTATATATTATGTATATAGCGTATATAGTGTATATTTGACCGGTTTTTAACCGGGTTTGACCGGGTTTGACCGGGTTTTAGTGGGTTTGACCGGATTGGGTTAAGTGGGCCGGTTCCGGGTGGGTTTTAATATTTTTACTGTGCAGCCCGGCCCGGCCCGGACCGGTTAAGGCCAAACCCGGCCCGTAACCGGCCCGGAACCCGGTAAGAATGAGAGGGCCGGTTCCGGGTTGAACCGGCCCGGCCCGTTAGACAGTCTTACTCCCTAGCGATGCATTTTAAAGTCGTGCAGGTCTAGGCCCACAGTGAACAATATCACTAGGGACTGGGTCGTTAGGAATGGTATTAGAGCCACTCTTATGTCAGCCTTGTTGATGTGGGCCAAAGTTGTAATTGAGTTTAGGCAAATTCTGGTAAGACGAGGCAAACCTCAATCTTGAGTCTAGGCAAAGTCTATTCGGTGGGGTAAACCTTAGCCAGGACGCTGAGTCCATAAGAGGGGGCGTACATGAAGGCCCAACTTACGGTAAGAAGTCTTACATTAGAGAAACACAAGAAAGATGTTGGGTAGATAAGTAAGTAGGTCTTACTCCCTCGCGACGCATTTTAAAGTCATACGGGTCTAGGCCTAAGCGGAAAATATACTAGCGGGCTGGATCGTTACAATCACGTATAAATATACATGTATATAGTCAGATTTCACATAGGCTTCAATCTTCAGTAATTGATGATGTTCTCCATCCTTCCGAAAGGCATAGTTTAG
Organism: Capsicum pubescens; assembly: GCA_030864215.1. Lineage (NCBI taxonomy): Eukaryota > Viridiplantae > Streptophyta > Magnoliopsida > Solanales > Solanaceae > Capsicum > Capsicum pubescens. The sequence continues at coordinate 14,245,814 of CM061546.1, forward strand.
CTTATGCTTTATGTCATTTAATTTCTTCTTTAAGACCTTAGAATTCTAAAGTCTTGTGTATTTTTAAAAACTTCGTGCAAAATCAAAACACGTCAATTAATTGAGATAGGAGTGTAAATTTTAGCTGAAGCGTGTCAATATTATCCTAATTATGTATCTATAGGGAAAAGGTATTTCATCAAGAAGTTAACTTACAAGTGAAACCAACAACTTGCTATTTTGTCTTTCTCTTGTTTGATACATTCAATTTTCTGATCCAATCCTAAAAAGGAGCAAAAGAGATTATAATTATAATAAAAAACTGAAAGCAGGTTTCATCAAGAGAAAAAACAAATATTATGGGGGTAAAAAAGAGAATAATATTTAGTTATAAAAATTTGAAGAAACAAAATTTAATTACTCTTTTTTTCTTAGAAAAAACAAACCAAGAAGTCAAATTTATGAAAAGAGGTTGTGGTAGAAGAATAAGTACTCTCTATTTAACTAAAAGTGTTGAATTCAAATTTCAATAAAGATATATTTCTAAAGTCCAGGTAAAATTAGAAAAAAGTTCTTTGAAATAAAATAGAAGAAGGCTTGAAGGAAGAAAGAAGCTCAAGATACAACAAGAGATGAATTATATATCTCATTTTATATATCATTAGGGGTGGGCATATTTTGGTTTAAACCGAAAAAACCGAAAAATTAAATCGAAATTTAATTTTGATTTCAGTTTTTCGGTTTTTCGGATCGGATTCGGTTTGTAATTTTAGAATTTCGGTTTTTCGGTTCGATTTTTGATTTTAAAAAAAAATTCGGTTTAAATCGAAAAATTAAAATTTTATAAATAAATAATATATATATTTTATTATATATATATATAATATAATATTATATGATATATATATAATATAATATTATGTTATATATATATATATATATAATATTTAGTAATTCACATTCACAATTAACATTTAACAGCAAATTCGCATACGCCGCCGGCTGTTTATGGATTATTTTAGTGACTCAAATATTTTATGGACTATTTTGGTGACTTTGGACTGTTTTATAGACTATTTATGTAGAAAGTATGTTGTTTCATGGACTATTTTTACGAGTTTTGTGTTGTTTTGTAGACTATTTATGCAAGGTTATATTATATGTAATGATTAATGACGTTATGTATTATGTTAAGCTTATGATTATTTCATTTCGTTTCATCCATGTTGAGTTATTTATTATTATTTATATTTGGGAATGAAAAACAGGTTTGAAAAAAATAATTTTTCTGAAAAAATCCATCAATTTTAAATGCTCAGTTATGAAAAAGAGAGGCTAGCTAATTTAATATTTCAAACCGAAATAAAAATCCAAAATAAACGAACCGAATTTGTAAAAATCGAACCAAACCGAATTTATTTTGATTTGATTATGAATGTCATTTTTGTCAATCCGAAAACTGATAAATCGAACCAATATTAAACAATCAGATCGAACCGACCGAACGCCCACCCCTATATATGATGATGCTTGACTAAACATGAAGTTTATAAAATTAAAAAAAAATATATTACATTTAAGCCAAATATATGTGAAGTACTAATGATCTTCTTTTAAATAAGTGATGGTAAGAGTTTAAATAATTTTGAGTTTTGTTGACTAGTCTACTCTGATCTACTAGTACTAGTGGTCTTGACTCTTGAGTAACTAATTAATTTCTCCCTATATGCCCCCACATTATCTTTTATCTTTATCTGCTCTTTCCTCCTTCACTATAATCATTAGAAACGGGTGAGGCTTTGAAATTTATGAATTTAGAATTTTATTTTTCTAAGTTATTAGATTTTAAATTTATATTTTATATATATTAGATAAAGTTTTTAAAATAAATATAAAATTAAATTTAAAGTTAATAGGTTTCAGCTAAATTCATATCTCGAAAGCTAGCTTCGCTTTTGAAAATAATTAATCTTTTAATCACTAAGTATGGGTGTCAAACGGGCCGTTTTTAACCAGCCCAAATCGGCCCACATAATTAAACTGGCCAGGTAAGTCCAAGGGCTTTAGAGGTCCGGGTCTCAATCCGATTGGGTTTTTGATTTGGGCTCGGTTAACCCAGCCCGGACCCAACTCGGTTTGGGCTCGCCGGTTAACCGGCCCGGCCCGGTTAAGTTTTTTTTTTTTTTTTTCAATTTTTTTTTCCAGAATTTCACAAACTGAAATTAAAAACTTAGTTTTAATACATTATTAATTTACTATCAAGTATTATTAATTTATTATATTAAGTAGCATATGTTATATACTTTTATTTAAAGTAGTGTATATATTGAATGGTATATATATATGTGTGTGTGTATATCTTCTAAATCTAAAGTAGTATATATTTAACGTATACATGTGTATATGTTTTATAAATTAGTATATAACTATATATATATATATATATATATATATATACACCACAATATATATATATATATATTTATATATATATATAAATATATATATATATATATATATAAATATATATATATATATATTGTGGTGTATATATATATATATATATATATATATATATTGTAGTATATGTCTTATTTAAAGTAATATATATATTGAATGGTATATATATGTGTGTGTTTGTGCATATATCTACTAAAGTAGAGTATATTTAACGTATAGATGTGTATATGTTTTATAAATTAGTATACAACTATATATCTATATATATATATATATATATATATATATATATATTGTAGTGTATGTTTTATTTAAAGTAGTGAATATATTGAATGGTATATATATATGTGTGTATATATCTTCTATAGATGAGTATATTTAATGTATACGTTATGTATATGGTTTATAAATTAGTATATAACTATATATATATATATATATATATATATAAATATTGTAGTATATATATATGTATTGTAGTATATATTTTATTTAAAGTAGTACATATATATTGAATGGTGTGTCTATATCTTCTATAGACGTATATATTTAACGTATCCAAGTGTATATGTTTTACAAATTAGTATATAACTATATATACATATACATATTTTCGTATATATATATATATATATATATATATATATATATATTATAATATATATTTTATTTAAAGTAGTACATATATATTGAATGGTGCGTATATATGTGTATATATCTTATATAGACATATATATTTAACGTATACAATGTGTATATGTTTTATAAATTAGTATATAACTATGTATATATATACATATTGTAGTATATATATATGTATTGTAGTATATATTTTTTTTTAAAGTAATACATATATATTGAATGGTGTGTATATATGTGTATATATCTTCTATAGACGTATATATTTAACATATACAAGTGTATATGTTTTACAAATTAGTATATAACTATATATATATACATATTGTAGTATATATATGTATATTGTAGTATATATTTTATTTAAAATAGTACATATGTATTGCATGGTGTGTATATATGTGTATATATCTTCTACAGATGTATATATTTAATGTATACAAGTGTATATGTTTTACAAATTAGTATATAACTATATATATATATATACATATTGTAGTATATATATGTATATTGTAGTATATATTTTATTTAAAGTAGTACATATATATTGAATGGTGCATATATATGTGTATATATCTTCTAAAGTAGTATATATTTAACGTATACATGTGTATATGTTTTATAAATTAGTATATAACTATGTATGTATATATATATATATTGTTGTATATGTTTTATTTAAAGTAGACAAGTAGTACATAAATATTGAATGGTGCGTATATATGTGTATATATCTTCTATAAGCGTATATATTTAACGTATAAATGTGTATATGTTTTATAAATTAGTATATACATATATATATTGTAGTGTCTATATATATATTATACTATTATAGTATATGTTTTATTTAAAGTAGTATGTATAGTCATATATAATTATATATTGAATGGTACGTATATATGTGTAATTGCTTATATATTTTTTTAAAAATATATATTGTATATTGGAGTGTATATAGTGTATATTGGAGTGTATATAGTGTATATAATTGTAGTGTATATAGTGTATATTGGATTTTTTTTTTCTTAAACGGGTTTGATCGGGTTTTGGTGGGTTTGATCGGGTTGGGTTAAGTGGGCCGGGTTAGGATGAGTTTTAATTTTTTTACTGTTGGGCCCGTCCCGGCCCGTCTAGTGCCAAAACCGGCCCTTAACCCTCAACCCGGTTAAAATAGAAGGGCCGGTTCCGGATTGGCCCAGCCCGACCCGTTTGACACTCCTAGTATTGACAAACAAAAAGTGTTACATGTATATTTTTTAATGGAAATGGAATAATGATTTGCTCTCTGTTACAAAAAGAATAACTTATTTTTTTTAAATCTATTTTAAATGAATGTGACTAATCAAATTAGTAAGATAGAAATCAAGAGTTGCTTTCTCCGTTCATTAATATTGTTCACTGTATTATTTTTAGATGTCCAACATTGTTTGATCCGGTTTGAAAAATTAATAGATAATTTATTTATTTTTACCCATTTTTTCTTACTATTAAATATTAAGTATTAATCGCTCAATGCATTTTCTAAGACATAAAATTTATTATATTCATAGGATGATATAGTAAAATTATTCCTATTATTTATTATTTTTTAACATGTGTGTTAAATCAATAGTGGATAATTATTATTAGATGGAAGAAATAGTGATTAACAACAAGCTTAATTACTATCATTTTTTTGGCAAATTTCAAATCTCAGCAATTCTTTCCTCTTTTTTTATTAAAAGATAAAACATACATCAACATATCAACAATAGGTATATGTACGCCAATTCAACATTGAGGTGTGTGTGAATATAAAAGGAATAATAATTAAAGTATGAAATTCGTTAAAATATAATAATTTAAATAAATAAATGAAATAATGAATAATTACAAAAGTTGAATTCTTGATTTGTGCCAAAAAATCAAACTTTCTTCAATTATTAACTAGACTTTATTACCAAAGGATTTGGTCATTGATAGATGAGTCCTCAAATATAATATCCCATTATCCCTAGTGTTACGCATAACAATATTAATATTTTAATATAGTGGAGTAGTAAATTGCACACACGAGGAAGGATCAATCATCGAGAGCAGTGACAGATCAGGATTTAAGGATTGTGGATGTTTATTACAGAAAAAAATAAAAAAATACTTCAGTCGGGTTCAAACTCGGAACACACATAGCAATGAAGAGCCTTAAAATCAACCTAAATATCAATGTACTCAATCAACTTCACTGGATTGACAGGTAGGCTTGAAAGGAATTTCAAGGATTTGGATGAATTTTATGAAGAACTCATCGAGCAACATCACAATCCCAATAAACCAAAATCCATGGAAGGAGATATTGTTGATCTTTTGCTTCAATTGAAGAAAGAGAAATCAACACCAATTGATCTCACTTTGGAGGATATAAAAGGAATTCTCATGGTAATAATTTTCCATCCCCTTGTTTTAGTGGATGTTTTTATATTATTTATACCTATTTTTGTATATTTCTTATGTAATTATACCTATTTTGCTTCGAGTTTAATGGGTGTCAGAGCACCCCAAAAGTATGCGTAGGTCCGCCTTCGAGAGACCTCCTTTTAGTAGTCATTTAATTAAGGATTTACATTATCAGTTCAATAGATATAATTCTTTGAAGTATATGATTCCTCTTGATATGTATAATTTAAGTTGCTTAAATTCTTCAAAAATATTAGTGCATTCGTCTCGAATCCCTTGAGAATACACTGTTTTTAAAGAATCCGACACGTATTTAATGAAATTTTTTAAGAGACTGAACAATATTGTGTATAATTACTTTATGCACCCAAAAATGTGTAATTACTATATGTTGGGTAAACTATAGTCTAAAATTCTTTTATATTATCATTAAACAAAAGTTATTTTTAAAAAAAGGAAAAGTTTAACCCAAGCTCCATTATTTTATTTATAGAGGACATTTTCAAGTTACTAGTATTATTATGTGCATTTGAACAACAAAATGATGCTCTTTCTACTTTTTCTTGCCCTTTCTGCTTTTCTTATTTTTCTTCTTCTTAATGCAAAAAAGAATGGAAAAAACAATCTTCCACCAGGTCCTATAGGACTCCCACTCATTGGAAATTTGCATCAGTTTGATAGTTTAACCCCTCATCTCTATTTTTGGAAACTTTCTCAAAAATATGGAAAAATATTCTCATTGAAATTTGGTTCTTCTACTATGGTTGTAGTTTCTTCAGCAAAATTAGCAAAAGAAGTATTGAAGACACAAGATTTAATGTTTTGTAGTAGACCTTCTCTTCAAGGGCAGCAAAAATTGTCTTACAATGGTCATGATATTGCCTTTTCACCTTATAATGACTATTGGAGAGAAATGAGAAAAATTTGTGTGCTTCAACTATTTAGTCTTAAGAAAGTGCAATCATTTAGGCCAATTCGTGAAGATGAAGTCTCGAGAATGATCAAGAAAATATCTCAACAAGCTGCCTCTTCACAAATCATTAATTTGAGCAATATAATGATTTCACTAACAAGTACAATTATTTGTAGAGTTGCTTTTGGTGTTAGGTTTGACGAAGAAGCACATGAAAGGAAGAGATTTGATTATCTCTTGGCGGAAGCTCAAGCTATGATGGCTAGCTTTTTTATATCTGATTTTTTTCCTTCTCTAAGTTGGATTGATAAACTCACTGTAATGACAGATAAACTTGAAAGGAATTTCAAGGATTTGGATGAATTTTATGAAGAACTCATCGAGCAACATCGCAATCCCAATAAACCAAAATCCATGGAAGGAGATATTGTTGATCTTTTGCTTCAATTGAAGAAAGAGAAATCAACACCAATTGATCTCACTGTGGAGGATATAAAAGGAATTCTCATGGTAATAATTTTCCATCCCCTCCTTCCCCCCCCCCCCCCCTTAATTTTATTTGTACGCATGTAGAGGTGGTAAATGGGATGGTTGGATCAAACATGAGTAGACCAATATGGGTTATGACCCAACCCGTTCAATTTTTTTTTTTGAGATAAAGTGAGTTGAGTTAGGATAAGTCGATAAGACAAGTAATGGGTCATAATTCAATACATACACCATAATTGTTTTAACCCAATTCATAGTTTAAAAAACTAGAGGCTATATATAGTGGAATACATTGAAATAACTACAAAGATCTTTTAAAAGTCAATTCGAACATACACCCCTTAAAGAACATCGTAATATAAATATTTTTGAAGTGTTTTGAAATTGAAAAAGCCATAGAAATGAGGATTCAGAATATTGCATATTGATTGACAAAAATGAGATTCAACAACGAGTTTAAAAGGATGATTCTTGGGGATCCTTCCTACAAGTTATTTCGAATTTAATATGTCAACCTGTTTAAACTAATTAGTTAGGAGTATTGGTAAAAGATGGAATATTTTTGCCACCTCTAATATGTAGCACAAACGTGTCTATGATTTTTTATCTCGTCAATTTTTGTGTAGAATGTGTTAGTTGCTGGATCAGACACTAGTGCAGCTGTAGTAGTATGGGCAATGACAGCACTGCTGAAAAATCCAAAAGCCATGAAAAAAGTCCAAGAAGAAATCAGAAACCTAATTGGGAACAAAGGCGTTGTGAATGAAGATGATATTCAAAATATGTCTTATCTCAAAGCAGTGATAAAAGAGACATTTCGATTATATCCACCTGTTCCAATCCTAATACTTAGAGAATCAATGAAGAAGTCCACACTTGAAGGGTATGAAATTCAGCCAGGAACTTTAGTTCATGTTAATGCTTGGGCAATCGCAAGAGATCCTGAAATATGGAAAAATCCAACGGAATTTATACCTGAGCGATTCTTGAATAACGATATCAATTTCAAGAGAGAAGACTACGAGCTAATTCCTTTTGGAGCAGGAAGAAGAGGATGCCCGGGGATTACACTTGGGATTGCAGCCATAGAACTTGCATTATCAAATCTTATTAATGCATTTGATTGGGAATTACCTTGTGGATTGAAAAAAGAGGACATTGACACAGAAGTTAGGCATGGAATCATCATGCATAAGAAAAATGAGCTTTGTCTTATCCCTAAAAATTATTTCTAAATTAGGCTCGATTCTGTGTGAATTTAGGGCGAGCTTTTAGCTGAATTCATTATTGCTTTCAGCTTGAATTATGTACACATATTGTAAATATTAGTATGAAATCAATACAATAAAATAATCCTCATGCTAAAGCAGCTAAACCTATAGATGACTTTAAATCTTTGAATCAATATAACAAAATTTTATATTTTATATTGCATTCATATTCACTTTTATTAGTTATTGCAGATTTCTTACCCTAATAAGCATAATACACTTTAAAACACTTGTCTATATTGCATATATAATTTACTTTTAATGCATAGTGCGTTTGTTATAAATGGTTATAATAAACAAAAGGTATTGCTGTAGATAATAAATATATGATATCTATATAATTTTTCCTTAAAATAACCACCAAAATAGGAAACAAAAACATATACATAGCATTGCTAATCAAGTAATGGTACCCAAGTTTCACATATTCAAGCTGAATTGATTGAAAAAAATAAGAAGATTGTTAAATTAAGATTGACTCTCTGAACTTAAAAAGGAGAAATGTTGTTTGAATTTTCTTGATAAAATAGGAGAGACTCAAGTGAGAATACTTGATTTTCAAATGAAATAAAAGATACCAAGTGACAAGAATTATTTCTTTTAAGATTAAATAAGAGATACTCGGATAAAAATAATTGATTTTAGATGAAATAAGAGATGCCAAAGTGAGAAAAGTAGATGATTTGAGATACCCTAATGAAAAAATTTAATTTTTAGATGAAATAAGAGATATTCAAGTGTGAAAATTTGATTTATTATGGTACTTTGTTAATTTAAGTTCTCCGTTTAATTTATTTTAGACTTATTTTGTTAGTGTTTTTAACATTTTGAAGTTCATTGGGTTTTATTCTTTCGTTATCAACATAATTTATTTATTTTATTTTTTGGTGGTGTTGGGGAGTTTAGCAAGATACAAACCTATCAAATACATGAAATTAAATATTTTTTTCCTCCATATGAAACTAAATATAAAGACGTATTAAAAAAAACAAATTAAAGTAATTAATGAGATGAATATTGTTTGTTAAGCGTTTAGGTGAGCGTGAAGCCATGTATGCAGAGCATACTTAATGTGGCTAAGAGAATTATAAGCTAATCAAAATTTAAAATCAAGTGAACTTAAAATAAATCTTAAGGATGATTATAGTGTAAAATTCTCTATAGACCAAAAAAGTTAGGTCAGTATAAATTGTATATGGGTACGTCTAATGACTATTACCAAATTTAGGTCTTTTTAGGGCATGTGGATATACTATGCTATCTAGAGAAGCAAGCAATACTCCATCGACATGCATGCTTACTCATGAAGGTAGTTTAGTAATTTCACATGCATACGTGGATATTTTCAAATAATTCTTGCACATGTGTATATGACTTTGCTTCACTGCGGGCCCCACTTGATACTCTACGCTGCTATTGTAAGCTTTTTGAAGTACTTCCATCGTTTCTTGATACTTATCATGATTATTAAAAATGATACCTTAATCTCTTTAGAAATATCTCAAAGTTTTTGAGATTTCAAGATGTTGTTTCAAGTAAATATGTTACCCTCTGTATAAGGGTGAGCTATGGTTTAGAATAAAGTAGGGGGTCGTTTGGTTGGGAAATTATTATCCTGGGAAAATTAATACTGGGATTAGTAATCCCGGGATAACTTATCCCACCATGTATATGGGATAAGTTTTCCCTTCCCATCACTATGGTGTAAATGGTGGGATGAGTTATCCCACCATTGATTAATCCCTCCAATCAAACACTCGTTCAATTGATCTTTATATTTTATCCCGAAATTACTTATCCCTTGAATTATTTATACCTCAAGCTCAAACCGAACGACCCCTAAGAATCCAAATAGAATTTGAGTTTGTCTTGTTGTGTTCGGTAAAATTTTGATGTCTACAAAGACATTTTACTATTTTTTTCATGAATTAAGTCATCTTTTCTAATGTTTGATTACTTGATAATTGATATGACATAAGTATTTTCTAAAGATAACATTTTGTATCATCTCTCACTAATATGCGCGCGGTAGTCCTTCTCCTTATATAATTATCTTAACTTCTAATTTCATATCACTCACTCCAACTAACACTTGGACATTAAAAGTTTATCAAAACACCATCAAATTTCAAATATAATATATTATTGATCTTCAATATAACTTTTTTTTCTAAAAATATTTTCCACCGACTGTCCAAACAATTTAAAAACACTATCCACGAAAATAAGTTTCATGGAAAATATTTTTCGTGAAAAATAGTTCCATCATATCAAACCTATATACTTTTGTCATCTTTATCTCAATTAGCACATGAGACCATCAATTGGTGTGGTGGATGGATATGATCTCTTTACCCTTAACTAGAAAGATTTACGCTTTGAGCCTAGAAAATAAAGAAACTCTTGATAGGAGCAAGGGTGGAGCCAGCCGTTTGGCAGGGTTTCATTCGAACCTCCTTCGGCAGAAAATATATCATTTACACATGATTAAAGTTATTTTTTATGTATCTGTAGTAGGTGTTGAACCCCCTTCGGCTAGGTTTTCTTCAAATATTGAACCTCCTGAGTTGAAATCCTGGTTCCGCCTTTGGATAGGAGAGTGTTCCCCCTTTTTAGGCTCTACATGGAGCAAATTTAGATTTGGTACTAAATTTCAAATATCATATTTTTTTGGAAGGTCATGCAACACATAAAATGGTAGAGCTTGCAACTTTCTTATATAACAAATTTGCGAAAGTTAAAAGGAAGAGAGTGAGAGAGATCAATAGCATAATGGATTACCATACACTTGTGATGGGATCAATTTTAGCCGTGATCAGTTTTCTTTATATTCTAACAAAAATATGCAGCAGAGGCAGTAAAAATCTTCCACCAGGGCCATCACCGTGGCCAATTATTGGAAGCCTTCACTTGTTAGGTGCCAAACCTCATGTATCACTTGCCAATCTTGCAAATATTTATGGTCCAACCATGAGTTTAAAACTAGGACAAATAACAACAGTTGTCATTTCTTCGTCAGCCATGGCGAAACAAGTCCTTCAAAAACAAGAGTTAGCCTTTTCAACTAGATTTTTCACTGACGCCCTTCAAGCACACAACTATTGCAAATTTTCTGTATCATGGATTCCTGTTTGATCTCAATGGCGAACACTTGGGAAAATATTGAACGAAAATATTGTCTCGTCCAATAGGCTTGATGCAAATCAACATTTAAGGTCTCAAAAGGTGAGAGAATTGCTTGCTTATTGTGCAAAATGTTGTCAAGAAGCTAAAGTTGTGGATATAGGTCAAGTTGCTTTTAAGACTAATCTCAATTTGTTGTCAAACATCCTTTTCTCCAAGGATTTGGCTGCCACTTTTTCGGATTCAAAGGTAGAGTTAAAGAATGTGATTGTTTCACTTCATTTTTCTGTATTGAATGATACATTGATATACTACAATGTTGACATAACTGTTTATGACCCTTTTCAAAATTTAAGGTTGAGTTGAAGGATGTGATCTGGGGCATCGTAAATGAGGCTGAGAAGATCAACCTAGTGGATGTTTTCCCCATACTTGAAAATATTGATCCGCAAAGAATAAGGCGCCGCACATGCAAGCATCCATTTTGCTAAGTTGTTTAAACTTTTTGGTGATTTGATCAATGAGCGGTTGAAGGAAAAGAAAAAGAACCACAGTGAAAAGAGTGACCTCTCTTGGAAGCGTTTCTCAACGACAGTGCAGAAAATCCTAAAGAGATGGATGAGAATTACATAAAATCCACATTCCTGGTTCGTGCTCTACTGTTTATCTTTTAAATTTGGCATAATACATAAATGTGTCATTTAACTTGAATTCAACTAGCATCTATGACTGCCAACTTTGGATGTGTACAAGTAGACACTTAAACCTGTATAAAGTTGAAACAAGTAGACACACGCGTCCTATGTAGAATAAAACACATAGGACACCACGTAGGACGCGAATTTCCACTTTGACAAACAAGTTTTTTCTTTTATTGGTAGATCATTGTATTTGATGCATTGTTAAGATAACAAGATGTGCTAGCTTGAAATGCTTTTTAAGTTTATTTGAGATAATGACAAAATGTTACAGGACTTATTTATTGGTGGTACTGATACAACTACAAGCACAATAGAATGGGCAATGTCAGAAATACTTAGACAATCAGAGATTATGAAGAAAGCTCAAGCTGAGCTTGCAGAAGTTGTTGGGAAAGGAAAACCAATAGAAGAAGCTGATGTATCCCGACTCCCTTATTTGCAATTTATTGTCAAAGAGACATTAAGAATGCACCCACCAGCTCCATGCTTAATCCCCAAAAAGTAGACCAAGATGTTGAGTTGTGTGACTACATCATCACAAAGGTTCACGAATACTAGTCAATGTGTGGCCGATTGGTCGAGGTCGAGATTCTACTTTGACTTAATTCCATTTGGTGATGGCCGAAGAGTATGCCCCGGTCTACGACTGGCTTTGATATTCATTCCAGTAATGTTGGCCACGATGTTGAATTCATTCAATTGGAAACTTGAGGCAGTCTTTGAGCCAAAAGACTTAGACATGGAAGAGAAATTTGGTTTCGTCACACCCAAAGCTCATCCTTTACGAGCTATCCCATCTCCTCTTTTATGTTGCCAGTCGATCTATAAATACTTATTTGTAGCCAAGTTTACACCAAATCATCTATCTTGCATTCACTATTGGTATGATGTACACATTGAGTGCGTGTCAATTTTACCTTGTCAGGGCTATATGATTCATCTAAATGAATCTAATCACGGTACTTTTCCTCCCTATTCGAGCATGGCCATATTTAGTGTTTTATTATTTTCTTTAAACCTTAAAAGAATAAAACTAAGAAGATTATGATGATCAGAATAAATGTAAAAATGTTCAAAATTTACACTTAGTATTTACTTCCAACCAGCAACAAATGTCAAACATATGTTTTGCAAACATATACTTATCACTTGATTATATATGGTTAAGAGATATGTGTTAATATTACTTCAATCTACAACTGTTGATGCTTAAATATATTTCTGATGAGAATAAGTATACTTCGACTAGACAACATCAAAGAGGAGATAGGATAGCTCGCAAAGGATAAGCTTTGGTTAAGGTGGTACCGAATTTCTCCTCCATGTCTAATTCTTTTGGTGCGATGTTTGTCTCAAATGTCCAATTGAAGGAGTTCACTAGTGAGCTCAACATTACCGGAACCATTCTAAATGCCAAATGGCGAACCAGGACATATTCTTCGACCAACACCAAATGGAATCAACACAAAGTCTTTCCCTTTATGACATTCTTTGCATTAATCATTCAAATAGATCTCCATGCACATTTGGAACTTCTTAATCTATAATGTTGTCTTAGAACAAGTCAACGGTTTGCTAGACACCTCGAAATTGAGGCACAACATTTTCATCTCAAGAAAAAAAAATTCACAAATAATATTATCCTTACAACTTCATAAGAATGATATTCATTTTATTTTTCTAAGTTTAGATCATGAAGTCTATCTGTGATACAAATCCTCTAAAAAATTATACTAATATATTGTCACGACCCGAACCGGGGCCCTGGCCGTGACGGACATCCCGACCCAAGAAGGCCCGGATGCCCTTTTGTGTCTGGTAATCATGCACAATATTCATACTGTAAAAGAAGATGCGGAAATACATAGCTAAATAGGAACATGGTCATAAATCTAATATGAATTTAGCAATGAAAAACGAATTCCAAAACTAATTGACAACATCTGCAAACTGTCTGCGAAATCTCTACTACATGATCACTACCAAAATCTGAAGACTGGGATAAGGACCCCAGTAGACCAAAACCATATCTACTAATAATTGTCTGAAAGTAAACAGGCCTTCCGAAACATAAAAGGCTTACCAATTGGACACGACAACTCTATCTGATGAAATTTTCTGCTTATCTGGACCCCTAGACCGAGCCTCAGAACCTGAGAGGTAGGGGAGGGGGTCAATATAGATGTACTAGTACGCAAAGTAATCCAAAATAAAGCTTGTATATAAATAAAATAGTTGGAGAGCAATTTGTCAAAATATCATGCATGAAATAGTTCTTAAACACATGGGCACTTTCTGAAAATCATAAATCATTCTTGTCAATGCAATGTCTGATCTTTGAATTACTTCTGAGCTAGGTGGTACTCCTCTACAATTCTGATATTCCACGGGCGGTATGGAATCCGCCATTGACTCGGCGGGGAAGCCCCCAACTCGAGTGTGCCGCAAGGGTTGGAGTTTCTGATTCTGATACGCCACACGGCACTAGGCCAGCGTAATATAATATATCCAGATCGGCAAATCACGATTTTGAGCAATGAGTTGTCTGAACTTGTACCTTCTTCGGAGAACCACCTAATATCTCTTTATGCCCAATTTTATCCTGTTCTGAATCATGCATTATTCTAGTATCAACATTTGAAAATTCTGACTCCAAACATGCATTCTATTCTGTTCTGAATTACCATGGCATAATCTGAATTGGTGACTTGCAAGTTCTCTTTTCTGAGCCATAATGTATCATGCATAATTCTTTTATTAAAACGCAGTTCAAACATGCAAACAATATAAAAGATTTCATGTTCCGAAAACACAAGTCCAAACTATGCTGAGATTATTCAAACATATGGTGGTCAGGTGTTCTTTTGGCAAACCATGCTACTCTTTGTTATATGTATATTCAACATTTATCAACATGCATAACCCTCTCTTTTTATTTCGAAATCATATTCAAGTCATAGCATAAATCAAGACATTTCATATCATACTTTCAAGATGCAATTTAGAACAATTCATATCATATGGAAGATGGGAAAAATCATAACAAGAGAGGGGTTCATTATAATTCATGCTCTCAATTGATTATTCATTCTTAAACACATTCATACTCACACACACAAACACACACACACATATATATATATAGAGAGAGAGACAATTTTTCAATCAATTTTGGGGGAAGGTCTAAAGACCAAAACAATACCGTCAAAACTTCTAAAACATGATTATATTCATAAATCCAAAACCCTTTTCTTAAAACATGATTTCTATACCCATGAGATTTTTAGGAAAACCCCGCGTGGATTGGATTCTTGATTCTTTGGAAATGGAGGAGGGTTTCTTGAGAGAAATTTTGAGAAGATGGGCAAATAATGCCCTTTTGGATGCTATAAATCGTCCTTTGGACTTTTGGGGTTGAGGGAAAAGGACCAAAGTGTTCCTTGACCCTTAAGGAGATAAAATAGCGTGGGAATTGCCATCGTTTCATGACCCCCAGTCGGGTTAAGTAGCCCTCGCAACGCGGCCCCTATTTGGGTCAAGCAGACCTCGCGTCGCGGGGCTATCACGACCCCTCACTTCTTCATATGGCATAACTTTTCACTCTTTTCACTCGGTTATCGGAATTTGGCAAAATTGATACCGTTGGAAAGATAATTCGAAGAGATTTCATTTGATATATAGTAGGTCCTCTAATTCATTATATACAAAGAGATATAACCGATTGAAGTTGATACAAGTTTTGACGCTCACTAAAACTTGAACGATAGGAAAGCTTCCAACTCATCCTTGAGTTAAGGGACCCCTATGATCTCATTTCATGCTAAACTAGATTCACACACTACATAATTCATTAAAACACTATATTTACATCGTATTTATGGTTTTTGGAACATCTACGAGGAGAAATGATGGTTTACGTTCTAGCCCAAAATTCGGGTTGTTACATTATCCCCCCTTGGGATCATTCGTCCCCGAATGATGACTCGAGATACAATAGGCATGATTACAAGAATACTAAGAACATGGAAAGAATAGAGCAAAGGTTGTACCTTCCGCTTCTTCATCTGCCGGATTAAAAAGGTTGGGATATCTTTCTCGCATGTCATCTTCTCATTCCCAAGTCACTTCTTTAATTTTCTGGTTTTTCCATAACACTTTAATCGAGGCTATCTCCTTTCTCCTCAATTTCCTAACTTGGCGATCCAAGATTGTAATCGGCTCTTCTTCATAGGATAAGGAGTCTGTCACTTTTATCTCCTCAACAGGCAACACTAACAAATGGTCTCCAATACATTTCTTCAACATGGATATGTGAAATACCGGATGAATAGAACCCAAACTAGCAGGCAACTCTAACTTATATGCAACTACACTACCCTTCTCAAAATTTGATATGGTCCTATATAGCGAGGACTCAACTTACCTTTCTTCCCGAATCGCATGACTCCCTTCATAGGAGAAACTTTTAGAAATACCCAATCACCAACCTAGAATTCTAACTCCCTTCTTATAACATCGGCTTAGGATTTCTGTATACTCTGCGCTGTCTTAAGTCATTCCCTAATAAGTTTCACATCTTTCATTGCCTGGTGAACAAGATCAGGCCCAAACAACTGAGTCTCGCTCACTTCATACCACCCTATAGGCGATCACATCTTCTTCTATATAGTGCTTCAAAAGGAGCCATTTTAATACTGGTATGGTAGCTATTATTATACGCAAACTTTATTAGTGGAAAGTGATCCACCCAACTACCCTTGAAATCAATTACACAGGATCTCAACATGTCCTCAAGGGTCTGAATGGTGAGCTCAGCTTGCCCATCCGTCTGAGGGTGAAATGCAGTACTTAGGTTTACTTGGGTACCTAAACCCCTCTAAAAAGACCTCCAAAACTGTGAAGAAAATTGCATACCTCTGTCAGATATGATGGATACCGGCACTCCATGTTAACGAACTATCTCTTCAATGTACAGTTTAGCATAATCATCTCCCGAATAGTTAGTCCTGACAGGCAG
Source organism: Capsicum pubescens (assembly GCA_030864215.1). Lineage (NCBI taxonomy): Eukaryota > Viridiplantae > Streptophyta > Magnoliopsida > Solanales > Solanaceae > Capsicum > Capsicum pubescens. Next base: position 14,262,845 of record CM061546.1, read on the forward strand.
AAAGTGGGCTGACTTAGTCAGCCGATCAACAATCACCCAAATAGAATCATATTGGTTTTGGGACCTCGGAAGTCCCTTAACGAAGTCCATATTTATCATCTCCCACCTCCACAAAGTCAAAGCTATCTCTTGAGAAGAACCACCTGGCCTCATATGTTCCACTTTAACTTGTTGATAATTCAAACATATGGTAACATAGTTAGCCACATCACGCTTCATATTATTCCACCAATAAATGGTTTTTAGATCATGATACATTTTTGTAGAGCCTGGGTGAACAACATACCTCAAAGTATGAGCTTCGTCAAGGATTCTTTTCCTCATACCATCTACATCTGGCACACACAATCTATCCTGGTACCTTAAAATACCATCACCACCAATCTCAAACGACATCACCTTCTTTGACCCACATCATTCTTAATTTGCATCAAGATGGAATCTTCATCCTGCTTTTTTTTAACTTCTGCACAAAGGGATGATTTAGCTATCTCATGCATGACCAACCCTCTATCTTCAGAATCTAAGAGTCGCACTCTAAGGTTTGCAAGTCGGTGAATATCCCTCACCATTTCTCTCTTCTCTTCCTTAACATAAGAAAGACTACCTATAAACAATCTGCTGAGGGCGTCGGCTACAATATTTGCCCTACCCGGATGATAGTGCAGGCTCATGTCATAATCCTTCAAAACCTCCATCCAACGCCTCTGCCTGAGGTTTAATTCTTTCTGCGAGAAAACATACTGTAAACTTTAATGGTCAGTGAAAATATCAACATGCACCCTATAAAGATAGTGCCGCCAAATTCTAAGTGCAAACACCACAGCCGCTAGTTCCAAGTCATGGGTAGGGTAATTACGCTCATGCACTTTCAACTGCCTAGATGCATAAGCCACCACTTTACCATGCTGCATAAGAACACACCTAAGTCCTACTCGGTATGCATCACAGTATACAACAAAACTTTTTGTACCTTCCGGAAGAGTCAGCACAGGTGCAGTAGTCAATTTGTCTTTCAACTTCTCAAAACTATTCTCACATGAATTGAACCACACAAATTTTACCTTCTTCTGAGTTAACTTAGTAAGTGGAGCAACTATGGAAGAAAAACTCTCTACGAATTTCTGTAATACCCTGTCAAACCCAAGAGCTCCGTATGTTGGTTGGAGTCATGGGTCTGGGCCATTTTCTCACTGCCTCAATCTTTTGAGGTTCAACCTTAATTCCCTCACTAGACACAATATACCCTAAGAAAGAAATAGCATTTAACCAGAATTCTCATTTGGAGAACTTAGCATACAACCTATGATCTTTGAGGGTCTGAAGGATGATTCGGAGGTGCTGGGCATGTTCCTCCTTACTCTTAGAATAAACCAAGATGTCATCAATGAATACTATGACAAACAGATCCAGAAAATGACGGAAAACCCTATTCATTAGATCCATAAAGGCTGCAGGGGCGTTAGTCAATCCGAAGGACATGACTAAGAATTCATAATGACCGTATTTGGTTCGAAAAGCTGTTTTGGGAATATCTGACTCTCTAACTTTCAACTGATGGTATCCCGAACGAAGGTCTATCTTTGAAAAACATTTAGCACCCTGGAGTTGGTCAAACAGATCATCAATTCTAGGCAGAGGGTACTTATTTTTAATGGTGGCCTTATTCAGCTGGCGGTAATATATGCACATACGCAGAGAGCCATTCTTCTTTCTCACGAAAAGTACAGGCACACCCCAGGGAGAAATACTAAGACGGATAGAAACTTTATCTTGGAGATCTGCTAGCTGCTCTTTCAACTCTTTCAACTCTGTTGGAGCCATTTTATATGGCGAAATAGAGATGGGACAGGTATCTGACAATAAATCAATGCCAAAATCTATCTCCCTATTAGGGGGTATTCCTGGAAGATCATCAGGAAAGATTTCTGGAAACTTATTTACCACAGAGACTGACTGAAGAGGTGGACTCTCAACATTAAAATCTTTCACTCGAATCAGATGATATAGACAACCCCTGGAAATAAGCTTACAAGATTTGAGATAAGATATAAAGTGTCCTCTAGGTGCTAAAGAATGCCCCTCCCATTTTGCCACTGGTTCATTTGGAAAGGAAAAAGTAACCTTCCAGGTTCTACAGTCTAGTGTGGCATAACATGAATGGAGCCAGTCTATCCCTAAGATGGCATCAAAATCGATCATATCAAGCTCTATGAGGTCTGCTACATTATCTCGTCTAAAAATAGACACAACACAATTATTGTCACGCCCCTTTTTAACTCCCAAAAGAATATGATTTTAAGTTTTGAAAGGGTTTTTATTATTAAACAACAAAAGAAAATGATTTGTTTCGAAGAAGGATTGTTTTTACATTCGAAATCAGAGTCTCTACTTGGCATAATCTGGTGTGCCAAGTCACCATTGGAAAATACTTTTCAAAACCATTTGACTCTTTAAACTGGTTTGCGAACAGAGATTCTAGCTAAGGAATTCTTTTGACCAAAGGGAAGGTGTTAGGCACCCCTCGATCCCGTGGTTCGACCACGGTCGCTTGGTGGAGCGTATCGGCTAATTTTGACACTACGAATGTACAAATCACAAAGAAGCACATAAAGCAAACAAACAAACCAAACAAAATGAATAAAAAATATAGTGTCCAGTCCGAGTTATACAGTTGCGACATAGAAAAATATGGAAATGTAAATCCTATTCTAAACTAATCCTAGACTAAGCTCCAATGCCTCACCCGATGCCTCGGTCCTTTATCACGAACGTCCTCCGAGTACAAAATACTTCGAGGCATTCCTCGGATAAAACAATACAAGTACTTCGGGGCATTCCCCGGCGAAATGAATACATATTTTCAATGCGAGAAAACCAAACCATTCAATAAAATTTCAAACATTCAACAAAACCGCAAATTCTAAACTTTGCCTACCCAAACCTAAGATTTGCCTATCAATTCTCGGCATAACACATGATACTATCGAGTTCAATGACATTAATAACCATTTCAAATTTAACAACAATTGATGAATCAAAACGAACACGCATTCACTTTTTATCACTTTCAATTTCCACCCCAAACAACCAATTTTAATTCTCAAACTGAATACCATTTCATCATGAAACCCGTAATTATGAAACTCATACGTTGGATCAAAACAAACAACAATTCATACCATCATTCACGTAAAGATAACGAAATTATGGAGAAAGAGATAAAATGGACCTCAGATTTATTTCAACGCCAAGTTATTGATGTTGCCAACGGACCAAAATCAAATTCACGACTCAATCCAACGAACTCAACTCAAATCTGCCAATTCGAGCAAAACCCTCCAAAATCCGAACTAACCAGAACGGTCCAACTGACCCATTTTGATTTTTGTCATTTTTCGATGAAAAATGGACGAAATAGACTGGAATGATTCGAATTTTTATGGATTCAATTATCGACTTATTGTTTCCGGTGAGATCTGAATTGGAAACGGGATTGGGAATGGCTCGTAGATGCGAGTATGGTTGGAACGAGATTATTGAAGCTGCTTCTCGATGGACTGCACTGTAACAGTATCACCAATTGGTCGCCGTAGCTTTCTTGGCGGCGATTCTAGTGGGTCGCTGGCGACAGACTCACCAAAAATAGTCCAACGAGTCCTATCCCCTCTCTCTCTTGATTTCAGCTCTTCACCCCTTTCTCCTTCTCTCTCTCAATCTCTCTCGCTCCAATCTTACAAAATCTCCCTTTCTCGCTCATTGCTTCTCGATTGGGTGTCTATGCAAATTGTTGTGGGTTCTTTTTGTGTGTCGTGGAGTGCCATCCCCCTCTTTGTGAAGAGAATTTTGTGAGTTTATAGAGGAGGGTCCAAAAAATAGCCAAAATGAAGATGATGATGACCTCCCCCCTAAAAACGTGACCTCCCATCATTGTCCTCCTTATGTATGATGATATATGAGTGGAATGGAAAATTCCAGTGGGGTCCCTGGGAGGAAAATGGCAAGATCACGTGAGATGGTGGGGGTAAGGGGTATGTGGGGTAGGTTGTTAGGATTAGGATGAGATAAAATTAGTTTAGGGAGTTTGTTATTTTTGTCATTTTGTGAAAAAAGAATTATAGAACAGGTGAGGGTACGTAGTAAGGTGAGATAACAAACAATGAATAAAATAAAGCTTCGGGAGGGACAAAATTAGGTGTTTACATCATGCCCCCTTTGAATGCAAACACGAAGTGTTTACAGACAAAGAAGTAGACAACGATACCAAATTTTTACCCAACCATTATTCAAAGAAAGAAACAGAAGGAAGAAGGACAACCGGGTCTTGATTTAAGACATCCTACCTACCCAAGTTATGAGAGAATCAAGTCACAAGTATTTCAAAGGACTGGAAAGAAAAGGACTATACCGAGTTGGAGAGTCGAGTGAGGTTCCATCGAGGTTCCGATCCGCGGCTCTGTCATTACATCAAAATAAAAATTACAAGTTAAAGCATAAATAAAATTACAAAAATCCTATCTATACAGCTTCTGTTGGACTCGAGTTTCATCACCCTATTGTTCAGGCGGGCTCCTGACTTGCAATTTCTTCAACTTGTTGCTTAACTTTCATTTTCTATACCCTGTTCTCCAGGCGGGTTCCTGACTTGCTATTTCATCAACTTGTTGCTATGCTTTCAATTTCTTCACCATGTTCTGCAGGCGGGCTCCTGACTTGCTATTTTTCAATATGTTTAACTTTTAATTTCTTCACCTTGTTGCTTGGTTTTCCATTTATTCACCCTGTGCTTTGGGCAGGCTCCTGAAATCACATCAAAACTGGAAAGAAAATCATCCCAAACAAAAAAAATGCATCTTCTAATAAGTTAATTGGAATGACTCGACTAAAAGGTACGTCTTATAAGAATCAAAGGAAATGACTCGACAAAAAGGTACATCTTTTACGAATCAAAGGAATGACTCAACTAAAAGGTACATCTAATAGGAATCAAGGGAGATGAATCGACTACAAGGTATGTCCTATAGGAATCAAAGGGAATGACTCGACTAAAAGGTACGTCTAATAGGAATCAAAGAGGATGACTCGACTAAAAGGTACGTCTTATAGGAATCAAAGGGGATGACTCGACTAAAAGGTATGTCTTATAGGAATCAAAGGGGATGACTTGACTAAAATGTACGTCTTATAGGAATCAAAGGGGGTGACTCGACTAAAAGGTACGTCTTATAGGAATCAAAGGGAATGACTCGACTAAAAGGTACGTCTTATAGGAATCAAAGGGGATGACTCGACTAAAAGGTACGTCTTATAGGAATCAAAGGGGATGACTCGACCAAAAGGTACGTCTTATAGGAATCAAAGGGGATGACTCGACTAAAAGGTACGTCTTATAGAAATCAAAGGGAATGACTCAACTAAAAGGTACGTCTTATAGGAATCAAGGGGATGACTCGACTAAAAGGTACGTCTTATAGGAATCAAAGGGAATGACTCGACTAAAAGGTACGTCTTATAGGAATCAAAGGGAATGACTCAACTAAAATGTACGTCTTATAGGAATCAAGGGGATGACTCGACTAAAAGGTACGTCTTATAAGAGTCAAGGGGAATGACTCGACTAAAAGGTACGTCTTCTAGGGGTCAAGGGGAATGACTCAACTAAAAGTTACATCTTATAGGAATCAAGGGAGATGACTCGACTAAAAGGTACGTCTTCTAGGAGTAAAGGTTAAATTTAAGAAGTGCATCACCCAGCAAATGAAAACTAAAATCCCTGGACAAGAAAGTGTGTCTCCGAGGGATATAAGATGATGTATTTTTACCATGATTTGATTATCAAACCTGTGCAGCAACATTGCTTACTGCATTTGTAAAAGCGAGAAATTAGGGGCCTTGATGTTTAGGCTTTGAAATACTTGATTTGAAGGTGACATGTGTTCCTGTTTCATGCAAAGAAAAGTTGTGAGTTTAAAAACATGGAGGTAGGTTTGTGGTTTTGGCTTTCGTGGCAAACGCTCTTGCCGTCATCACATTTAACCATGCTTCCAACCATTACATATATCATTGACTTGATGCACCATTAACCCAAACTCAGATTATTAAGAGTGACTTTGAAACAAATACAGTATCTTTGCTTTGCCATGCTCCTCAGATAAATCCTTTGAACTTTGGTATTTCCATGAGTTCCCAGACTTGTCTGTTGACAGAACTTTCTGTATGCCTTATTTCGGCTCACAATCATGTCTCTTTCATGTGTTGGCCTTTTGTCTCACTTTTTGCAATTGAAGAAACTGGTAGCCAATTTTGAAATCTTTTCTCATTTGTTTTGATATGAACTTGACTCAAAGACAAGGGAAAAATGACAATGAATTTTTTTCTTTGGATAACTAACTCAAGAAAATAAAATAAAAATAAAGAGGAGAGAGAAAAAACAATGAATGTCCCCATTTGAAATAAAGAAATAAAAAATTTATCTAGAAATGACAGTCAACTCTAATGATTATACCATGCATTTTGGATCAAGATGCCTGATCTTTCCATCCAAACTTTCTACCAATTGTTGTTAAGTTAATGGCTCTGAAACTAAGTTACTTGCTTGAACCCATTGCATTCGAAGAGCTCATTCGGCTAGTGGCACATTGAAGGATTTTTGCCAATAAGCCTCTCTCATTTTTCTCTCAACTCACCATCGCCTTATGATGCCCGTGAGGGTTTTCACCAATAAGAATCTCTCATTTTTATTTCTCTCAACTTACCATCGCCTTACGGTGCCCGCGAGGGTTTTCACCAATAAGACTCTCTCATTTTTATTTCTCTCTTGATTCCTTATGCTGAGGAAGACAAGTAGTTCCCAAATGTATCATCATATCCCTTGCATGCTTTAGCCTTAACATCCTCAAAGATTGATCTAAAGTTCTTTCTTTGGTTGTAACTTGGCTTTTTGATAGGGTTAGAAAGAAAGGATGGCATAAGGCCCAATCGACACTTGAAGTGGGGTAGGACTTATAACTTTTGGAATTGACTCAAACGATAAGGATTAACCCATGCCCCAGTTTTTTTTGACTGGGCAATTCTAAATTTTTATTTGGTTGGACCGAGCTCGGAGTATGGCAGCCTACGTATCTCACCCCCAAAAGAGGAGAATCAGGTCACGAGTAGTTCCGTCAACTTGTTCTTTTACTTTATTTAGACCTTTGATTCTTTTTCTTTTATTGACACTCTTTTTTTCTTTCTTTTTGGACACATTTTGTCTCTTTTTTGAAACCTTTTTTTTTTACCCTTTTTTTCGACACTTTTTCTTGGACGTTGCAGACTCTATCCTAATTCCAAAAGAGGGGTACGAAAGAAAATAGAACTAAATCTCAAGTGGGGTAAACAAAGGATGACACAATGTTTGGATAGCAGAATGAAATGCCTTCATCATATCAATCCATGAAAATGCAAGTACACATCATGAAATATGAAAGTGAGAGATGAAGATCATGTGTGACACTTTAACAACACAAACTTTAACTGAGCATATGTGCCACTTCTTTCTTCTACACTTGTCAAACATACGACTCCACCGTTGTTGTACATCCCTCACATTGAAAGACTCATGATTTTGTGGAGATGATTTTCTTCCCATTTCTTTTGATATAGGATCACACATTCCTTGTTTGACCTAATTGGGATATGCCTTTCGATTGATGACCAAGTTATCCTTATGACTCTCAAAATAAATGTCTTAATTTTCAAAGAAAGCTTCAACTTGATCACCAAATTCCTCAGCACTCTACCTATTTTATCAAATGCTCTCTTTTACTAACTTTTAACTCTCTGATTCAATGTTCATGCATAAACTGGATTTTAAGATCTGGCTGAAAATTCTGTTAGCATGGCATATCACTAGAGTCAACATAAAATGTACTGTGAAAAGAAAACAAACACATATATAAAACACAAAGGAAAAAGGGACACTATATTTAATTAAAATGAAATATAGAAGGGTTTGAACATAACGACAAATGGACAAAACAAGATAGATACCGAGATATAACCCTAAAATAATTTGGATAACAGAAAATAAAATACAACAAACTACCAGACCTCTTCCTAAGAGGGAGAGGGGTGACTTCTCAATTGCTCAGCCTGACTACTTAGCCACTGGTTTGCATATCAACATGATTAGAGCTTTCCTCACTGTCAATGTTCTGCACCATAATTGATCTATCTTGAATCCTCTTTTCAATTTCACTTTTCAAATCTCGACAATCTTTAATACTATGACCCTGAGCATCAGAATGATACGCACATCGTATATTAGGGTCAAAATTTCTTGAATGCCGATTAAGAGTGCACCCAAGGAGAGGAGTGATCATGACCCATTGTACCAATCTCTAAAATAAACTGGTATACGACTCTCCAATTGGTGTGAAGCTATCTCTCGACTTCTGCCTCATTTCATTGTTTGGCTTGGATCGAAAATCTAGACTAGAAGGGCTTTGGTATGTTTGTGGAGTTAGAGGATGAATCTGGGGCGTTAGGGTATGCCATTGTGGGTAAGATGGGGTTTGAACATGTGGTTGTGCATTATACATTGGATATGGATGTGGAGGAACAGAGTATAATGGATTTTAGGAGCGATTATGTAAAGCTTGGGCATGAACTTGGGTTTGAACCTGAGAGTGACGACGATGGAGTCTTCTTGACCTTTCTTGATGTCCAACTACAATATCAGATGCATCTTCCTCATTATTTTTCTCTCCAACACTTCCTGAACCCTTTTGAATTGCTTGAGTAGTCACTTTTAATGTTGCAAAACTCACAATGCGACGAGTCTTAATTCCCTCTTCTATCATCTACCCATTTTAAGGAACTCAATGAACGGCTTGACTAATGCAGGTAACAAGTGTTGATAATATACGCTTGAATAAACAACTCCACTATCTTACTTTCTTTCATTGATGGTTTCACCCTAGCAGCTTGTTCACGCCATCTAATCGCATAATCTTTGAAAGTTTCAGTACGTTTTTTCTTCATATTAGTTAGGGATTTCTCATCAGGAATCAACTCCATATTGTATTGGAATTGTTGCACAAATTCATTAGCCAAGTCATCCCAACTATTCCACTTGTCGACGTCTTGGTCAACAAACCATTCCAAAGCTAGGTCTGAAAGACTCTCCCCGAAATAAGCCATGAGTAGTTCTTCCTTCCCTCCAGCGCCTCTTAATTGGTTACAATATCGCCTCAAATTTGCCACTGGGTCCCCATGTCCGTCATATTTCTTAAACTTTGGCATTTTAAAGCCAGGAGGAAGGTTGACACCTGGAAACATGCAGAAGTCCTTATATGAGACACTTTTGTACCCCCAAGTCCTTGCAAGTTTTTCATAGTCAGTTCTAAACTTCTTAATTTTCTGGCCATTTCCTCTTGTTCTTCTTTCATAACAGGCTTCTCAGTGTTAGGAGGAAATTCAGGCGGTTGAGTGCAATCGTAAGGACCAATCAACTTAAATGTGGGCTCGGGAGCATAATGCTGATCACTAAAAATATTCAATACAGGGTCGCTTATAGAATGAGGAATCACAACTGTTGGATTGACATTAAAAGAAGGAGCTTAGGATAGGAGTGGGGCTGCAAAAGCATGAATAGCAGGCGGAGCCGAGCATGTGGTAATTTTGTATTGAGGAGTGAGGAAATGAATATTGGAAGTGTTTGGATACTGTTGCCCCGAAGTAGGTCCTGATGCATGTTGTGGCGTGTCGACCAAAATAGGGAATTATGCATGTGACAATGAAGGCAAACTAGAAAGATATTCCAGATTATCAACGGAAAATGGAGGAGGTGGCAATCCATTAGCCTAAGCTTGATGCATTTCTATCATTTGCTGCCTTAATTTCTGAATCTCTTCATTAGCTCCTACATTCTCATTCCCCGAACTCCCTATCTGATTAGTGACAAGTAGCTCGGTATCCTTGTTGTCCATAACTTTCTCTTTGACTTGGAGCAATATGAAGGACCAGCCACAACGCCACAAACCAACCACCTTAAACTAACTGAACAAGAGATAGCAAATGTGTTAGAGTTCAACCATTTTTCAAAACTTTTTTTTTCTGATTTTCTTTTGAAAAGATCACCGAACCCAAGAAGGGAGCCTACGTATCTTACTCCTGAGAGAGGAGAATCAGGTGTGCATAGTTCGTGAAGTCTTGCCAAAATGGCCAACTAAACACTTTTTTCTTTCTTTTTTTCTTTTTCTTAAAACTTTAAAAAGAAAAGGAAATGACAAATTGTCAAAAGAAATGACGAAGATTTTTTTTTTTTGCATTTTTCATGTTTAAAATCCCTATACAAAATGAAACCTATGATTACCAAAGAAAAATCTTTTTGGGTTTTCGATTTTGAATTTCATATGAAAATGAAACTTGAAACTATTAAAGCAAAATCTTTTGTAGTTTTCTTTTAGAGATGTATATAACACCTACTCTAAATGAAAAGTGAACAAAATCTTTTTGAATTTTTTTAAATAAGATATCCGAACCAACAATTGGTTGCCTACGTATCTCACTCCCGAGAGAGGAGAATCAGGGGTACGTAGTTCATCCAGATTGAATAATTAAGGATTAAATAACCAACACCCTGACTTGAGAGACACGAGCACAAACAGAAGATGCGAAATGTCAATAAAATATTTTTGAGTTTTCAATTTGACACTTCACATAAAAATGACACCAACAACTATGAAAGAAAAAGTTTTTGATGTTTTCATTATATGAAATGTACAAAACTTCTACTAATTTTTTTTTTTAGCATTTTTCTTTTATAAAAACTCCTATGAATGAAAAATCTTTTTGAAGTTTTTGAATTGTGAATGCATGCGAAACGAGACAAAGGAAAAATCTTTTTGATGTTTTTGTTTTTGAGAAATGAGTGCAAAAGGTAAAAGTCTTTTTGAATTTCTGGATTGTGAAGAACAAAAGTCATAAAAAAAACTCTAAAAACTACGAAACTCTTTTTTTTTCCATTCACCTTTTCTCTTTTCTCCCCTATTTTTTCCAAATTTCTTTTCAACACACTTTATTTCTAACACATGCTTTGCCCCAAATCAGTCCGTCAAATGACATCGTTACCCTCCAAAAATGCAACAATTAGCACGTAGAGATGCTTTATGGGCGAGTCTCCTACGAAGGACCAAGTGGGTCCCGCTAGGTCTCAACATGATGCAGATAAACATGACCTAACGGGTGACCTACACTGGGGTTCACTAACAAGGCTGTTCGGGGGAGCGTATGGTTGATAGTGGCTGCTTTAGCTTTTCACCCACTCCATACCAGCCGACGGCTCCCCCTCATAAGATAAAGGTGACTCAACTAGAGGTCGTGTACATAGCGTACACTACGTACTTGTTGCAGAAAGAATGACTCGGGTTATGCACATGATGACAGATATAAAGCGGTAACACATAAGATAAAAACTGTAAACAAAGAGCACGTAGGCACTCAACAATGAAAAAAATAATAACATAAAACAACACAAACGTCTATACACCCATAATACCAAACTAAGCCGATACAACTCCAAAAAATAATCTTGAATTCTTAAATGATCCCCAGCAGAGTCACCAGAGCTGTCACACCCCTTTTTAACTCCCAAAAGAATATGATTTTAAGTTTTGAAAGGGTTTTTATTATTAAGTGACAAAAGAAAACGATTTGTTTCGAAGAAGGATTGTTTTTACATTCAAAATCAGAGTCACCACTTGGCATAATCTGGTGTGCCAAGTCACCATTGGAAAATACTTTTCAAAACTATTTGACTCTTTAAACTGGTTTGCAAACAAAGATTCTGGCTAAGGAATTCTATTGACCAAAGGGAAGGTGTTAGGCACCCCTCGATCCCGTGGTTCGACCACGGTCTCTTGGTGGAGCGTATCGGTTAATTTTGACACTACAAATGTACAAATCACAAAGAAGCACGTAAAGCAAACAAACAAACCAAACAAAATGAATAAAAAATATAGTGTCCAGTCTGAGTTATACAGTTCCGAAATAGAAAAATACGGAAATGTAAATCCTATTCTAAACTAATCCTAGACTAAGCTCCAATGCCTCACCCGATGCCTCGGGCCTTCATCACGAACGTCCTTCGAGTACAAAATACTTCGAGGTATTCTATGGATAAAATAATACAAGTACTTCGGGGCATTCCCGGTGAAATGAATACATATTTTCAATGCGAGAAAACCAAACCATTCAACAAAATTTCAAACATTCAATAAAACCACAAATTCTAAACTTTGCCTTCCCAAACCTAAGATTTGCCTATCAATTCTCGGCATAACACATGATACTATCGAATTCAATGACATTAATAACCATTTCAAATTTAACAACAATTGATGAATCAAAACGAACACGCATTCACTTTTTATCACTTTCAATTTCTGCCCCAAACAACCAATTTTAATTCTCAAACTGAATACCATTTCATCATGCAATCCGTAATTATGAAACTCATACGTTGGATCAAAACAAACAACAATTCACACCATCATTCACGTAAAGATAACGAAATTATGGAGAAAGAGATAAAATGGACCTCAGATTTATTTCAACGCCAAGTTATTGATGTTGCCAACGGACCAAAATCAAATTCACGACTCGATCCAAAGAACTCAACTCAAATCTGCCAACTCGAGAAAAACCCTCCAAAATCCAAACTAACCAGAACGGTCCAACTGACCCATTTTGATTTTTGTCATTTTTCGATGAAAGCTGGATGGAAAGACTGGAACGATTCAAATTTTTGTGGATTCAATTACCGACTTACTGTTTCCAGCGAGATTTGAACTGGAAACGGGATTGGGAATGGCTCCTAGATGCGCGTATGGTTGGAACAAGATTATTGAAGATGCTTCTCGATAGACTATACTGTAATAGTATCACCAATTGGTCGCCGTAGCTTTCTTGGCGGCGATTCTAGTGGGTCGCTGGCGATAGATTCACCGAAAATAGTCCTACGAGTCCTGTCCCCTCTCTCTCTTGATTTCATCTCTTCACCCCTTTCTCCCTCTGTCTCTCAATCTCTCTCGCTCCAATCTTCCAAACTCTTCCTTTCTCGCTCATTGCTTATTGATTGGGTGTCTATGCGAATTGTTGTGGGTTCTTTTTGTGTATCGTGGAGTGTCGTCCCCCTATTTGTGAAGTGAATTTTGTGAGTTTATAGAGGAGGGTCCAAAAAATAGCCAAAATGAAGATGATGATGACCTCCTCCCTAAAAATGTGACCCCCCATCATTGTCCTCCTTATGTATGTTGATATATGAGTGGAATTGAAAATTCCAGTGGGGTCGTTGGGAATTCTGTTAAGAGGAAAATGGCAAGAGCACGTGAGATGGTAGGGGTAAGGGGTATGTGGGGTAGGTTGTTAGGATTAGGATGAGATAAAATTAGTTTAGGGAGTTTGTTATTTTTGTCATTTTGTGAAAAAAGAATTATAGAACAGGTGAGGGTACGTGGTAAGGTGAGATAACAAAAAATGAATAAAATAAAGCTTTGGGAGGAACAAAATTAGGTGTTTACAATTCTTGTACACCCTCCTAGCCACAACAGGGTCACCCACCGGGGTGGAAGCAGAAAAAGGTTCAGCAATCACATTAGGCTCAAACCCAAAACCAACAGCCACATAAAGGGTCACATAGGATAAGGTAGACCCGGGATCTAGTAACACATAAACATCATGATAAAAGATTTGCAACATATCGATGACTACAACGGGTGAGGCCTCTAACTCCTGATCATTGGACAAAGCATACAGCCGGTTGCGACCGCTCCCGGCAGCTGAAGTGGCGCTCTTTTTAGGTGGTGATGGTGCAGAAAAGTTTGCCTGAGACTTGGCACCCCCAGCATTCCTTCTAGCTTAAGGACAATCTCTCTGGAAATGACCCGTCTGGACACAAGAGTAACACACAAATGCGCCTAGCAGACACCTTCCCAGATGATGCTTACTACAAGTCTCACACCGCGGAAAGGTATGATGTTGCTGCGCCATACTGCTCTGTGACTGGGTATCCTGAGCTCTGGGTCCATGGCTAGTATGAAAACTCTGAGATCGTCTATCAACTGGGGGTCTGGGATTTGGGGCGCTAGATGCAGACTGTGCCTTGCCCCAAAACTTCTTCTTTTGCCATTTGTTACCCCAATTATCGCTCTGCTGCTGACTGGGGTTCTGATCCGCTATTCTGGCTCACTTCGCCTGCCTGTCCTTCTCTCTAGATTCAGCGATTTTCTTTTTCTTCTCTTCCACCTACTGCATGTGGACTGACATCCTAGCAAAGTCCATATCCCTATTTAACATCACCCCTTGACATTCAAGTTCTAGATCATCTGAAAGGCCGGATGCAAATTTCCTCATCCGGGCTCTCATATTACCTATCATTTTTGGTGCATAACGACCCAGTTGGTTAAACTTCAGAGTGTAATCCTATACACCCATCTTCCCCTGTTTAAGATTCATGAATTCCTCTACTTTGGCTTTCCTCAACTCTAGAGGAAAGAATCGGTCAAGAAAAGTTTCCACAAACTCGCCCCAAACTGTGGGCTCAACACTCTCACCATTCACCTCTTCCTATTCATTATACCATTGGTTCGCTACATCTTTAAGCTGGTATGCTGCTAACTCAACCCCTTCCACCTGATCCACATGCATTACTCTGAAAATCTTCTCCTTTTCATCTATGAACTCCTGGGGGTCCTCTTCTACCTTAGTGCCAGGAAATTTGGGCGGGTTCATTCTCATGAATTGGCCCACCCTATTAGCCTCCGAAGTAACATATGCAGATCTAGTATCCTACGACCTCTGAGAGTCTGTACGGCTACCAGCTGTGCAAGCATATGAATGGACTGTCTGAATTCTGCATTCAATATGTCCCTCTGAGAAGACTGGGGATGATTAACATTTGTTATTGGAGCTCGAGGAGGACTGGTCAGGACTGGAGGTACTCCCGGAGTAGGAACAAGTTCTGGAGTGTGCGTTCTATTATGGGTCCGCATCCCATGGGTGGGGTGGACTTCCTCATCCTGAGTATCCTGGTTTTTGGAACGACGAGGAGGCATGCCTGTTTTTTGAAATACAATAGATCACTGATTAGGGGACAATTCTAATTCAGACTCTAAAGCATGAACTAAATCACAAAGAGGGGAAACACTTTCCTAAACGCCTAGTAGCCTCCTGCTTATAAATGTGGCGTGCTACACACCCATAAAACAGACTCTACCCGACGTGATTTCGCAGACACCCTGGGACCATGAACCATGCTATGATACCAAGTTTTTCACGACCCAAACCGGGGCCCTGACCTTGATGGGCATCCTGAACCAAGAAGGCCTGGATGCCCTTCTGTGTCTGGTAATAATGCACAATATTCATACTGTAAAAGAAGATGCGGAAATACATAGCTAAATGGGAACATGGTCATAAATCTGATATGAATTTAGCAATGAAAAATGAAATCCAAAACTAACTGACAACATCTGCAAACCATCTGCAAAATCTCTACTACATGATCACTACAAAAATCTGAAGACTGGGACAAGGCCCCCAGTAGACCAAAACCATATCTACTAATAATTGCCTGAAAGTAAAAAGGCCTTCCGAAACATAGAAGGCTCACCAACTGGACACGATAACTCTGTCTGATGAAATCTACTGCTTATCTGGACCCCTAGACTGAGCCTCAAAACCTAAGAGGTATGGGGAAGGGGGTCAATACAGATGTACTGGTATGCAAAGTAATCCAAAATAAAGCTTGTATATAAATAAAATAGTTGGAGAGAAATTTGTAAAAATATCATGCATGAAATAGTTCTTTAAAACCTGGGCACTTTCTGAAAATCATAAATCATTCTTGTCAATGCAATGTCTGATCATTGAATTACTTCTGAGCTAGGTGGCACTCCCTTACAATTTTGATATTCCACGGGCGGTATGGAATCCGCCATTGACTCGGCGGGGAAGACCCCAACCCGAGTGTGCCGCAAGGATTGGAGTTTCTGATTCTGATACGCCACACGGCACTAGGCCAGCATAATATAATATACCCAAATCGGCAAATCACGGTTTCGGACAACGAGTTGTCTGAACTCGTTCCTTCTTCGGGAAACCACCTAACATCTCTTTATTCCCAATTTTATCCTGTTCTGAATCATGCATTATTCTAGTTTCAACATCTGAAAATTCTGACTTCAAACATGCATTCTATTCTATTCTGAATTACCATGGCATAAACTGAATTGGCGTCGTCACACCAAGACTTGCAAGTCCTCTTTTCTGAGCCATAATGTATCATACATAATTCTTTCATTAAAACACATTTCAGACCACCCAAACATGCAAACAATATAAAAGATTTCATGTTCCGAAAACACAAGTCAAAACTATGCTGAGATTATTCAAACATTTGGTGGTCAGGTGTTCTTTTGGCAAACCATGCTACTCTTTGTTGTATGCATATTCAACATTTATCAACATGCATAACCCTCTCTTTTTATTTCGAAATCATATTCAAGTCATAGCATAAATCAAGACATTTCATATCATGCTTTCAAGATGCAATTTATAACAATTCATATCATATGGAAGATGGAAAAAATCATAACAAGAGAGGGGTTCATTATAATTCATGCTCTCAATTGAATATTCATCCTTAAACACATTCATACACACACACACATATATATAATTTTTCAATCAATTTTGGGGGAAGGTCTAAAGACCAAAACAATACCGTCAAAACTTCTAAAATATGATTATATTCATAAATCCAAAACCCTTTTCTTAAAACATGATTTCTATACCCATGAGATTTTTAGGAAAACCCCGCGTACCTTAGGTTCCTTAGTGTGGAGAGGAGAAACCGAATCTTGATTTAATTCTAGAAAATCCTTGGACTGAAAGGATTGGATTCTTGATTTTTTGGAAATGGAGGAGGGTTTCTTGAGAGAAATTTTGAGAAGATGGGCAAAGAATGCCCTTTTGGATGCTATAAATTGTCCTTTGGACGTTTGGAGTTGAGGGAAAAGGACCAAAGTGTCCCTTGACCCTTAAGGATCTAAAATAGAGTGGGAATTTCCATATTTTCATGACCCCCAGTCGGTTTAAGCAGCCCTCGCGATGCGACCCCTATTTGGGTCAAGCAGACCTCGCGTCGCGGGGCTATCGCGACCTCTCACTGCTTCACATGGAATAAATTTTCACTCGGTTATCAGAATTTGGCAAAATTGATACCGTTGGAAAGATAATTCGAAGAGCTTTCATTTGATATATAGTAGGCCCCCTAATTCGTTATATACAACGAGATATGGCCGATTTAAGTTGATCCATGTTTTGACACTCACTGAAACTTGAACGATAGGAAAGCTTCCAACTCATCCTTGAGTTAAGGGACCCCTATGATCTCATTTCATGCTCAACTAGATTCACACACTACATAATTCATTAACACACTATATTTACATCGGATTTATGGTTTTTGGAACATCTACGAGTAGAAATGATGGTTTACGTTCTAGCCCAAAATTCGGGTTGTTACATTTAGCCTCCACAACTATAAATACAATACACCATCCTTACTATAGTCAATTGAATAATATCAAATAAACAGAGCAGTGGAGAACTAAAAGAAAGTTGTAATAACTTTGGACAACCTAGTGCACTAAAGCTCCCGCTATGCGCGAGGTTCAGAGAAGGGTCGAACAACAGTTTGATATAACATAAATCTGAAATATAAGTTCCAAAAGATGATATATTGTACTATTGATTTTCCAGTATGTTGAATATGTATACATAATTCGAGTTAAAAGCAACAATGAATTCAACATACCTCAAGAACTCATACTAAATTCACGTTGGAGTATAATTTAAAAGTAATTTTTAGGTACAAGGCAAAGCTCATTTTTCTTGTGCATGGTAGTTCCTGGCCTAACATCTGTGTCAATGTCCTCTTTTCTTAACCCACAAGGTAATTCCCAATCAAATGCATAAAGAAGATTTGATAATGCAAGTTCCATGACTGCAACTCCAAGTGTCATCCCCGGGCACCCTCTTCTGCCTGCTCCAAATGGAAGCAACTCAAAATTTTGGCCCCTGAAATCGATCTCGCTGTTCAAGAACCTCTCAGGTATAAATTCTTCTGGATTTTCCCATATTTCAGGATCCCTTGCAATTGCCCAAATGTTGACATGAACTATAGTTTTCTGTTTAATTTCATATCCATGTAGTATGGAATTTTGCATTGTCTCTCTTGGTACTAACAATGGACCTGATGGATACAATCTAAATGTCTCTTTTATCACGGCTTTGAAGTAGGACATATTTTGGATATCATCTTCATTCACAATGCCTTTATTCCCAATTATTTCTCTGATTTCACTTTGGACTTTCTTCATTACTTTTGGATTTCTTATCAAGGCTGTCATTGCCCATACTACTGCAGCTGCACTAGTGTCTGATCCAGCAATGAACACATTCTACAAATAAAAAAATTGACATGGAAGAAGATACACATGGTCAACTCATGATAATAGGCACATTTGTGCTACATATTAGATGTGACAAAATCAATCAACCTTACAGTAATATAGCTGATTAAGTTTAAATAAATTAAGCAAAATTTTAAATGGGTTGGATCAATGATCCATGTTGACCCATCCATATTTGATCTAACTCGTTCATTTTTTCACAGGCGTACAATAATTATATGTGTGTATATTATGTGTACATGAGATGTATGTAGAAGTAAATTGGTTCTAGAGAGGGAGAATTACCATGAGAATTCCTTTGATATCATCCAAAGTGAGATCAATTGGAGTGGATTTCTCTTTCCTCAATTGAAGCAAAATATCAAGAATATCCCCTTCCATGGATTTTGGTCTATTGGGATCGTGATGTTTCTCAATCAGTTCTTCATAAAACTCATCCAAATCGTTGAAAATTTTCTCAAGTCGATCTGTTAATCCAGTAAGTTTATCAATCCAACTTAATAAGGGTAAACAATCAGTCGCAAAAAAGCTAGCGGACATGGCTTGAGCTTCAGGTAAAAGATAGTCAAATCTCTTCCTTTCATGTCCTTCTTCATCAAACCTAACACCAAAAACAATTCTACAAATAATTGTACTAGTAAGCGAAATCATTAAATTGCTCAAATTGGTGATTTGAGAATTAACAGCTTGTTGAGATATTTTCTTGATCATTCTTGAGACTTCATCTTCACGAATTGGACTAAAAGATTGCACTTTTTTGAGACTAAATAGATGAAGAACAGATATTTTTCTCAATTCCCTCCAACGGTCAGTGTAAGGTGCAAATCCGATATCATGACCATTGTAAGACAATTTTTGTTGACCAAGAAGAGAAGGTCTACTACAAAATACTAAATCTTGTGTCTTCAATACTTCTTTTGCTATTTTTGCTGAAGAAACTACAATCACTGGAGTAGAACCAAGTTTCAATGAGAAGATTTTTCCATATTTATTGGAAAGTTTCCAAAAATAGATATGAGGGGTTAAATTATCTAATTGATGCAACTTTCCAAAGAATGGAAGACCTATAGGACCTGGTGGCAAATTGTTTTTTCCATTCTTTTTGGCTTTAGGAAGAAGAAAAATAAGAATGATAGGCAGAGCTACAAAGAGGAGAAAGTGCAACATTTTGTTGTCTAATGGTTTAATTCATTTGATATGTCACATATATCTTTTTTTGAAGTATCGCAAGAAGAATTGTTAGGTATAATTTTTAAGGTAAAAGGACATTGTATTTATAACTCACATATCCATGACCACGCTATTAGAAAACAAAGAGTTAGCGATGGACATAATGTTCTAGCTAAACAACAAAAGAATCATGCTAATTCTATTTATCTACGGATTACTGATGGATTATAGTAAATTCAATTAGTTAGGAGCGTTTTAGCAATGTATATATTAGTTAAGGATTACCGACAAATTCCAGTGCTAATTCCATGTTCTCTTGTAGTGTCAGATCTTGCGATGAGAGGGATAGAACTAAAACCTTTAATGTAAGTGCTATGCTTGCAATAACTTCTCTTGTTGGTACATTTCATATAAACCATTCATTATAGTTATAAATGGAAAATATGAAAATGAAAATAAACGTATATACGTATGTCATGATTGTGACATAGAAAAATATCTTGTTTGGATAACAGGCCCATAAACTATTGAAGCTTGAAAATGACCTTTGTCCTTTAGCAATTAATATTTTACACATCAAGACATTTGTAACAAACCTGGCATTAGCCAAAGGCTATGTGTAGGCCTAGAGCCTAGAGGAAACGAACTATAAGCTCCCGTTTAGCCATAGAAAATAGATTATGAGGTTGAAATTTGAAAATTTAAGATTTTGAAGTTGTGTGAGGCCATATATTTTACTTGGAATAAGTTTATGTTTTTCTGGGGAAAGTGCAATTTCATAATCTGACCAAATTCATGATAAAAAAGCGAATAGTTTTGGCTTTTGGGGGATGTGTCTAGATTTAAAATATGACACTAGGTTAAAAGTGAATTTAGAATTTAGAGTGATGGTTATTCAACATGTAAATGATTTTATTATATTTTTCTTATTCAATGAACTTAGTGACCTCGCTCGAGATCCATATATGTATATAATCTACTTGAATTTACAGATAATTCTTAGGGATAAGGCAAAGATTATTTTTCTTATGCATGGTAATTCCAAGTGTAACATCAGCATCAATGTCTTCTTCATCCCATAAGATAACTCCCAATCAAATGCGTATATAAGATTTGACAATGCTAGTTCTATGGATGCAACTCCAAGTGTAATAGCTGGGCATCCTCTTCGTGCTGCTCCAAAATGAATTAACTCATAATGATTCTATCCCTTGAAATCAATAACGCTATTCAAAGTTCTATCGAGTATAAATTCTTCTGGGTTTGCTCATGAGTTAACACGAATTATAGTTCCTGGCTGAATTTCATACCCTTCTAGCATGGACTTTCCATCGATTCTCTTGGCACTAGAAGTGAAGATGTGTTGACGGTTTGTCCTAACTTTCTTACCATAATTTGACTTTTCTTTAGTATCATAATTGAGTTTTTTTTAAGGAAAAGAAAAACATATTCTCCATATTTGGTTAATCCTTGTTCTTGTAGGAAAAGGTTATTATAGACTCTATAAATAGAGACTCCTTAGCTTTGGTAGCGCCCACAATGTAGTCCTAGGGGTTTGAGAGTTTCGTTTCGGGGAGAATTTGTAATACACAAGTGTTACGGTATCATTTGTGCGAACCTCGTTTTATTCTGAGTGAATTTGTGTGAGGTTGTCTCTCTATATATTTTGTACTCTCTTTTATATAGTGGATTGCTCATCTCCTTTTGTGGATGTCGGACGATTGACCGAACCACGTTAAATTATTGTATCTCTTTTGATGTATTTGTTAGAATTCTATAATATTGAGCTAAGAACTTGAAGAAGAAGAGTAGAGGATTCTAGAAGAAGAGTAGTTTTTCCGTTGATTGATTTTTCTTAGCTTGTTATGGTACTACAAGTTACATTTATAGAGTTAGTTTGCTCCTTATGATAGCTGTATAATGACAGCTGTCACACTTAACCAACTAACTCACTCACACATACATCACACACACACACTAACTTCCTCTAACTAATCATCAACTTACTGATTACACTTTTCACTATCTTAACACTCCCTCTCAAGTTGAAGGCTTAAAGATGTTCTTCATTCCCAGTTTACTTAGTATATATTCATGTTGATTCTTCCCTAAGGCTTTTGTGAGAATGTCTGCTAGTTGCTCCTCTGTAGGCACATGATTGGTCTTGATCATCTTCTGACTGATTCTTTCTCTCACAAAATGACAATCTATGTCAATGTGTTTTGTCCTTTCATGGAAAATAGAATTAGCAGCAATCTGTATTGCTGCTTTATTGTCACACATCAAGTCTACAGGTTTTTTAATCTGAATTCCTAGCTCTTGAAAAGTCCAAGTAACCAGGTGATCTCTGCACTACTAGTAGCCATGCTTCTAAACTCTGCTTCTGCAGAGGTCCTGGACACAGTTTCTTGTTTCTTTGATTTCCAAGAGACTAAAACACCTCCAAACTTTATTACATACCCAACCACTGATCTTCTAGTTTATAAGAAGGCACCCCAGTAAGAGTCACAGTAGATTGTAAACTTGTTAGAAGTTTCTGCAGGCATAAACAATCCCAAGCCAGGATTACCTTTTATGTACCTCACTACTCTCAATGCAGCTTCCATGTGAGATGTATTTGGAGAGTGCATGTATTGACATAGTACCTATACTGCAAAGGACAAGTCAGGTATAGTCATGGAGAGATACAATAGCCTTCCTACTAGTCTTTGATATATTGTTGGATCCTTCAGAGGTGCATCATCATCTCCAGTTCCATTGGAAACATGATTTCCATATTCCATAGATGTTAGTTTCTGATTCATTTCCAGTGGAGTACTAACAGGTTTCGATCCACTTAGTCCATCCTCAGATATAAGTTCAAGAGCATACTTTCTTTGATTCAACACTATCCCTTCCTTGGACCTGGCTACCTTTATGCCCAAGAAGAACTTCAGATCACCAAGATCCTTCATTTTAAACTTCTGTTGCAAATCTGATCTAGCTTGATTAATCAAGGTGAGGTTGTTTCCTGTTATTAACAGATCATCCACATAAACAAGAATAATCACTATTTCATTTTCTGATTTTTTGGTAAACATGTAGTAGTCATAATATTTTTGACTGAATCCCATTTGTGAGAGAGCATCAGTCAGTTTCTTATTCTACTGTCTAAGGGTCTGCTTTAGGCCTTATAAGGACTTGTGTAATTTGCAGACTTTCTAAGCCTCCCCCTATTTCCAAAAACCATTAGGAATATGCATGTAGACCTCTTCTGACAGATCACCATAAAGAAAAGCATTATGCACATCCATTTGAAAAATTAATCATTGTCTAGAAATAACAAGAGCAATAAGGGATCTTACTATCACCATCTATGCCACAGGAGAGAAAGTATCTGAGTAATCAACCCCATCCTGTTGACTATAACCCTTAGCTACTAGTCTGGCTTTATATCTTTCTACCTCTCCATTTGCCTTGTACTTTACTTTGTACACCCACCCACAACCAATAGGAACTTTACCAGGTGGAAAGTCAATAATAGACCAAGTATGATTCTCCTCAAGAGCTGCAATCTCCAACTTCATAGCCTCAACCCAAGAGGGATCTTTGGAGGATTCAATGAAAGTGGAGGGTTCAAGAATAGAAGAATAGACAGAGAGAGATTGATTATACTGAAGAGAGAGTTGAGAGTATGTGACATAGGAAGATAATGGATACAAACATTGGTGAGCTGAGACAGGCTTGGTAGTGACAAAGTCATGGATCCAAATAGGAGGTTTCTTATGTCTGGTGGATTTTTTGAGAAGAAGAGGACCAAAATAAGATGCAGAGAGATGAGTAGGAGCTGAGGGTGAAGGGACAGGGCCATGCTCAGGAGAGACTGGAGAGGAAGTAGAAGAAGAAATGGAGGGGAAAGAGAAAAAAAAGGGACTAAATAATCAACAGGAGTGAACTGCAGGTCAGGAAACAATTGAAAGTCAGTGGTAACTTGTGAAGGAAAGGAAAAGTAGACTCTTGAAAGATGACATTTCTACTAGTAAAGAATAGTCTGGTATGAAGATCATATAGTTTGTACCATTTCTGGGTGGATGAGTAGCCCATAAAGACAAAAGGAATTGCTCTAGCAGCAAACTTATCTGAACAATGAGTAAAGGACCCTGTTGATAGAGGATTTCAAAGGGAGATTTATAGTGAAGTATTTTTGAGGGAATTCTATTCAGCAAGTACATAACAGTCTCAACACATTCACCCTAAAACTTGAGAGGTACACCTGCTTGAAATCTGAAGGATCTTGCAACTCCCAAAATAGTTCTGTGTTTTCTTTCCACCACCCCATTCTGCTGAGGTGTATAGACACATGAAGGTTGATGCAAAATACAAAGCTTAGACATAAGAGATTTAAATTCATGACTAAAGAACTCACAGCTATTATCAGTTCTTAGAATTTTCACAGAAGTGGAAAACAAGTTGTGCAGTCTAGTCAGAAAACCTTTGAGTACAACTATCACTTCAGACTTAAACTGGATAAAAAACAACCAAGTGAATCTAGAATGATCATCAACAATGGTAACAAAGAATCTCTTTTTATCATAGGTAGGCACTCTATAGGGTCTCATATATCACAACGAAGCAGATGAAAGAGAGCCTTAGACATAGAGTGGCTATGCTGAAAAGGAACTTTAGTCAGCTTAGCAAGGGGACACACGGTGCATATCACGACCCAACTTTTCAGGTCATGATGGCACCTACCATAACCCACCAGTAGGCAAGCCAACCTGTAGTCCAAAACGGCTAGTAACGGACTACTTAATAACATAAGAAAAAAAATGCGGAATATATGAGGTAAAGATCAATACATAGATGAATCCCAAAACCTGGTGGTATCAGTACAAGAGCTTCTAAACATAATAATAGTACAAAAGTGATATATTAAGGAGAAATACACTGATTCAACTTACCTCTGAATATAACTTAGAGGCTAGTCTAATACATAGGAGAGAGATAAGTAATACTCCGAACGTCAGGAGCTCACTTTAAGTCTCCGAATCAGGGCTACTCCACACGATGCACACATCAACGACGATAACTCGTGCTATGATCTGCAGGCTGCAGAGGTGCAGTATGAGTACCAAACGAATGGTACTCAGTAGGCAACTGCCAACTGAGCTCCAAAGATAAAGTAGATATATACAACATATAAACAGAATGGAAACTACAACCAAAAGTCCATAAATCATATAATAAATCAATGAGAATAACAAGGGACAACTATCATATTTATGTCCAAGAGTCTAACATAAGAAGAATAAGGAAGAATCAAGGTGAACTATCCTATTCCGTCTACATTCAATATATGCCAACGCTATACCGTATATCCCAGGTCAATATACAAGTAAAGAGCGAAAGAAAGATATATTGTAATATACAAGGAGAAAAAATTACTATACAATATGAACAATGATTGAAGGGATATCCGATAGTACCATGGCTTCATATAGCTAGAAATATATATATTTATCTCTCTCTTTCTCTCCCTCTCTCTCTCTCTTTCTCTCTCTCTCTCTTTCTCTCTCTCTCTCTCTATATATATATGTCATGTTCTCATTTTTAGACCTCATTATAACACTATCAGGATTTAATAACAACATACTCAGAATTTCTAATCCATATGGCTAGACATACAATAATCGTGCACAGTAATGCAATCATAAGATAGCAAAGGCCGAAGACATACCTTAATCTCAATACCAAATCCATGACCAATCTGTCATAAGCTATCCATAATAATGATCATAACCATGGTAATAACAATATCAATAACATCGTAAATAATCGGCTACTTCGGACAACCGAATACCTAGACGAGCCTATGCATACCCCCACCGCCCCAGACTCGGAAGGTTCAATCAACAAACAATAACACAAGACATATTCTTTACCCATATCTATGCAACCATCCCATATCGGCTGATAGACATAGGTGCATACTGGTGATAGACGATGCGCATGTAGGAATGAATACAAAATATACCATCAATATCACAATGCATCATAACTGTCCTCATCAGGACCATTATCATCGTTATCAAGCTCCGTCCTCACCGGGTATCAATATCATCTCAATAGTATCCTCCAGATTCAAACCGGGTATCAATATTATCACAATATCCTCCGTCCTTGCCGGGTATCAATATCATCTCAATAGTATCCTTCGGACTCGAACCGGGTATCAATATCATCATAATATCCTCCGGCCTTGCCGGGTATCAATATCATCTCAATAGTATCCTCCGGACTTGAACCGGGTATCAATATCATCATAATATCCTCCGGCCTTGCCGGGTATCAATGTATCATCATAACTCTCGACACATAAATATAGGCATATAATAGGTGCACAGACGCAAGCCGATATACTCATAACCATAAGGATATCTATCTTATCAATACATCCCAATTACTCGTTATTAGCTAACCAACATTTATTATTATTAAACCACTAGTTCGCTAGTCATCACATAACCTCTAGTTATTTGCCTAAACATTATCCTTCACATAATCCTTATTCACGGGATAACAACTAACCACTATTCATTTAATAGTCAACATCTAACATCTAGTCTAGGTTCATCATTAAACCAAAACCGTCATTTATCCACCATTCATTATTATCAACTATTTATCCTATTTTTGTTAATCATTACTAGACAACGCATTACTACTTGTCGCCTAACCATCTTTTATTAAATGACATCATTCATTAACTGACCATCATTAGCTACCATGTTCCAACTAAGCAAGATTCATTAACTAATACATTAGCTTCCTAGCCATCAAGTGCAATAGTTAGCTAATAGATAACTAGTTACCACATAGCTTAACCGTCTAACAAGAAGAAAAACCATAAGATCATATTTCGGTTATAATCACATCATTTATAATGGTAAATAATCATGAACGTACCAAACTTATGCATGCCATCACCAGTATTCAATCAATGGAATAATAAGCATCATACCGCATATTACTCTGTCCCATACCGAAGAGATGTGTATACAAACATATACATATTCATATTCATAAATCCCAATCACATCATTCACAATGATAAACACTTCTTGGATATTTAATCGTACCATAACATGGCCCTTGGCGCATTAATTTATCCGAAATAATCACAACATTATAATCATGGCCTTAGGCCCATATACATATCCGGGACTCATATCAATAATCATATTTATAAATAGTAGCATATCTATAATCATCTCACATATAGGAGGCATCTCACATCTAGGAGGCATAATATCAACAAGCATATCGCCTCTATTAGACATCTCATATCTATAGGTTATGCATCATGACCAAGAGGAAAATTGTCTCTATAAGCTCAATAATCATAACTAAGACGAAAATCATCACAATTTATCAATTCGCCAAGTAATTCTCATAAATAAGGCTCATTAGTCTCAACTAGGTCTACTATCCGCAACTAAGCCCATAAGGGCTAACACAAATCTTGGACTAAGTGGCCGGATGATCCCACTTCTAATCCATAATTTCCATATTTAGGCATACTATGCTCCAAACTAGGCTAAGGTATCTAGTTCATCCTCTAGATGTCAAGCAAGCCATATTAACGCCTAAGATAGTAACTTCGACTAGAAACAAGGGTACTTAAGTCAACTCTATGAAACTTACGGTTCCAAAAATATCACACTAGACCAATAAGGCTAAATATACAAATCATACTTCAAATGCTAAAACTATATTCCGAGCATAGCATTATATCATATCCATGCTACAAATTTACCCAAACTAGGGAGAAGGCAATAGGATTCTACAAGGGTATTAAGTAATTCAACCTATGGGTCCAAAACCCTATGTAATCTCCAAACTTATATGTATATTCAATACTAAGTCATTCTATCCAATATCAATCTTAGCATTCACGTTCACACACAATATATATCATACATCATCCATGAAGAAGAGTAGACAGAAGCCTACCTCAAGGATAAACCGCAAAATCACACTTCAAGCACAACATGCTCGTCTTCACTTCAAAATCCCCAAAATCGCGACCTTGGGTCTATTTATAGACCCCCTCGGCGAAGAGACGCGGTACCCTGTGACAGCAAAGTCAAAAACTTGTTTTTGACCCTCAGAACTCATTCGGAACACAAAATATATGATCCAATAATGAAATTTGAGTGTAAACCACAATTCAAATCCATTGGAATTATCAAAACTTTCATACAAGGTCGTTTAGGGAAAAAGTGGGGCCCACATATATAGTTTCAATTTTATGACTTTCCGACTAATAGGTCGAAATGAACTCGGGTGCATTGGGACCCGAACCAAAGGTATACCTAAACTAAAACAGATATTTCAAATATGCTGGCGCAGTCGAAATTTTCATCCGAGATCGTTTCGCTGAAGTTTTTGATTGGTGGCCATTTGGAACCAACAAAGACTTCTAAACAGAGAATTCATTATTAAAACCAAATGAACTTCCGGAAACCGAACCCTCAGTCCCAGCAAGTCATAAATGACTTGGGGAAGCTATGGAGAAGCTCAAACGGTAAAGATAAGCATAAATATGGAAAATGACCTGAAGGGTCATTACAGTGCAAGTGTGCTCTTCAAACTGAAAATGACTTAGTTCATCATGACTTTTAAGCACCTCAACAGGTGCATGACCCATTCTTTTGTTCCACAGAACATTGGAATCAGACAACAACTACACATTATTGGCACATCTATTTACACTTGTAGGTTTAGAGAAAGCATTTTGGAGAATATAAATCCCTTGATCTTCTTTACCAATCCCCAACACCATACCAGTATAGAGATCCTGGAAGATGCAGAAGTCAAGAAAAAAATTCACTGAATATCGCAACTCCTTAGTAAGTTTTGATATAGATAGAAGATTATATTTATAATCAGGCAGATATAAGACATCAGTACTGAGGGAATTGCTGAGTACACCAGAGGTGCCTTTGTGAGAGACTGAAACCTCATCACCTGTTGAAAGATAGACCTGACTTTGTAAAGACTGAGGCATTTTATGATAACTATGCAACAGATCAGTGTTGGAAACCATATGATTAGTAGCACCAGAGTCAATAATCCAACTATCACTTACCGTAAGACTAGTTGGATCTATCATGATACCTGTATTTGATGTAGGTGAAATGGACTCCTTGTCCTCCTTCCCTTTGTTGAAGAGCATGATAATCTGTTGATATTGTTCTACTGTAAAATGAGGAGTAGGACTCGAAGTAGTCTGGGATGAACTGGGTTGAGACATCTTATCACTAGTAAAAGATGTGTCCACAGGGAATGTAGAGTCTAACATATGTGCATACTGTCCTGAGCCTTTTTTCTTGGACTTGGGCCAATCTGATGGGTAACCAATCAGCTTGAAACATTGATCCTTAGTATGACCATTATAACCACAGAACTCATAAACCACTGGTGGTCTTTTCTGTGGAGCACCTCTATAGGTAGAAGCTGGTGGTCTTCCCTCATAGATACCTGCAGTCTTAACTGAACTTGTACCTCCTGAACCATCAAGATCTAGATATCCACTTTTGCCTTTGTAACCTAGTTTATGGGTAAAGAGAGCTGTTGCATCCAGTGCATCACTAAGATGACCCACAGAAGAACTAGAAGCTATGGATCTTTGGCTTTCATGATCCATAATCATGGAATACACTTTACTAATGGATGGTATAGGGGTCATTAATAGGATTTGGCTTCTACACTGAGAGTATGTTTCATTTAGACCCATTAGGAACAGTAACACTCTTTGATAATCAAAGTGTTGGGCATAATTTCTAGATTCAGGGCAGCTACTGTAGACACGTAATTTTTTCCCTTCCCGATAGCACTTTTTACCCATTTTTACCTTATCCTACCGTATACCTTCACCCATGTAATTACATCCCACAAAAAAAAAAAACAACTCTCAACAAAATCCCTAACAAACTTTTATTCTTTTAACATCCTAACAACCCTTTCAATTAAAATAAGACACCTAACCCTTACCCCTCCAATTAAAAAACAACACCTCACCCTCTCTTTTTCTTGTCCACAAAGAAATATACATGGAGGAAACTTCCAAGAAACAACAACAATAACCAAGTGGGACCCTCTTGATTGGTTTTCCATTTTTCATCATCATCAATATATACATACACACGATACACATACAGAAAATAGAGTACTCTTCCATTTTTTTTTTTGGAGAAAAATTCAAAAATTGGTCTTCTTCATTGATATCACGAAAATACATAGGGCCACCTGTTATCCATCTTGATCTTTTTTTTATTTCACTCGCACACACATAGAAGGGGGGGAGAAAGAGCGATGAAGAGAGAGAGAGAGAGGGAGAAGATCGAGAGGGAGATTGAGAGGGAGAATGGATGTTTCAAGATTTTTTCGGTGAACCCGTTGCCGAAACTGCTTGTTTTAGTCAATTCCAGGTATTACAGATTCAAAAATCCACCGAAATGTTGAAATTACTCAAAATCTTCTTCGTTATCCATTGGTTTTTAGTTGAATCTGGCCTGAAAACATTCGAAACGCGCCAACGTCCGTCTTGAATCACTATTTTAGTCGTCACCGGAGCTCAATCTGCGTTGGGTTTTGGGTTCCTGGTGGTCTCATCTTTGCCTTTCTTCTTTACGAAGTTTATGCACGCATTGATGCTCTAAATTTGGTCGCTGTCAAGCTTTTTCGGTGAAGATCTCGCCGGAATCAATTTCCACACATCAAGTCGACAAACCCCGTTTTAAGAATATCCCAAAAATCTCTTTATTTCTATGGGGTTATAGATGAAGCTGGCCAAAGAGAAAGTATTTCGCCGAAATCCAACCTTTTTCTATCGATTCTTGGCCACTGGAAGCTCACCGGAGCTCCGGCCTCGTCGATTTTCTGCTGTTTTTTTTATTTGAAATCTGGTTCTGGATATCCGCAGCTCCTTGTTTTGACGATTGGATGGTGATTTCTGTTTTGGTTGTGGTCATTTTTGAACTGTTTGTTCATCGATACCAAGTTGGATAGATTCGCCGTTGAGGCATAAGTTGAAGTTATCGGAGGTGGGTTTTCTTTATTTCGTGGAATAATATCCATCAAAAAATCGACATTGAGGTCCAATTCTATCTTCTTCCCCTTTAATTTTTACGTGAATGATTTGTTGTTTGACATGTTTGAATCTTTGTTGTGTGTTGGTTGATGTTGATTTCGAATGTTGAAAAGGGATTTGATGATCGAATTGGTTTAGTCATGTGGTTGAAAAAGGAATTTGGGGTGGGAATGAGAAGTTGTTAAAAGTTGAATGTAGTCAAATTTTGGACTATTGTCATTTTATTTAATTCGGATTAAGCATGAATTTGATAGAATCATTTTAAATCAAATCTTGATAGGCAACATAGGTCGGGTAGGCGAATTTAGGGATTGTGGATTGATGGAATATTTGATTTGTGTGATTGAATGGTTTTTGGCTATATGTGCTTTGGGATCACTTGTATCATTTGGCCAAGGAATGCCTCGAAGTACTTGTATTATTTTTATTCGGAGAATGCCCTGAGGTATTTTGTACTCGAAGGACGTCCATGATGAAGGCCCGAGGCGTCGGGTAGCATAGGAGCGTAGTTAGGATTAGTATAGGTTTGAGTAGACTTACGTTTTCGTATTTTCATTTTTTGGGATTGTATAATTGGACTGGACATTATATTTTGGATTATTTTGTTTTGTTTGCTTGAGCGATTGTTTTTGCGTGCTCTATGTGGTTTGTACATTCGTAGTATCAAAATTAGCCAATACGCTCCACCAAGCGACCATGGTCGAACCGCGGGATCGAGGGGTGCCTAACACCTTCCCCTCGGTCAACAGAATTCCTTAGCCGGAATCTCTGTTCGTAAACATGTTTAAAGAGTCAAATGGTTTTGAAAAGGATTTTCCAATGGTGACTTGGCACACCGGATTATGCCAAGTGGCGACTCTGAATGAAAAATGTAAATAGTCTTTTTTCGAAACAAATTTTCATCTTTGTCACTTTAATAATAAAAACCCTTTCAAATTCTTAAAATCAATTATTTTAGAGTACAAAAAAAGGGGTGTGACAGCTCTGGCGACTCTACTGGGGACTTGTTCTGAATTCGAGCTTATTTTGGAGTCGTATCGGCTTTGTTTGACACTATAGGTGTATAAACATTTTTTTTGTGTTGTTTTGTGTTATTTTCTTATCATTATGGAATGTTTTCGTGCTCTTTGTGTACAGTATTTATCCTATGTGTTACCGCTTTTATATCTGGCATCATGTGTCCACCCCCCGACCTTCTTTCTGCAACAAGTCCGTAGTACACGTGTTGTACCCGACCTCTAGTTGAGTCACCCTTATTTTAGGAGGAGCCATCGGTGTTATGGAGTAGGTGGAAAGCTGTCGCAGCCACTATCGACCGTACGCTCCCCCGAACATCCTTGTTAGTGAAGCCCAACGTAGGTCAGCCTTTAGGTCATGCTTATGTGCATCATATTGAGACCTAGCAGGGCCCACTTGGTCCTTTGTAGGAGACTCACCTCTAACGCATCCCTACGTGCTAAATGTTGCATCTTTGAGGGAAATGGGGTCATTTGACGGACTGATTTGGTGAAAACATGTGTTAGAAGTAAGGTGCGTAGGCAAGAACTGTTGAAAAAAATAGAGAAAAAAAAGTGAAGTGAGTCGAAAAGAAGAAAAAAAAAAGAGAGTGTCGTAGCTTTTAGTGTTCTTTATGGCTTTTGTTCTTCACAATCCAAAAATTCAAAAAAAAAAAGATTTTTACCTTTTGCACTCATTTCTCAAAAACGAAAATATCAAAAAAAAATTCCTTTGTCACGTTTAGCATGCATTCACAATTCAAAAACTTCAAAAAGATTTTTCATTCATAGGAGTTTTTATAAAAGAAAAATGGAAAAATTGTAGGAGTTTTGTACCTTTCACGAAAATACCAAAAGAATTTTTCTTCGTAGTTGTTGGTGTCATTTTTAGATGAAGTGTCTAATTAAAAACTCAAAAAAGATTTTATTCGTTTGTCTTTGGTTGTGTCTCTTAAGTTAGGGTCAATCTATTAGTTAATCATTAATTGTTCAATCTGGACGAACTACGCGTACCTGATTCCCGTCCCTTGGGGCGGGATACGTAGGCAACCCTCGGTGGGTCCGGTAATCTTAATTTTCATTTTTTGGCCTTTGTCTTAGTCTTAGCCTGGGTTTTCCTTCTCGCAATCTAGTGTTGTCAATTAATTCTTGCCAAGTAGGCTGATTTCATTCGGTGGTACTGTTCAGTGAATTTGAATTATATGTCGGTCTATCCCTCTATATCACACGATATTTTTTCTAAGATAAAATCCCGAGGGTCGGGAATTCCTTGTGTTGTTTTTGAATTTTTGAGTTGTAAGTTTGGCTTGTTATTACAGGATGAAGCCCACAGGGTCTAGAGTCTTGATGGTTTCCAAAGTGCCCAAAAAGTTAATAAAGTGGTGGAGCACGTTCAACTACGCTGACCAGCAAGAGCTATTTAAGATATTAGGTGATCTTACAGAACTTCTGCATGTCCCACCCCATCCAGACCTAATAGATGTTGTGCTGACCTTTTGGGATCCTAGTAATTTGGTGTTTAGGTTCGAAAAGTGTGAAATGACGCCTACGTTGGCAGAATTATCTGGTCTGCTTCATTTTCCTTATATTGTCAAAAGTATGATGCGAGCTCAAAATCACTCGGGCAATAGGTTTCTACAAAGGTGTGGTTTGAAGAGTAATAACGGACATTTGGGTTGTCTGAATCAATCATGGATTTCTTTAGACTTTCTATTCACTAGATTTGGGTCCTCGGAAGGTTTTGATTGCTTTTGGGATGAATTTCATATGATTAAGGAGAAGTGGGAGAGAAAGCGTCTTGAAGTCTTCACCCTCGCTTTGTTAGGTATTTTAGTGTTTCCACTAGAAGAAAGACGTATTAATACCCGTTTGCAATCTGTGGTGATGACTCTATTTCATAAGGATCAAAATGACAAGGGCACTATTCAAAAGGGGAAGGTCGTTGATCAAAAGGGCAGGCTCACTCTCATACCCATGATCTTAACAGAAATATATAAGGCTTTAACCGAAGTGAAGGGGGGATGAGATTTTTTGAGGGCAGTAACCTGATATTGCAGTTATGGATGATGGAGCATATATATGCCCCTTCTTTAGTTAGACTAGATGTGGTTGATCGTTGTATTCCCAATCGAGTGAAAGCCATGAACTTCAGGTTGTGTTTGGATAAATTCTCGCTACCCGTGGGAGTCAACGCTTGGATTGAATTTCTTGAGTCAAGAACCGGGGATAACATTTTGTGGACTTATCTGTGGCTTTGACCAAAGATAATCTTGTTGGGTTGTCAGACGCAGCTCCTTTTAGTTATGTTAGGGCTCAATTGCACTAGACAATACAGTCCTTCTAGGGTAATGTGCCAGTTGGGTAGGCTGCAGGACGTGCCACCAGTAGTGGATCTTCTGAAGGATGTTGAGTACTTCAAGGACCAAGCCTTAGGTGAGAGCAAGTACGAGCAGTTTTGGAAGCATGCAACAAAGCTAGGTGTGGACACACTCAAAGAAAGTTTGGATAATCCAGGGTACACTTAGGGATATAGGGTCTGCCTTCAATCTATCCCTCGGAGTATCAGTCAACCCTTACCAGCGCAACTTAGAGGGAGAATACAGGAAGAATGCATAGTTGATGACCATCAGGATGAAAGTGCGGGGTTCAAAGTGGAGACGCTGAGAGTTCAGTTAGCAGATTTGTTCAAGATTGTAGAAAGGTGTCAGAACAATCTTTCTAATTGCACTCCTTATGAAGCAGGAATACGGGACCGAAGCTTCCTCCCCAATATCAGGGTGTCTTTGCAGGACATGCTACAAAGTTTGAATGGGAGAAAGAGAACTTCACAGGCAGGTCCATCTCATCCAGGGTCATCATGCAGAGCACCAGTCTGAAAGAGCATTTATTATCTTTGTTCAATTTGAGTCTTTTATGTTTCTGTCATTGTAGGGTGGCGTCAGTTTTAAGTCGGAGTCAAGTTGTTTTGGTATTAGGGGCTTTATCAGTAATTTCACGTATGTCGTCTTAGGGGTTTAGAATGTTATTTTGTATTTGTTGTTTAGTTTTTAAAGCGGTCCTAAATTCGTTGCATGTTTTGTTTCTTTATGTTATGAGGTTATGTCTTTCTTTTGTTTGTTTGTTTTCGTTTTCGCGAAAAAAAAAAACTTCAATTATGTAATGTTTATGCATATGCTGCCCGAACTACACAAGATCCGATTCATGTACAACATGATACGTAGGCAACCTACTTTTGGGTTCGATCTAATCATTTTGTTTCGTTGTTTTTCATTATTTTTCCTCTTTTAAAGAAAAAAAAAGCCATAAAGAATGATAAAATGAAGGTAGATAGCGAGAGAAGAAAAGAAAAAAAGGATGATGAGACAATAAAGGGAAAGAACAGAGATTGATACGGAAAAAAATAAAAAAATGAAAAAATTGTAGATAAAAATCGGGATGATGTTGAAATGACCTCGCTACCCTCAAAAGCTGGTAGAAATGAACATAAATTTAGGGCAATTTTACCAATGTGATTCCCATGCTTGTTGTGTGCCTTAATCCTAATGGATGTCGTCTTTGATGAGCATGTTCTTTCAGATAACAGTGGTAGGTTTGCAACACTCTGGCTAGTAACCCATACTTCACTAGATCCAAAGCAAAGCTCGCCATGACTAGCAGGGATATTGAAAATTCGCTCATTGACCCAGATCAGGATCACAGGGAAGAAAGTTCAGAACACAATGATGATGTAGTAAGGCTCAGGCAACAATTGATAGATTTGCACCGGGCGTGGGCCAGCGGAATGCCTCCTTCTCCGCTCCCTGAAGGTCTTAGGAATATCTCTAATTACCCACCGCTCTCTTAGGCACAATTCTCTACTCCTACTGAGTCACCTGAGCACTCGCCAGGATTCACTCCGCGACATTATTATCCTGGCAGTTTAGGTGTGCCCTTGGCAGCTCCCCAATCAAGACCCGCTTCTCAACCGGCGCCACCGATCACACCGGTATTCGTGGCTCCGCCACCACCTGAAGCTCCCACATATGTTGTGCGGCCTACAATGGCTTCCTCGGTCTGCCAGTGAGCCAGTATTGAAGGTTCCAGATAGTCAGTATTATGCCCCGGAGCCTACTTTGAGAATGAATGAACCATATGGGTACACTCAGCTAACTTCATTTCCATTTGATACGGTGAAACCTGTCGCAACAGAGGAACAGAAAGTCATAGCGCGGAAGTTGAAAAGTTTAGAACAGGCCATGAGGAATTTGTAGGGAATCGGAGGTTATAAGAGTGTTTTCTGTAAAGATCTTTGCATGTTCCCAGACATCAACCTTCCCCTCAGTTTTAAAATGCCCAAGTTCGAGAAGTATGTAGGGCACGGTGATCCCGTGGCACACTTGAGACGTTATTGCAACCAATTGAGGGCGGTAGGAGGAAGGGAAGAGCTGCTCATGGCTTTCTTTGGCGAGAGTATTTCTGATCTGGCTTCAGAATGGTTTATCGATCAAGATATCGACAAGTGGAACAGCTAGGATGACTTAGATTCTGAGTTTATGCAACATTTTTAGTATAACATCGACCTGATTTTGGATGAAAAATCTTTGGTCAACATGAAGAAGAAAAGCACTGAAGGTTTTAGGGAATACGCAATAAGGTGGCGTGAACAGGTCGCTAGGGTAAAGCCTCCAATGAAAGAAAACAAGTTGGTAGAGGTTTTCATTCAGGCACAGGATGAGACTTATTTTCAATATTTACTTCTGGCAATGGGAAAGTCTTTTATTGAAGTCCTCAAAATGGGGGAGATGATAGAGGACGGAATCAAGACCGGCCGAATAGTGAGTTTTTCTGCATTAAAAGCCACTACAAGCGATTCAAGGTGGATCTGGCGCATTCGAAGGTAAAAAGAAGAAAGAGGATGTGGCGAATATCGTAGCTGGAACCCATTCCTATCCCAAAAGACCACCTCGCCCCTATCCCCAATCCCAAGCCCAAGTCTATGCCCAAGCTCCATATATCCTCCCCACCATTACTACCCTCCAAAAAATCCTTTATATTCCATTCCACCACCCCCGTACCCAGTATATAGCGCGTAGCCATATGCCCAAACCCCTTCTTACCCGCAGTGGCGCATGCAAACTCCACAAAATCGCCCATCCGCTCCACCGAATTACCAAAACCCCTCCAGACCCAGTTTTCAACCTAGGCCTGAGTATAAGAAAGAGAAAGCGGTCAAAAATCAATTCACACCTCTTGGGGAGTCATATGCTAGCTTGTTTGATAGGTTCAGAAAGTTGAAGGTCTTAAGCCCAATTCAAGGAAGGCTTTCAAATCCACCGCCGAGGAATCTTGATTATTCTTTAAGGTATGCGTACTGTTCTGACATGCCAGGCCATGATATCGAGAAATGCTGGCATTTAAAAAGAGCTGTCCAAGATTTAATTGACACAAATTAGATGCTGGTCCAGGCCCCGGAGGGTCCAAATATTAACC
Organism: Capsicum pubescens; assembly: GCA_030864215.1. Lineage (NCBI taxonomy): Eukaryota > Viridiplantae > Streptophyta > Magnoliopsida > Solanales > Solanaceae > Capsicum > Capsicum pubescens. The sequence goes on from CM061546.1 coordinate 14,300,131, forward strand.
AGAATCCGATGCCAACCCATGCTGAAACCAATATGTTAGAATTGATATATGATGGGAAAGAGTCTTCAAGGTGTTATAAGCCTATTGTCAAGATACAGACCATTGAGGAGAAATCGGTGAATGTAGCAGAGTCTCTGAAAGCAATGTCATTGAGCCAGAAAGGAATAAGAGAAGATAAAGCCCAAGAAAGCACAAAAAAACCCCTGATCACAGTACAAGGTGCCAGAAGGTATGTTGATTTAAATCAGGATAAACCTAAGTTGACAGTGGTAGGAGCTCTGAGTCAACCCATCTTGACGGTGAAAGAAGCACTGTCCGCACCTATTGTCCTCAAACCGGTGACCCAACCTCTGATATTTGATATGAAAAGGGTTCCCTGGAATTATGGGCGGACTGTGATGACCTATCACGGGAAGGAAGTAGTGGAAGATGTAGATGAGGTAGGGGGTGTGACTCGGTCAGAAAGATGCTTCGTTCCTGAAAGCTTAAGAAAGTCCAAGCCAATGGTGAGTGGACCGTCATCTATCAAAAGGCCTATCACCAAAGAAGAAGTCAAAGAATTTTTGAAAAAGATGAAATTGCCAGAGTATTCAATAATAGGCCAGTTGAAGAAAACCCCTGCTCAAATTTCCCTCTTATCTTTGTTGTTGCACTCCAAGGAGCATCGTCATATTTTACTGAAGGTATTAAATAAAGCATATGTTCCTTGGGAGATTACAGTAAATCATCTTGAGAAAATGGTTGGAAAAATCTTTGAGGTGAATCGGATCAGCTTTTCTGACGATGAATTGCCTGTTGAAGGTACAGGGCATAACCGGGGCCTTTACATTACAGTGAAGTGCTAAGAGTTCTACGTCACTTATGTCATGATTGACGGAGGTTTAGGTGCAAATAGTTGCCCTATTTCTACTTTGCACAAGTTGAATATTGGTGCTGAGAGGATCAGGCCCAACAATGTATGTGTCAGGGCTTTCGATGGTGCAAAATCAAACTCCATTGGCGAAATAGAACTAATATTGACCATAGGGCCTGTTGAGTTCGCCATAGAGTTTCAAGTATTGAATATAGACTCTTCTTACAATCTGTTGTTGGGAAGGCCGTGGATCCACAAGGCCAAGGCAGTTGCATCTACACTGCACCAAATGATTAAGTTTGAGCATGACAGGCAAGAAGTGGTTATTCACGGTGAAGGATATTTGTCCGCCGGCGAAGATTCTCCCTTGTCTCTTATTGAAGCAAATAACATAGAGGAGACATTCGTCTATCAAATTTTTGATACAATGCCAGTGAATCGTATCCTTGAATGACAGGTTATACCGGGACCGCAATTGTCTTCCGCTTCTATCATGATGGTGAGTGAACTTTGGAAATACGTATTTGAGCCAGGAAAGGGTTTGGGAGTGTCTCTGCACGGTATAGTTAGTCCCATATGTTCGAGTGAGAACGTGGGCACGTTTGGTCTGGGATTTGAGCCTACGGATGAAGATCTGAAGAAAGCCAAGGGAAGGAAAAAGGAAACATGGTCACTCCCTCGCCTAATGCCACTACTGAGTGAATCATTTGTTAAGAGCGGTGTCACGAAACATGTGGAATTTGAAGTTGAATTGGTTGATGACTGCCAGAACCTTTTTATTGAAGTTGATATGGTCAAAGCAGGAGAAGGTACCAGTATGGCAGACGTGCAATTCATAGGTCCAGCTGTCCGGCTCAATAATTGGGAAGTCACTTCTCTCCCCGTCAGGAGGGAGTTTTGGTATTTTATTTTGTTTTTCTTTCTGTTTATCCGAGTTATTTCAGGGTTGTAATTCATATTTTAGTTTGTTTATGTTATGTTGGCATCTATGTTTAAACCCTTCTATCTTTTTATTTAATGAAATGTAATGTCCCTTTTGATTCGTGTCTAATATATTTTGTTTTTACTTTTTTTTATATACAATTCTCTTTATGCTGATTCTAATGACATGACATGCATGCGGAATTAGCATCCTGATCTTAAAATCCAAACTAATCAAGATGTAATGAAGAAAAAAGGGGAATATGATGAAGAAGAAGCACTAGAAGAAATAAGCAAGGAGTTGGAACAGTTTGAAGACAAACCGAATCCTAATTTGAATGAGACTGAGCCAATAAATCTAGGGGATCAAGAAGATGTTAGGGAAACTAAAATCTGTATACATGCTTTGCCACAACTAAAAGATGGAATGATTCAAGCATTAATTGATTATAAGGATGTTTTTGCATGGTCTTATGATGATATGCCTGGTTTAAGCACTGAATTAGTGGCTCACAAATTGCCAACTAATCCCGCGTTCCCTCCTGTCAAACAGAAGTCAAGGAAGTTTAAAACTTATGTAAGTATTAAAATCAAAGAGGAAATCATGAAACAACTTGAAGCCAAAGTAATTCGAGTGGCTCGTTATCCCATGTGGTTATCCAATGTTGTTCCCGTACCAAAGAAAGATGGCAAAATTCGAGTGTGTGTTGATTACCGTGATTTGAACAAAGCAAGCCCGAAAGATAATTTTCCACTACCCAACATCCATATTTTGTTAGACAACTGTGCTAAACACGAGGTTTCTTTTTTTATGGATTGTTATGCCAGATATCACCAGATCATTATGGATGATGAAGATGCAGAGAAAACGTCTTTTATCACACCATGAGGGACCTATTGTTATCGAGTGATGCCGTTCGGTTTGAAGAATGCTGGAGCAACATACATGAGAGCCATGACCACTATGTTTCATGATATGATGCATAAGGAGATTGAGGTATACGTGGATGATGTGATTATTAAGTCAAAAAGTCGGGCAGACCATGTTAAAGATTTAAGAAAGTTCTTTGAAAAGCTTCGCAGGTATAATCTCAAACTCAACCCGGCAAAATATGTATTTGGAGTTCCGTCTGGAAAGCTGTTGGGGTTTGTGGTCAGCCGTCGGGGGATTGAATTGGATCCCTCAAAAATCAAAGTCATTCAGGATTTGCCCCCGCCCAAGAATAGGACGGAGGTGATGAGTTTTCTTGGTAGACTAAACTACATTAGCAGGTTTATTGCTCAACTCACAACCACTTGTGAGCCCATATTCAAGTTGCTGAAAAAGAGTGCTACGGCAAAATGGATTGAAGAATGTCAGGAAGCATTCGACCAAATCAAAAGATATTTATCAAATCCGCCCATGCTGGTACCCCCGGAGCCTGGTAGTCCTTTGATCTTATATTTATCAGTCATGGACAATTCTTTCGGTTGTGTCCTGGGTCAACATGATGTCATAGGCAAAAAGGAGCAGGCTATTTATTATCTTAGCAAGAAGTTCACCGCATATGAGGCCAGGTATACTCTTCTTGAAAGGACGTGTTGTGCCCTAACTTGGGTAGCACAGAAGTTGAAGCATTATCTCTCATCTTATACTACTTATCTCATCTCCCGCATGGATCCTTTGAAGTATATCTTTCAGAAGCCTATGCCAACAGGTCGATTGGCAAAGTGGCAAATATTGCTTACCGAGTTCGACATTGTATATGTGACTCGAACCGCCATGAAATCCCAAGCCTTGGCAGATCATCTTTCTGAGAATCCCATCGATGAAGAGTACGAGCCATTAAAGACATATTTTCCTGACGAAGAAGTGTCGTGTGTCGATGAAGTCGTTATAGATGCTGATCCAGGTTGGAAGTTGTTCTTTGATGGAGCTGTCAATATGAAAGGAGTCGTAATAGGTGCGGTTCTTATCTCTGAATCGGGACAACATTTCCCGGTAACAGCACAACTTCGATTCTACTGTACTAACAATATGGCAGAGTATGAAGCCTGCATTCTTGGTTTGAGGTTAGCTGTTGATATGGGAGTCCAGGAATTATTGGTGTTGGAGGATTCGGATTTGCTCGTCCATCAAATTCAAGGCGATTGGGAGACACGAGATTTGAAGCCCATCCCGTATCGACAATGCTTGATGGAGCTATGTCAACGGTTTGTGTTAGTAAAATTTAGGCATATTCCAAGGATTCATAATGAAATTGTTGATGCTATAGCCACTCTGTCTTCAATGCTCCAACATCCTGATAAATCCTACATCGATCCAGTGCATATACAGAGTCATGATCAGCATGCTTACTGTAATGTGGTTGAAGAAGAGCTCGATGGAGAACCCTGGTTCTTGGATATCAAGCGATACATTCAGTCAGGAGAATACCCAACATATGCCACCAACGATCAAAAGAGGACTATTAGGCATTTGGCTAGTGGATTTTTCTTAAGTGGGGGAATCTTATATAAGAGGACCCCAGATCTGGGACTTTTGAGGTGTGTAGATGCAAGAGAAGCCTCGGCAATCATGGTTGAAATACACTTTGGAGTATGTGGGTCGCATATGAATGGTCATGTCTTGTCAAAGAAGATTCTTCGAGCAGGTTATTACTGGCTTACTATGGAGATGGATTCTATTCAATTTGTTCAAAAGTGTCATCAATGTCAGGTACATGGTGATCTGATACATTCTCCTCCTGTTGAGTTGCATGCAATGACCGCTCCATGGCCGTTCCTACAGAAGTTGAAATTCCCTCTCTTCGAGTCATTGTAAAAGCAGAGATTGATGATGACGAATGGGTCAAAACCCGAATGGAACATTTGAGTTTGATTGAGGAAAAAAGGCTAACGTCTGTATGTCATGGCCAGTTGTATCAGAGGAGGGTGGCTCGAGCGTATAACAAAAAGGTCCATCCCAGGAATTTTGAAGTTGGTCAGTTGGTATTGAGATGTATCCTTCCTCACCAGGTTGAAGCGAAAGGCAAGTTCTCCCCTAACTGGCAAGGTCCCTTCGTTGTGAAGAAAGTGTTGCCCAATGGAGCCTTATATTTGACAGATATTGAAGGCAAAATGGCAGAAATGGCTATCAATGCTGATGCGGTCAAAAGATATTATGTATGATATTTTATCCTTTGTTGATTTTATTGCATGTTTAGTACTTGCATTTTTGAAGATTGATATGATGAAGACATTTTATTCTTCTATCCAAACATTGTGTCATCCTTTGTTTACCTGTTTGAGCTTCGTTTTATTTTTCTTTCATATCCCTCTTTTGGAATAAAAATAGAGTCAAAGATAAATGTCAACAAAATAAGAATAAAAGAAAGAGTTTGAAAATAAAAGAAAAAAAATCAAATCAAAACAAAGAACAAGCTGATGGAACTACGTGCGACCTGATTCTCCTCTCTCAGGAGTGAGATACGTAGGCTGCCCTATTTCGAGCTCGGTTCAACCAAATAAAGATTTTAGAGTCACCCAGTCAACAAAACTAGGGCATGAGTTAATGTGTTGTTTGAGTCGATTCCAAAATTTGTAAGTCCCACCCCACTTCAAGTGTCGTTTGAACCTCTTGCCATCCTTTTCTAACCTTATCCAAAAGCCAAGTTACAACCAAAGAAAGTCCTTCAGATCAATTTTTGATAATGTTAAGGCTATGCATGCAATGGATATGATGATACATTGTGAGGTACCACTTGTCTCCCTCAACATAAGAAATCAGGAAAGAAATACAAAAATGAGAGAGTCTGATTGGTGAAAACCTCCGTGGGCATCATAAGGCGATGGTGAGTTGAGAGAAATCAAAATGAGAGAGTCATATTGGTGAAAACCCTCGCAGGAACCATAAGGCGATGGTGAGTGGAGAGAAATAAAAACGAGAGAGTCTTATTGGTGAAAACCCTCACGGGCACCGTAAGGAGATGGCGAGTTCAAGAGAAAAGTGAAAAGTGAAAAGAAAGAGATTTGTTGGCGAAATTCTTCTAAGATGTCGTCAATTGAATGTGATGTATGAGTCCAATGGATTTGAAGAAGCGGCTCAGCGACAAAGGCACGAACTCAACAACAAATGGGGAGTTTTGATAGGAAGATCAGGCAGCTTAATCCAAAATGCATGTCATATTCATTGGGTTTGTTTGTCGTATTCAGATAAGTTTTCTTTTTGAATATGGGACATTTCCCTTTTCTTTCATTTACATATTCGTGCTTTTTGTTTTTTTTATGTCATTTATTAAAATAAAAGTCACCATCATTTCTTTACATTTTAAGTCAAGTCTGTGTCAAAACAAGCGAGAAAGGATTTCAAAATTTACTACCAGTCTTTCCAATTATATGAGGAAAAGCTAAGGACCAGCACATGAAAGAAATACGATCATAATTCAACACGAAGCAAAGGAAGTCTATCAACCGACAGGCTGTTGGATTCGTGGAAGCATTCAGATTTGGCAAAAGAGTGCACCTCAGAGGCATGGTAAAATGGAAACCTATTGTTCGAGTTAGAGCTCATTTCCCTCAATCTGGATCTGGGTCGATGATGCGGCAAGACAGGGCAAGTGTCAGCAATTTGGAACAAAGATGAAAGGAACGAGTGCTGGGGCAGATACCTGAGAAGCCAAGAGCTGCAAGCCACCACTAAGTTTTTAACTGACAAATTTTCTTTGTTGAAATAGGGGCAAATTCGCTTCACTTAATTCAGCTACCATTGAAAATGCACATCCGTGGGATTTTACTTTCTGTTCAGGACCCTCCTGAAAAATGGGATTTTACGTTCTGTTCAGGATCCTCCTGAAAAATGGGATTTTACGTTCTGTTCAGGACCCTCCTAAAAAATGGGATTTTATTTTCTGCTCAGGACCCTCCTGAAAAATGGGATTCTACTTTCTGTTCAGGACCCTCCTAAAAATGGGATTTTACTTTCTGTTCAGGACCCTCCTGAAAAATGGGATTTTACTTTCTGTTCAGGACCCTCCTGAAAAATGGGATTTTATTTTCTGCTCAGGACCCTCCTGAAAAATGGGATTTTACTTTTTGTTCAGGACCCTCCTAAAAAATGGGAATTTATTTTCTATTCAGGACCCTTCTGAAAAATGAGATTTTACTTTCTGTTTAGGACCCTCCTGAAAAATAGGATTTTACTTTCTGTTCAGGACCCTCCTGAAAAATGGGAATTTATTTTCTGTTCAGGACCCTCCTGAAAAATGGGATTTTATTTTCTGCTCAGGACCCTCCTGAAAAATGGGATTCTACTTTCTGTTTAGGACCCTCCTGAAAAATAGGATTTTACGTTCTGTTCAGGACCCTCCTGAAAAATGGGATTTTATTTTCTGTTTAAGACCCTCCTAAAAAATGGGATTTTACTTTCTGTTCAGGACCATCCTAAAAAATGGGAATTTATTTTTTGTTCAGGACCCTTCTGAAAAATGGGATTTTGACCCTCCTGAAAAATGGGATTCTACTTTCTTTTCAGGACCCTCCTGAAAAATGGGATTTAACGTTCTGTTCAGGACCCTCCTGAAAAATGAGATTTTATTTTCTGCTCAGGACCCTCCTGAAAAATAAGATTCTACTTTCTGTTCAGGACTTACTTTCTGTTCAGGACCCTCCTGAAAAATGGGATTTTACTCTCTGTTCAGGACCCTCTTGAAAAATGGAAATTTATTTTCTGCTCTGGACCCTCCTGAAAAATGGGATTTTATTTTCTGCTCAGGACCCTCCTGAAAAATGGGATTTTACTTTCTGTTCAGGACCCTCCTGAAAAATGGGAATTTATTTTCTGTTCAGGACCCTCCTAAAAAATGAGATTTTATTTTCTGCTCAGGACCCTCCTGAAAAATGGGATTCTACTTTCTGTTCAGGACCCTCCTAAAAAATGGGATTTTACTTTCTGTTCAGGACCCTCCTGAAAATGGGAATTTATTTTCTATTCAGGACCCTCCTGAAAAATGGGACTTTACTTTCTGTTCAGGACCCTCCTAGAAAATGAGACAACGCTTTCAAAAATGAAATACTACTTTACTATAATTTTTGTTTGGGATATTTTTCGTTCTAGTTTTAATTTTGGATTTCAGGAGCCCGCCTAAAGAACAGGGTGATGAAATAGAAAGTCATGAGCCCGCCTGAAGAACAGGGTGATGAAATAGCAAGTCAGGAGCCCACCTGGAGAACAAAGTGAAGAGATGAAAAGTCAAGCAACAAAAGCGAAGCAATTGAAAGCCAAGCAACAAGTTGAAAGAAATTGCAAGTCAGGAGCCCGCCTGAAGAATAGGGTGATAAAAGTCGAGTCAAGAGCCAACATAAACTGTATAGATAGGATTTTGTAATTTCATTTATGTTTTAACTTGTCATTTTCATTTTTTGATGTAATGATAGAGCCGCGGACCGGAACCTCGATGGAACCTCACTCGACTCTCCAACTCGGTATAGTCCACTTTTCTTCCAACCCTTTGAGATACTTGTGACTTCCTCATGACTTGGGTAGATAGGGTGTCCGACAGGATTCGATTGTCCTTCTTTCTTTTACTCCTCTCTTTGAATAATGATCGGAACAAAATTCGGTCTCGTTGTTTACTTCTTTGTTTGAAAACACTGTGTGTTTACACTTAAAGGGGGCATGATGTAGACACGTAATTTTGTCCCTTCCCGATAGCATTTTTTACCCATTTTTACCTTATCCTACCGTATACCTTCACCCATGCAATTACATCCCACAAAAAAAAAAAAAAAACTCTCAACAAAATCCCTAACAATTTTTTATTCTTTTAACATCCTAACAACCCTTTTAATTAAAATAAGACACCTAACCCTTACCCCTCCAATTAAAAAACAACACCTCACCCTGTCTTTTTCTTGTCCACAAAGAAATATACATGGAGGAAACTTCTAAGAAACAACAACAATAACCAAGTGGGACCCTCTTGATTGGTTTTCCATTTTTCATCATCATCAATATATACGTACACACGATACACATACAGGAAACAGAGTACTCTTCCATTTTATTTTTTGGAGAAAAATTCAAAAATGGGTCTTCTTCATTGATATCACAAAAATACATAGGGCCACCCATTATCCATCTTGATCTTTTTTTTATTTCACTCTTACACACATAGAAGGGAGGGAGAAAGAGCGACGAAGAGAGAGGGAGAAGATCGAGAGGGAGAACGGATGTTTCAAGCTTTTTTCGGAGAACCCATTGCCGGAACTGCTAGTTTTAGTCGATTCCAAGTATTACAAATTCAAAAATCCACCGAAGTGTTGAAATTCCTCAAAATCTTCTTCATTTTCAATTGGTTTTTAGTTGAATTTAGCTTGAAAACATTCGAAACGCGCCAGCGTCCGTCTTGAATCACTGTTTTGGCCGTCACCGGAGCTCACCGGAGCTCGATCTGCGTTGGGTTTTGGGTTCCTGGTGGTTTGTTGGGGGGTCTCATCTTTGCCTTTCTTCTTCACGAAGTTGATGCACACATTGATGCTCTAAATCAGGTCGTTGTCAAGCTTTTTCGGCGAAGATCTCACCGGAATCAATTTCCACACATCAAGTCGACAGACCCCGTTTCAAGAATATCCCAAAAATCTGTTTATTTCTACGGGGTTATAGATGAAGCTGGCCGAAGAGAAAGTATTTTGCTGAAATCCAACCTTTTTCTATCGATTCTTGGCCGCTGGCAGCTCACCAGAGCTCCGCCCTCATCGATTTTCTGCTGTTTTTTTTATTTGAAATCTGGTTCTGGATATCCGCAGCTCCTTGTTTCGGCGGTTGGGTGGTGATTTTTGTTTTGGTTGTGGTCAGTTTCGGACTGTTTGTTCATCGATACCAAGTTGGATAGATTCGCCGTTGAGGCATAAGTCGAAGTTATCGGAGGCGGGTTTTCTTTATTTCTTGGAATAATATTCATCAAAAAATCGACATTGAGGTCCAATTCTATCTTCTTCCCCTTTAATTTTTACGTGAATGATTTGTTGTTTGACATGTTTGAATCTTTGTTGTGTGTTGGTTGATGTTGATTTCGAATGTTGAAAATGGATTTGATGATCTAATTGGTTTAGTCATGTGGTTGAAAAAGGATTTTGGGGTGGGAATGAGAAGTTGTTAAAAGTTGAATGTAGTCAAATTTTGGACTATTGTCATTTTATTTAATTCGGATAAAGCATGAATTTGATAGAATCATTTTAAATCAAAGCTTGATAGGCAACATAGGTCGGGTAGGCGAATTTAGGGATTGTGGATTGATGGAATATTTGATTTGTGTGATTGAATGGTTTTTGGCTATATGTGCTTTGGGATCACTTGTATCATTTGGCCAAGGAATGCCCCGAAGTACTTGTATTATTTTTATCCGGGGAATGCCCTGAGGTATTTTGTACTCGGAGGACGTCCATGATGAAGGCCCGAGGCGTCGGGTAGCATAGGAGCGTAGTTAGGATTAGTATAGGTTTGAGTAGACTTACGTTTTCGTATTTTCATTTTTTGGGATTGTATAATTGGACTGGACATTATATTTTGGATTATTTTGTTTTGTTTGCTTGAGCGATTGTTTTTGCGTGCTCTATGTGGTTTGTACATTCGTAGTATCAAAATTAGCCGATACACTCCACCAAGCGACCGTGGTCGAACCACGGGATCGAGGGGTGCCTAACACCTTCCCCTCGGTCAACAGAATTCCTTAGCCGAAATCTCTGTTCATAAACCAGTTTAAAAAGTCAAATGGTTTTGAAAAGGATTTTCCTATGGTGACTTGGCACACCGGATTATGCCAAGTGGCGACTCTGAATGAAAAATGTAAATAGTTCTTTTTCGACACAAATTTTCATCTTTGTCACTTTAATAATAAAAACCCTTTCAAATTCTTAAAATCAATTCTTTTAGAGTACAAAAAAAGGGGTGTGACAGCTACATCTAGGAGAAGGCATAAGAGCATCAAACTCATCCCAAAGAGTTCTCATTCGAGAAAAATAATCTGCAACTACCAAAGTTCCCTGAGAGAGGGTCACAATTTCTCTATGCAAGTAGAATACACTAGAGCCATTCATGTTATCAAACCTTTCCTTTAAATCTATCCACACATTATGAGCATTAGAGGCATAGATAATACTACTCAACATATCCTTCCGTACTGAATTCATAATCCACGACAAAACAACATCATTCACTCTCTCCTACTGATCATGTACTGATTCATCAAAGTGATTTATAGGATATCTCCCATCACCAAAGCCTATTTTGTTCTTGCCTATGAGACTCAACGCCGTAGATTTACTCCATGGGGCATAATTTTCAGTGCCAGTAAGCTGGATAGAAATAAGAGAACTACATGGAGTGCCATTTGGATGCTAATAAGCGGATGATTGTGGTTAATTTCAATTGTACCAGCTGATGTAGGTGTATTTCCAAGTGCTGCAGTTGTAGTTGAAGGCTCTGCAGCTGAGTTTCGAGTAACTACCATTAAAGCTCACTATAAGCAATAGAACAATAGCTGTTATTCTCACTGATCAGGTGAAATCGATAGTCTTTAGCACCGATTAAAGCCAACAATCAGTAGTGGCTCTGATACCATAGTAGAATTCTATAATATTGAGCTAAGAACTTGAAGAAGAAGAGTATTTTTTTTATTGATTGATTTTTCTTAGCTTTTTATGGTACTACAAGTTACATTTATAGAGTTAGTTTGATCCTTATGATAGTTGTATAATGACAGCTGTCACACTTAACCAACTAACTCACTCACACATATATCACTCACACACACACTAACTTCCTCTAACTAATCATCAACTTGTTGATTACACTTTTCACTATCGTAACAGTATTTCTCGTTTATCTTCTTATCCATGGTCTTTCGAGGTTTGCTTTACTAGCTTCCGCATGTCACACCCTTTTTTAACTCCAAAAAAGATTTGATTTTAAGTTTCGAAAGGGTTTTTATTATTAAGTGACAAAATGAAGGTTTATTTAAAAAAAGGATGATTTTTACATTCAAATTCAGAGTCGCCACTTGGCATAATCCGGTGTGCCAAGTCACCTTCGGAAAATCCTTTTCAAAACAGTTTTGACTCTAGAAACTGATCCACGAATAGAGATTCCAGATAAGGAATTCTGTTGACCGAGGGGAAGGTGTTAGGCACCCCTCGATCCCGTGGTTCGACCACAGTAGCTCGGTGGATTATATCGACTAGTTTAACACTAAAAATATATAAACCACATAAAACACCCAAACAATTAAACAAAATAAATCCAAACCAAAAACAATCCAAAATTAGTGTCCAATCCGCTTATACAGTCCAAAATAAAGTAAAAAAATGTGAAAATATAATCCTACGATAACCTACACTAGTCTTAAACTACGCTCTACCCGACGCCTCGAGCCTTCATCACGATCGTCCTCCGCCAACATAGTGCGTCGGGGCATTCCCCGGTGAATAAATACAATGTGTCTCGGGGCATTCCCCGGCTAACTGAATACATTTGAATTAAATACGATAAACTATAAACAAACATTCACACGCACATTAAACATTTCCCCAAAACAACAAGTTCTAAAATTTTCCTACCCAAACCTATATTTGCATATTTGCTTCAATATGTCATAATTCTATCGCGCTCCATATCAACAATAAATCAAAATTAACCTGAAATTATCCTTTTCATCAATTTTCAATTCCAACCCCCAAACATCCTTTTACATTCCATTAAAACATGATCAAATTCATTCCTCAAACTACCAAATTTGAATCACCAAGCATCATGATCATAGCGTTCAACAACATTAAACAATCGTAAATCGAACAACACACACAATCATAGACATTTCAACGAATTTAAAATAAAGAAGAGAGAGCGGGTTAAAGAAATGGACCTTCCAATATTGACTTTCATTGATAACAACGAATTAAAGAAGACCCGAATTTGGAATCCTCAATAGCACCTCAACAACGAATAAGCTCCAAACTCGGTACTGGAATCCAACCCAAACTGACTCGACAACACGAAATCAGAAACTCAATCGTTTCATTAACCGAATCGAGATAAAGAAGAAAAGAAAACCAGGTCCAAAAACCGATTTCAGCAAGAACCAACTCAATACAAAACCCGAACTTAAGGTCCGATTGAAATACCAAATCCACGAAGCAACTAGGAGTATTCAACAGAAACAACGAACAGACCGAAAGACTAATCTAAACAAATCAGAATCTAACCCAGACCTACCGAAATCAACCTGAGCAAGTCGATCTCTAGCTGATTTAGTTATCAAAATATGGTCTCTCAGCAATGACAATGGATTAAATCGAAATTCCAGCGGGTTTTGGAGTTAAAACGAAGTGGGGAGGTGATTCCAGTGAAGAACGGCCGGAAAACTCGACCTCCGGTCAAGTTCTTCTCTCTCGTGTCTCTTTGTTCTACTCTATTTTTGGGGTGTGTATGTGTGATATTGTGTGTGGTTCGGATGAGTGGGGAGGATGGTCGCATCCTTTGTGTGGTGTGCGTGTGGTTGTTTGTATATGGAGAAGAAGTTGTGAGCTTTTTTTTTTCAAGAAGAAAAACCAGAGACCTCCGTATGTCTTTTTTTTTATATCAGTGATTGGACTCCCTAGGTAGTGTATTGTGTGGTGTCCCTCACATGAGCGGAGTGTGCCTATTGGGAAATTTCCTAGAAGGTTCCTGCTAGTGTATTTCTTTGTGGACAAGAAAAGGAGAGGGGAGAGGGGGTAACGTGGGGTAGGGGTATGGTGTAGTGAGGGTGGTTAAGTGAGGGGTGAGTTGTTGATTTTTAATTGGAGAGGTAGAGGTTGGGTGTCCATTTTTGCTTGGGTGGGTTGTTGGAATATTAGATTGAGACAAAGTTTGTTATGACTTATTATTTGTATAAAACAAAACAAAAATAAATACATAAATAAGTAAAAGATGAGGTGGTCATTTATTTTCCTGGGAAAATTTATAAAAATGGGGTAAAATTGTGTGATATCGGAATAAGAAATACTTTTGACGGGACAAAATTATGTGTCTACATCATGCCTCCTTTGAATGTAAACACCAAGTGTTTTCATACAAAGAAGTAGACAACGAGATAGAATTTTATCCCGATCATTATTTGAAGAAAGCAATAGAAGAAAAAAGGGAAACCGAGTCTTCACCTAGGCCACCCTACTTACCCAATTTATGAGGGAGTCAAGTGACAGGTATGTAACACCCCACATTTTTGGGCTAGAACGTAAACCGTCATTTCTTCTTATAAAGGTTACAAAAACCATAAATCCAATGCAAATTTAGTGTGTTGATCAATTATGTAGTGTGGAAATCTATTTGAGCATGAATTAAGATCATAGAAGTCCCCTAACTCAACGACGAGTTGAAAGATTTCCAATCTTTGAGTAAGCATCGAAACTTGGGTCAACCTCAATCAACCATAAATCATTGTATATGATGAACTGGGTGTCCTACTATATACCAAATTATAGATAATTGAATAAGTTTTCCAACGATATAAGATTTATCGAAATCCGATAACTGGGTAAGGAGTTATGGATATTTTAAGTTTCATCTGTAAGATGATTGCCATTTCAGTGTATGGCGCGTCGCGCCAGAGGCCAAAATGGCACTCGTCAATTTCCAGCAAGCCTACGCGATAGTCCCTCTTTGCACCAAACTTCCAGGTCTAAATAATTGGCATTTTTCCAAGCTTCGCGTCGCGCTGAGGCCAAAAATAAGGATCCAGTTTCAGAATTTCACTCAAGGTTATTTTTGTCTTTTCTACCCATTCCTACCCTCTATATATGTCCTAGTAAAGGGAAAAATCTCATTTTTTTCTCTCTTCCATTTCAAGAATTAAGGTTTCCTCCCTATAATTCCAATCCAATTATCTCTAGTAACTCAAGATTCAACCATGGGAATTCGAAACAAACTGGAGATTTGGAATCCCCAGATCGTAAGCTTCAAGAAGCACCTATTATTTTCGCATATAGAGGTACGTGGGGTTATCTCAAAAATCTCATGGGCTTAAAAAAAATTCATGTTTTAAAAATGGGGGTTTTAAAATTATGAATATAAACATGTTTTAAGCATCTTTATGATATTGATTTGGTCTTTAGGCCTATTTCCGAAGTGATTTGATATATTATATATGCATATTCTTGTGATTCAAAAGATGTTAACTTGAGAGCATGAATTATATGAAACCCCTCTCTTGATATGAAATTGTTTTGAATTTTCATATGATGTGAATTGTTAGAAATCATCTTGACAAGCATGACATGAACTATTTTGAAAATGGATATGATTTTTGACTTGCAAGGAGAGGGTTATTATGTTGAAATATGATGAATATAATGGTTGCATGAAGTAATGATGTGATATTGATGGCTTGCAAATCGGGTATGACGATACCCTACAGAATAAGATATGTGGCTGAATTAAACGAAGTTGAATGCATTGATTTTATACGAGATAGGTGGATGCCTGAAGAAGGCGTTTGAGTGTAAGGGCTCATCGCTGGAAACCGTGTTTGCCGACATGGGAATTTGGTACCAGGCTAAGTGATCTTGTGTACCTGACTTTATGTCATTCCCAAATTGGGACTATGGTTAGGATCCCTGTTTTGTGATCTTGTACACTACCATGCTTTATTGGGTCGAGACACCCTACTGTGTGATCTTATGTATCTTCACCTAACTTATACTCTAATCTCGGGGGCAAGCGAGGTTTGACAGTTGGTGTAAATGTTATATGTAGGGTATTCCACCTAGCTCAACTACATTACATTGTTGTTGAAAACTATTACATTATGCCCATGTGTTTTCAAATGATTTGATACGAAACTGCTTTATACTGGCTCTCACCTATATTTTGTAAAAATATTGTATTTTGTTTTGATTTCTCTGCATACCAGTACTTTTGTATTGACTCCCTTCCCTCCCAGGTTCGGAGGCACATCTAGGGGTCCAGATAACCAGTAGATCTCTTCCGATAGATTTGCAGAATCAAGTGGTGAGCCTTCTATATTTTGGAAGGCCTGATGTCTGTCAGTTCATTTATCATTTAGTAGTTTTGGGTCTACTGGGGGCCTTGTACCAGTTTTCAGATAGTTATTTGTTTCAGTCATGTAGTAGAGATTTCGCAGACGTTTTCTAGATGTTGATTGAGAATTGTGGGACATTATTCCCCATTACTGTTTTCATATGATTCTTGACCAGGTTTCCGTTAAATTATGTATCTTCCGCATTTCTTTTGCCATATAAGTCATGTGCATGATTACCAGATAGATAGGGGTATTTCTGGCCTTTATTGTTCGGAATACTCATCACGGCCAGGGCCCCAGTTCGGGTCGTGACAAGGTATCTCAAAGGATTGAAAGGAGATGAACTATACTGAGTTGGAGAGTCGAGTGAGGTTCCATCGAAGTTCCGGTCCGCGGCTCTGTCATTACATCAAAATAAAAATTACAAGTTAACATATAAATGAAATTAGAAAATCCTATATATACCGCTTTCCTTGACTCTTGGCTCGAGTTTTATCACCCTATTCTTCAGGCGGGCTCCTAACTTGCAATTTCTTTCGACTTGTCGCTTGGCTTTCAATTGCTTCACTTTGTTGCTCGACTTTCATTTATTCGCCCTACTCTTCAGGCGGGCTTCTGACTTGCCATTTTTGTCTTTCAATTTCACTACCCTATTCTTTAGGCGGGTTCCTGTCTTGCAATTTCTTCAATTTCTCATTTCATCACCCTATTCTTCAGGCGGGCTTCTGACTTATAATTTTCTCACCCTATTTTTCAGGCGGACTCCTGAAACCAGAATCAAAACTAGAACGACAATTATCCCAAACAAAGATTATAATAAAGAAGGATTTCATCATTTTTTGAAAGTAATGTCCTATTTTCTCGGATGGTCTTAAATAGAAAGTAAATTCCCATTTTTCGGGAGGGTCCTGAATAGAAAGTAAAATCCCATTCTTCAGGAGGGTCCTGAACATAAAGTAAAATCCCATTCTTCAGGAGGGTCCTGGACATAAAGTAAAGTCCCATTTTTCAGGAGGGTCCTGGACAGAAAGTAAAGTCCCATTCTTCAGGAGGGTCCTGAACAGAAAGTAAAATCCCATTCTTCAGGAGGGTCCTGAACATAAAGTAAAATCTCATTCTTCAGGTGGGTCCTGAACATAAAGTAAAGTTCCATTTTCCAGGAGGGTTTTGAACAGAAAGTAAAATCCCATTTTTCAGGAGGGTCCTGAACATAAAGTAAAGTCCCATTTTTCAGGAAGGTCCTGAATAGAAAGTAAAATTCCATTTTTCAGGAGGGTCCTGAATAGAAAGTAAAGTCCCATTTTCCAGGAGGGTCCTGAACAAAAAGTAAAATCCCAGATATACCTTCCCAACGGTAGCTGAACTTGCTGAAAAGAAATTTGCCCCTGTTTCATCAAAGACAATTTTCTCAGTTAAAAACTTAGTGGTGGTTTGCAACACTTGGCTTCTCAAGCATTTGCTCCATCACTCGTTCCTTTCATCTTTGTTTCAAATCACTTATGCTTTCCCCTGTCTTGTAACATCATTGACCCAAACCAGATCGGGGGAAATGAATTCGACTCAAACACTGAGTTTTTATTTTACCATGCCTCTGAGCTGCGCCTTTTGACATCTGATACTCCCATGAATCCAGCAACCTGTCGGTTGATAGACTACCTTTTACTTGCTTTGAATTTTGCTCATTTTTCTCTCATGTGCTGGTCTTGACTTTTCCTCATATAATTGGAAAGACTGGTAGCAAGTTTTGAAATCCTTTCTCATTTGTTCTGACACAGACTTGACTCAAAATATAAAGAAATGATGGTGATTTTTATTTGGACAAATGACATAGAAAGACAAAAATATGCAAACGAAAGAAAAAGGCAATGTCCCTTATTAAAGAAGAAAGAAAAAAAAGAAAACTTATCTGAATGCGGCAACCAAACTCCAATGAGTATGACATGCATTTTGGATTAAGCTGTCTGATCTTTCTACCCAAAATTCAATCTTTTGTTATTGAGTTCATTCCCTTTCCGCTGAGTTGCTTCTTCAAACCCATTGGACTCATACATATCATTCAATTGACGACATCTTGAAAGATTTTCGCCAATAACCTCTTTCCTTTTCACTTTTCTCTCAAACTCTCCATCGCCTCACGGTGCCCGTGGGGGTTTTCACCAATAAGACTCTCTCATTTCTATTTATCTCAACTCACCATCGCCTTACGGTTCCTGTGAAGGTTTTTACCAATAAGACTCTCTCATTTTTTATTTTCTCTCAACTGACCAGCGCCTTATGGTGCCCGCGAGGGTTTTCACCAACAAGACTCTCTCATTTTTATTTCTCTCCTAACTTCTTACGCTGAGGAAGACAAGTAGTACCCAAAATGCATCATCATATCCATTGCATGTTTAGCCTTAACATTCTCAAAAATTGATCTGAAGGTATTTCTTTGGTTGTAACTTGGCTTTTGGATAAGGTTAGAAAGAAAAGGAAGACATGAGGCTCAAACGACACTTGAAGTGGGGTGGGACTTACAACTTTTGGCCACCAGAATGAATCTATGCCTATTTGATGATTTTGGCTCAATCGGTCCAATCACGTCCATTCCCCAGGCTATGAAAGGCCATGGGGCAGCCATTGCGTGTAACTCAGCAGGAGGAGAATGTATCAGATCACCGTGTACCTGACATTGATGACACTTTCAAACAAATCTAATGGAATCCCTCTCCATAGTAAGCCAGTAATAACCTACTCTGAGAATCTTCTTTGACAAGACATAACCATTCATATGAGGCCTGCATACTCTGGAGTGAACTTCAACCATGATTGCCGAAGCTTCTTTTGCATCTACACACCTCAAAAGTTCCAGATCTGGGGTTCTCTTGTATAAGACTCCCCCACTTAAGAAAAATCCACAAGCCAAATGCCTAATAGTCCTTTTTTTATCATTGGTGGCATGTGCTGGGTATTCTCCTGACTGGATGTATAGCTTGATATCAAAGAACCAAGGTTTGCCATCGATCTCTTCTTCAACTGTATTACAATAATCGTGTTGATCATGACTCTGTATATGCACTGGATCGATGTAGGCCTTATCAGGATATTGGAGCATTGAAGACAAAGTGGCCAAAGCATCAGCAATCTCATTGCGAATTCTTGGAATACACCTAAACTTCACAGACACAAACCGGTTGACATAGATCTTTCAAGCATTGTCGATACGGTATTATCTTTAAATCTCGCATCTCCCAATCACCTTGAATCTGATGGACGAGAAAATCTGAATCCCCCAACACTAATAGTTCCTGGATTCCTATATCAACAGCTAGCCTCAAACCCATAATGCAGGCTTCATATTCTGCCATATTATTGGTACAATAAAATCGAAGTTGCCCTGTTACCAAAAAATATTGCCCCGCCTCAGAGATAAGAACTGCACCTATTCCGACTCCCTTCATGTTAACGACTCTATCAAAGAATAGCTTCTAATCTGGATCAACATCTATAATGACTTCATCGACACACAATACCTCTTCATCAGGAAAATATGTCTTTAATGTCTCATACTCTTCATCAGTGGGATTCTCAGCAAGATGATCTGCTAAGGCTTGGGATTTCATGGCGGTTCGAGTCACATATACAATGTCAAACTCGGTAAGCAATATTTTCCACTTTGCTAATCGACCCGTTGGCATAGGCTTCTAAAATATATACTTCAACGGATGCATGTGGGAGATGAGATAAGTAGTATAGGACGAAAGATAATGCTTCAACTTCTGTTCTACCCAAGTCAGGGCACAACACGTCCTTTCAAGAAGAGTGTACTTGGCTTCATATGTTGTGAACTTCTTGCTAAGGTAATAAATAGCTTGCTCCCTTTTGCCCGTGACATCATGCTGACCCAAGACACAACCGAAGGAATTGTCCATGACTGATAAATATAAGATCAAAGGCCTACCAGGATCTGGTGGTACCAGTACAAGCGGATTTGACATATATCTTTTGATTTTATCGAACTCTTCCTGACATTCTTCAATCCACTCAACAACAACACTCTTCTTCAGCAACTTGAAAATGGTCTCACAAGTAGCTGTGAGTTGAGCAATGAACCTACTAATGTAGTTCAGCCTGCCAAGCAAACTCATCACCTCCGTTTTGTTCTTGGGAGGCGACAGATCCTGGATGGCTTTGATCTTTGAAGGGTCCAATTCAATACCCCGACGGCTGACTACAAACCCCAACAGCTTTCCGGATGGAACTCCAAATACACATTTTGACGGGTTAAGATTGAGATTATACCTGCAAAGCCTTTCAAAGAACTTTCTTAGATCTTTAACATGGTCAACCTGATTCTTTGATTTAATACTCACAACATATACATAGACTTCAATCTCCTTATGCATCGTATCATGAAACATAGTGGTCACGACTCTCATGTATGTTGCTCCAGCATTCTTCAAACCGACCGGCATTACTCGATAATAATAAGTTCCCCATGGTGTGATAAAAGACGTCTTCTCTACGTCTTCATCATCCATAAAGATCTGGTGGTATCCGGCATAGCAATCCATAAAAGAAGCAACCTCATGTTTAGCGTAGTTGTCCAGCAAAATATGGATGTTGTGCTATGAAAAATCATCCTCGGACTTGCTCTGTTCAAATCACGATAATCAACACATACTAAAAATTTTCCATCTTTCTTTGGGACAGGTACAACATTGGATAACCACGTAGGATAACGAGCCACTCGAATGACTTTGGCTTCAAGTTGTTTCATGATTTCCTCTTTGATTTTGATACTTACATTAGTTTTAAACTTCCTTAACTTTTGTTTCACAGGGGGGAAGGCAGGATCAGTTGGAAATTTATGAGCCATTAATTCAGTGCTTAAACTAGGCATATCATCATAAGACCATGCAATAATATCCTTATAATCAATTAATACTTGAATCATTTCATCTTTTAGTTGTGGCAAAGCATGTACACTAATTTTAGTTTCCCTAACATCTTCTTGATTCCCTATATTAATTGGCTCAGTTTCATTCAAATTAGGATTCTTCTTGTCTTCAAACTGTTCCAACTCTTTGCTTATTTCTTCTAGTGCCTCTTCTTCATCATATTCCCCCTCTTGCTTCATTATATCTTGATTAGTTTGGATTTTAAGATCAGGCTAAAAATTTCGCATGCATGTCATGTCATTAGTGTCAGCATAAAGAGAACTGTATAAAGAAAAGACAAAACAAAATACATTAGACACAAAATAAAAGGGATATTGCATTTCATTAAAAGGGAAAGATATGAGGGTTTAAAAACAAACAATAGAATATAAACAAGCTAAATTCCGAGTTACAACCCTGGAATAACTCAAAAAATTGAAAGGAAAACAAAATGAACTACCAAAACTCCCTCCTGACGGGGAGAGGAGTGACTTCCCAATTGTTGAGATGGACAGCTGGGCCTATGAGCTGCACATCTGCCTTACTGGTACCTTCTCCTGCTTCAACCATGTCAACTTCAATCAACAGGTTCTGGAAGTCATCAACCAATTCATCTTCAAATTCTACATGTTTCACGACGTCTCTCTTGACAAATGACTTACTGAGTAGTGGCACGGGGCGAGGGAGTGACCATATTTCTTTCTTCCTTTCCTTTTCCTTATTCATATCTTCAGCCGTAGGTTTGACACCTAGACCAAAAGTGCCCATGTTCTCCCTCGGACATATGGGATGAACTATACTGTGAAGAGACACTCCCAACCCCCTTCCTGGCTTGAATCCATATTTTAACATTTCATTTATCATCATGACAGAAGCGGGAGACAATTGTGGCCCTGGAATAACCTGTCTTTCAAAGATACGATTCACTGACACTGTATCAAATGTTTGATAGACAAATGTCTCCTCTATATTGTTTGCTTTAATAAGGGACAAGGGAGAATCTTCGTAGGCGGACAAATCCCCTTCACCATGAATAACCACTTTTTGCCTGTCACGCTCAAACTTGATCATTTGGTGCAATGTAGATGCAGCCGCCATAGCCTTATGGATCCACGGTCTTCCTATCAACAGATTGTAAGAGGAGTCAATATTCAATACTTGAAACTCAATGGCGAACTCAACAGGCCCTATAATCAACATTAGTTCTATTTCTCCAATGGATTTTAATTTTGCTCCATCGAAAGCCCTGACACATACATTGTTGGGCCTGATCCTCTCAACCCCAATGTTCAACTTTTGCAAAGTGAAAATAGGGCAAATATTTATGCCAGAACCTCCGTCAATCATAACATGAGTGATGTAGAAATCTTCACACTTCATGGTAATGTAAAGACCCTGATTATGCCTCGTACCTTCAACTGGCAATTCGTCATCAGAGAAACTGATTCGATTTACTTCGAAGATTTTTCCAACCATTTTCTTAAGCTGATTTACCGTAATTTCCCTAGGAACGTATTCTTCATTTAATACCTTCAGTATTATGTCACGATGTTCCTTGGAATGAAACAACAAAGATAAGAGGGAAATTTGAGCAGGGATCTTCTTCAACTGATCTATTATTAAATACTCTGGTAATTTCATATTTTTCAAAAATTCTTCGGCTTCTTCTTCGGTGACAGGCTTTTTGAGAGACGAAGGCCCACTCACCACTGGCTTGGGCTTCCTCAAACCTTCAGGCACGAAGCATCTTCCTGACCGAGTCAGACCCCCTACCTCATCTACTTCTTCCTTGACTTCCTTCCACTAATAAGTCATCACAGCCCACTTATACTTCCAGGGGACCTTTTTCGTATCAACTATCGGAAGTTGGGTTGCCAATTTGATGATAATAGGCACCGCGAGCGCTCCTTTCACCGTCTAGATAGGCTTACTCGTAGATCCTACCACCGTCAACTTAGGTTTATCCTGACTTGAACCAACAGTTGTTCTTCCTCCTTTCACCGTGATCACGGGTTTTTGCTTACTTTCTTTAACTTTATATTCTCTCATTTCTTCCTGGCTCAATGACATTGCTTTTAATGAATCTGCCACATTCACTAATTTGTCCTCATTGTTCTGTATTCTGACAATAGGCTTATAACACCTTGACGACTCTTTCCCATCATATATCAATTCTAACATATTGGTTTCAACATGGGTTGGCAACGAATTCTGGTGAATGTTTGGAACTTTCGGGGCCTGGACCAGAATTTGATTTGCATCAATCAAATCTTGGATAGATCTCTTCAAATTCCAGCATTTCTCGATATCATTCCCCGACATGTTAGAACAATACGCACATCTTAACAAATAATCAAGATTACTTGGGGGTGAATTCGAAAGCCTTCCTTGAATTGGGCTCAAGACCTTCAACTTCTTTAACCTATCAAACAGGCTGGCATACGACTCCCCGAGAGGTATGAACTGATTCTTGGCTACCTTCTCTTTCTTATACTCGGGCCTAGGTTGGAAAGCGGGTTTGGAGGGGTTTTGGTAATTTGGAGGAGCTGAAGGACGATTTTGAGGAGCTTGCGCACGCTATTGTGGGTAAGAAGGGGTTTGAGCATATAGTTGTGCTCTATATACTAGGTAAGGGGGTGGTGCAATAGAATATAGTGGGTTTTATGGGGGATAGTAATGATGGGGAGGAATATATGGAGCTTGGGCATAGGCTTGGGCTTGGGGTTGGTGATAGGGGCGAGGCGGTCTTTTGGGATGGGAATGGGATCCAGCTACAATGGTCGCCACGTCCTCTTTCTTCTTTTTTACCTCTAAAAGTTCTAGAGCCACCTTGAATCGCTTGGGTGGTGGCTTTCAATGCGACAAAACTCACTATCCGGCCGGTCTTGATTCCGTCCTCTATTATCTCTCCCATTTTGAGGACTTCAGTAAAATACTTTCCCATTGTCGGAAGTAAATGTTTAAAATAGGTCTCATCATGTGCTTGAATGAAGACCTCTACCAGCATACTCTCCTTCATTGGAGGCTTTACCCTGGCGGACTGTTTACGCCATCTTATCGCGTATTCCCGAAAGCCATCAACACTTTTCTTCTTCATGTTGACCAGGGATTTCTCACCAGGAACTAGATCGACGTTATATTGAAAATGTTGCACAAACTCATTAGATAGGTCATCCCAGAGGTTCTAATTGTCAATATCCTGATCGACAAACCATTTTGAAGCCATATCGGAAAGACTCTCTCCAATGAAATCCATGAGCAACTCTTCTCTCCCCCCCTGCAGCCCTCAATTGGTTGCAATAGCATCTCAAATGAACCACGGGATCACCATGCCCCACGTACTTCTCAAATTTGGGCATTTTAAAACCAAGGAGAAGGTTAACGTCTTGGAACATGCAGAGATCTCTATAGGAAACACTCTTATAACCCCCGGTTCCTTGCAAATTCCTCATGGCCTGTTCCAAACTTTTCAGTTTCCGCGCCATGACTTCTTGTTCCTCCGTTGCAATAGGCTTCTCTGTATTAAATAGAAATGCAGGTGGCTGAGTGTACCCATACAATTTATTCATCTTTAAAGTAGGTTTCGGGGCATAATACTAATTATCTGAAACCTTCAATACCGGATCACTAGCAGACCGAGGGAGTACCATTGTCGGATGCACAGTATAGGTGGGAGCTTCAGGTGGTGGCAGAGCCACGAACACAGGCACTTCCGGTGGTGTCGGCTGAGTCGCGGGCCTTGGTTAAGGAACTGCCAGGGGCACACTAGAAGTTCCAGGGTAATATTGCCTCGGAGTAAATATTGGTGTGTGCTTCGGTGACTCAATAGGAACATAGAATTGCGCCTGAGAGAGCAGTGGGCAATTGTGGATATTCCCTAGATCTTCAGGGAGTGGAGGAGGAGCTGTCACACCCCTTTTTCGTACTGATTGGATTTTAAGTTCCGAAAGGGTTTTATTACTAAGTGACAAAAGATGAATTTTTTTTTTTGAAAATGGATTATTTACATTTAAACTCAGAGTCTCCACTTGGCATAAACTGATGTGCCAAGTCACCTTTGGAAAATTCTTTTCAAAATGATTTGACTCTTGAAACTGGTTTGCGAACAGAGATTCCGGTTAAGGAATTCTGTTGATCGAGAGAAAGGTGTTAGGCACCCCTCGATTCCGTGGTTCGACCACGGTCGCTTGGTGGAGTGTGTCGGCTAATTTTTACACTAAAAATGTATGAACCACATAAACACACAACACAAGCAAACAAACAAATCAAACAAAATTTAAAACCAAAATAATGTCCAGTCTGAATTATACAGTCCCAAAGATAAGAAAATATGAAAATGTAAATCCTATTCTAGACTGATCCTAAACTATGCTCCAATGCTTACCCGATGCCTCGGTCCTTCCTCACGAACTTCTTCCACCAACATAGTACGTCGGGGCATTCCCCGGTGAATAAATACAATGTGTCTCGGGGCATTCCCCGACTAAATGAATACATTTTCTCAATTTTGTGCATTAAAATAAAAGGAACCATTCAACAAATATTCACACGTTCAACAAAATCACGATCTTCCATTTTTCTACAATTTGCCTACCTAAACTTAGTATTTACCTACCCTTTTAACGATCTAACACATGATACTATCAATGTCAACAATATCCAACAATAAATAAAAACTAATGAACGTTGATCTTATTCGATTTTCAACTCCTTCCCCAAAATTTCATTCTCAACATGATTAAACCAATTCAATATGCAATCCACCAATCAAGTTTTCATATCCGAATCCAAAATCAACCAACACACAACGAAAATTCAAGCATGTCAAACACACAAATCACCCAAAATTATGTAAAAATTAAAAGGGAGATAGAATTGGACCTCAATTAGTATTTTATTCTAAATATCAGTTAATCGAGATGACGAATCCGTGCGCTGAAGAACCTCGAATCAGCCTCGACAACCCGACTAACTCGATATTGCGAATTATGATCCGAATAGATTTGAATCCAAGAACACAAATTCAAGATATACTGCCTAATCAACAGCTTCAAATAGAAACCATAAACCCCCGAAGATGAAATTTCGATCTCGAAATCCAAGAGCAAAATAAACCCAGATTGAAACAAATTGACGATGGACGGCAAACCAACACTAGACGAACTACAAGAAAACCTTAAAACGATCGACACCAGCTCAGTATCGTACCCTAACAACTCAAACAAAAATCAAACATACCAAAATCGTGACGAAGAAAGACGGACTAGTCGATTTTGGATCGGATTTTGGGTACTCTCGATGGACATGATGTTTTGGTGGTTCAGAGGCGGCGGGGTAGTGTATGGCGGCTGGTGGGTTTATCTGGCTAACTGGTTGCGCCGGATTCTGGTGAAGTTTCATCGGAAAAATAGAGTGGCGCGACCAGTTCCTCTCCCCGTTCTTCTCTCAATCGCTGAGATCCCTCTCACTCGAACCCTTTGAGCCCTCGATCTGTTCTCTTTCAGGACAACTCACTTGATCTCTACTTTTTTTTATTTTCGTGCCTATGTGTGTGCAAGCTGTGCGTGAGAGTGTAATCTTCAATGGAATTTTTCTCCCAGCTCACTGTGTGTATAGTGTATGTATATGGGACTTCTAAAAAAATGAAAAAATCATGAGGGATCTCTCTATGAAGATGATGATGATGAAGCAAAAAGGAAAAATCAAAGAATGGCCTCCCTTATTTCTGTGTGAAGTACGTGTGTATATTGTGAATTCCCCTGAGTGAGAATTATGTGGTAGTGAGGTAGGGTAGGGTGTGATGTGGTTTATTTTGATTGGGTAGGTTGTTAGGATAGGATTAAAATAAGGTAAAAAAATTTAAGGGTTGTTATTTTTGTATTTTTATGGAGGGATTATCACACGGGGTAGGACACATGGTAAGACGAGGGTAAAAATGAATAATTTGAGTTTTTGGGAGGGACAAAATTAGGTGTCTACATCATGCCCCCTTTGAATGTAAACACGAAGTGTTTTCAGACAAAGAAGTAGACAACGAGACCAAATTTTGACCCGACCATTATTCAAGGAAAGAAACAGAAGGAAGAAGGACAACCGAGTTGGAGAGTAGAGTGAGGTCCCGTCGAGGCTCCAGTCTGCGAATTTGTCATTACATCAAAAATAAAAACTACAAGTTAAAAACATAAATGAAATTACAAAATCCCTATCCATACAGCTTCTTCTGGACTTTTGACTTGAGTTTCATCACCTTGTTCTTCAAGCGGGCTCCTGACTTGCAATTTCTTCAACTTGTTGCTTGGTTTTAAATTTATTCACCCTGTTCTTCAGGAGGGTTCCTGACTTGCTATTTCATCAACTTGTTACTATGCTTTCAATGTCTTCACCCTATTCTGCAGGCGGGCTCCTGACTTGTCATTTCATCAACTGTTTAACTTTCAATTTCTTCACCTTGTCGCTTGACTTTCAAATTTTTTACCATGTTGCTTGACTTTTTATTTATTCGCCCTGTTCTTCAGGCGGGCTCCTGAAATCACATCAAAACTAAAAAGAAAATTATCCCAAACAAAGATTATTTTAAAGAAATTTCATTTGCTAGAAAAGTGAAGTTCCAAACACAAGAACTAAATGTTGCCCCAGCTTATCATCAAAGGACTTTTGTGCAAGTCACATCATTATGGGAATCAAGTAGAATGACTCAACTAAAGGTACGTCTTATAGGAATCAAGGGATGATTCGACTAAAGGTACGTCTTATAGGAATCAAGGGATGATTCGACTAAAAGGTACGTCTAATAGGAATCAAGGGTGATGACTCGACTAAAAGGTACGTCTAATAGGAATCAAAGGGGAATGACTCGACTAAAAGATACGTCTTATAGGAATCAAACGTAATGACTCGACTAAAAGTTACGTCTTATAGGAATCAAAGGGAATGACTCGACGAAAAGGTACATCTTATAGGAATCAAAGGAGATGACTCGACTAAAAGGTATGTCTTACTAGGAATCAAGGGAGATGACTCGACTAAAAGGTACGTCTTATAGGAATCAAAGGGGATGACTCGACTAAAAGGTACATCTTATAGTAATCAAAGTAAATGACTCAACTAAAAGGTACGTCTTATAGGAATCAAAAGGGATGACTCGACTAAAAGGTACGTCTTATAGGAATCAAGGGAGATGACTCGACTAAAATGTAAGTCTTATAGGAATCAAAAGAAATGACTCGACTAAAAGGTACGTCTTA
This sequence comes from Capsicum pubescens, assembly GCA_030864215.1. NCBI lineage: Eukaryota > Viridiplantae > Streptophyta > Magnoliopsida > Solanales > Solanaceae > Capsicum > Capsicum pubescens. The sequence continues at coordinate 14,328,101 of CM061546.1, forward strand.
TAGGAATCAAAGGGGATGACTCAATTAAAAGGTACGTCTTATAGGGGTCAAGGGAAATGACTCAACTAAAAGGTACGCCTTATAGGAATCAAAGGGAATGACTCAATTAAAAGGTACGTCTTTTAGAAATCAAGAAAAATGACTCAACTAAAAGGTACGTCTTATAGGAATCAAGAGAAATGACTCGACTAAAAGGTACGTCTTCTAGGGGTCAAGGGAAATGACTCGACTAAAAGGTACGTCTTATAGGAATCATCGTGGATGACTTGACTAAAAGGTACGTCTTATAGGGTTCAAGGGAAATGACTCGACTAAAAGGTATGCCTTATAGGAATCAAAGGGAATGACTCGACTAAAAGGTACGGCTTATAGGAATCAAGGAAAATGACTTGACTAAAAGGTACGTCTTATAAGAATCAAGGGGGATGACTCAACTAAAAGGTACGTCTTATAGGAATCAAGGGAGATGACTCGACTAAAAGGTACATCTTATAGGAATCAAAGGGGAATGACTCGACTAAAAGGTATGCCTTATAGGAATCAAGGGGAATGACTCGACTAAAAGGTACGTATTCTAGGGGTCAAGGTTCAATTTAAAAAGTGTATCACCTAGCAAATGAAAACTTGAAATCCCTAGGCAAGTGTGTCTCCGAGGGATATAGGATGATAAATTTTTACCATGATTTTATTATCAAACCTGTGCAGCAATATTGCTTCTTGCATTTGTAAAAGTGAGGCATTACAGCCCTTGATGTTTATGCTCTGAAGTTCCTGTTTTGAAGGTAATATGTTTCATGTTTCATCAAAGAAAACTTGTGAGTTTAAAACATGGTGGCTGGTTTGTGGCTTTAGCTTTCGCGACAATCGCTCTTTCCCTCGTCACTTTAATCTTGCTTCCAACCATTACATATTTCATTGACTTGATGCATCATTGACCCAAACTCAGATTATTAAGAGTGACTTCGAAACAAACTCAATATCTCTGCTTTGTCATGCTTCTCAGATAAACCCTTTAAACCTTGGTATTTTCATGAGTTCCCAAGCTTGTCTGTTGACAAAACTTCTGCATGCCCTTTTTTTGTCTCACAATCATGTCTCTTTCATATGCTAGATCTGTCTTGCTTTGTACAATTAAAGAAACTGGTAGCCAGTTTTGAAATATTTTCTCACTTATTTCGATATGGATTTGACTCAAAGACTAGAGAAAAAATGACAATGATTTTATTTGGATAACTAACTCAATAAAATAAAATAAAAAATAAAGAAAAGAAAGAAAAGACAATGAATGTCCCCATTTAAAACAAAGAAACGAAAAATTTATCTAGAAATAACAGTCAACTCTAATGATTATGCCATGCATTTTGGATTAAGCTGCCTGAGCTTTCCATTCAAACTTTCTACCAAATGTTGTTGAGTTAACTGGGATTGAAACTGAGTTGTCTCCTTAGGTCAATTTCCTTTAAGACCTCATTTGGCTAGTGACACCTTGAAAGGTTTTCGCCAACAAGCCTCTCTCATTTTTTTTTCCAGCTCATCATTGCCTTACGGTGTTCGTGAGTGTTTTTTACCAATGAAACTCTATTATTTTCATTTCTCTCAACTCGCAGTCATCTTACAGTGCCCGTGAGGGTTTTCACCAATAAGACTCTCTCATTTTTATTTCTCTCAACTTACCATCATCTTATGGTGCCCGTGAGGGTTTTCACTAATAAGACTCTCTCATTTTTATTTCTCTCTTGATTCCTTATGCTGAGGAAGACAAGTGGTTCTCAAATGCATCATCATATCCCTTGCATGCTTAGCCTTAACATCCTTAAAGATTGTTCTGAAGGTCTTTCTTTGGTTGTAACTTGGATTTTGTATAGGATTAGAAAGAAAATATGGCATGAGGCCCAAACGACACTTGAAGTGGGATAGGACTTACAACTTTTGGAATCGACTCAAACAATGAGTATTAACTCATGCCCCAGTTTTTTCTGACTGGGTGACTCTAAATTGTTTATTTGATTGGATTGAGCCCCGGGTAACGCATCCTACATATCTCACCCTCAAAAGAGGAGAATCAGGTCATGCGTAGTTCTGGCAGATTATTCTTTCACTTGATTCTAAATTTTTCTCTTTTGTTGACTCTTTCTCTTTGAGACTTTTCTGACTTTATTTTTCTTGATACTCTTCTCTTTTTTTCTTTTTGGACATATTTTTTTTTCTCTCTTCTTTTTTTTAGAAATTTTTCTGACTCTCTTGTTTTGCTCGACACTTTTCTTTTGAGCTTTGCTGACTCTATCTTGATTCCAAAAGAGGGGTATGAAAGAAAATGGGACTAAAGCTCAAATTGGGTAAACAAAGGATGACACGATGTTTGGATAGCAGAATGAAATGCCTTCGTCATATCAATCCTTGAAAATACAAGTACATATCATGCAATATGAATGAGAGATGAAGATCATTTGTGAAATCCTTTAAGCATTATCTTTGACTGAGTCTGTGCGTCGCTACTTCTTCAGCAAACTCCACCGTTATTGTACATTCCTCATATTGAATGACTCATGATTTTATGGAGATGATTTTCTTTCTGTTCACGCAGCCACTACTTGACCTAATTGAACCATGTCTTTGAATTGATGACCAAGTTATTCTTGTGATTCTCAAAGGAAGTACCTTAATTTTTAAAAAAGGCTTCAACTTATCAGAAAATGTCTCAGTACTCTACCTATTTCCTCAGATGTTCTCTTTTACTAACTCAAACCTCTGGTTCAATGTTCCTACTTAAACTGTATTTCAAGATCTGCCTGAAAATTCCGCTAGCATGTCATTTCACTAGAATCAACATAAAATGTGCTATTTAAAGAAAACAAACAAACAACAAAAATTTAAAATACAAAGGAAAAGGGAACACCTCATTTAATTAAAATAAAAGATAGGGTTTGAACATAACGACAAAGGGACAAAACAAGATAGATCCCGAACTACAACCCTGAAATAATTCGGGCAACAGAAAATAAAACAAAACACACTACCAGACCTCTTCCTAATAGGGAGAGGGGTGACTTCTCAATTACTCAACCTGACATCTTAGCCACTGGTTTGCATATCAGCATAACTAGAGCTTTTCTCACTGTCAATGGTTTGTACCATAATTGATTTATCTTGAATCATCTTTTCAATTTCTCTTTTCAACTCACGGCAATCTTCAATACTGTGACCCTGAATATCAGAATGATATGCACATCGTACATTAGGATCAAAACGTCTTGAATATGGGTTAGGAGTATACCTAAGAAGAGGAGTGATCATGCCTTGCTGTACCAATCTCTGGAATAAACTGGCATAGGATTCCCCAATAGGAGTGAAATTATCTTTTTCCTTCCTCCTCTTTGCGAACTCTGGCCTTGGATGAAACTTGGATTTAGAGGTTCCTTGGTAAATTTGTAGGGGTCGAGGACGATGTTGAGGGACAGGTGCATGCCATTGTGGATAAGAAGATGGATGAGCATACAATTGTGCATTGTTCAAAGGATATTGAGGAAGTGGAATGGGATTTCTTGGATTTTGGCAAAGAAACCTTGTTGCAAGTGGTTATGTGGATCTAATATGTAAGCTCGGGATTGAGGCTGACAGTATTGGTGGGTTGGACCTCTCAAACTCTGCTTTGTCCCTGGCATGACAATAGGTGTGTTTTTCTTCTTCTTTCCTTCAGTTTCCCTTGGTTGATTGCAATGTCGTCCCAAATGTTTCACAGAATCCTTCTGTCCATCAGGCTCCCCAAATTTTGATGTCTCAAAGCTGGGAGGAAGGTTAATACTTGAAGACATGCCCCAGTTTTTATATGAAACATCTTCATAGCCCATAAGTCCAGGAGAATTTATCATATCATTTTCTATACTCTTAACTTTCCCAACCACTTTCTCTAGCTCTTCTAGCATGCTAGGCTTCTTAGTAATAAATTTTGGAGGTCCACTTAATTTAACAGTAGGCTCAAGAGTATAACAATGATCATCAAGAGTATTGAACGTGGATTCACTAGTGGAATGGGGAAGCACAATCGTTGGATTAATAGCCAAAGTGGAAGTCTTAGTAGAAGGTTGAGCAACAAAAGCACAGACAATATGTGGTGCTGTGAATGTGGTAGACTTATACTGAGGAGCTAAAGAAAGAGTGGTGGACGTATTGAGGTACATTTGATGTGGAATGGATTCTGAGGCATGCTGTGGTGCATCAACAACAGTAGGAAACTGACTTTGCGATTTTGATGGAAGACACAAGGTATTTGCAGGGTCAAAAGTGGGGAACGGAGGTAGAGGCAGCCCACTGGACCGAGCTCGGTACATTTCCATCATTTGTTGTCTCAGTCTCAAATTCTCTTCCTTTAAACTCTCAATTTCCTGACTCTTTGTTTCATCCATGGTGCCACACTCTATATCCTTGTTGGACACAACTAAACCTTCCTTAGATTTGGTGTGATATGGAGGACCATCCAGGAAGCCACAAACCAACCACCTTAAACTAACTGAACAAGAGGTAACAAATATGTTAGAGTTCAACCTTTTTCAAAACCTCTTTTTTTTTTTTTGAAAAGATCACCGAACCCAAGAAGGGAGCCTACGTATCTCACCCCCGAGATGGGAGAATCAGGTGTGCGTAGTTCGTGAAGTCTTGCCAAAATGGCCAATTGAACTCTTTGATTTTTTTTCTTTTTCTCGAAACTTTAAGAAGAAAAGAAAATAACAATTTGTCAAAAGAATTGACGAAAATGTTTTTGAATTTTTCAGCTTTAACATCCCTATACAAAGTGAAATCTATGATTACCAAAGAAACTTTTTTTTTTGGGTTTTCAGTTTTAAATTTCATATGAAAATGAAACCTGAACCTATTAAAGGAAAATCTTTTTGCAGTTTTCTTTTAAAGATGTACATGAAACACTTACTCTAAATAAAGAGTGAAGAAAATCTTTTTGGATTTTTTGAAATAAGATTTCTGAACCAACAATAGGCTGCCTACGTATCTCACATCCCAAAAGAGGAGAATCAGGGGTGCGTAGTTCGTCCAGATTGGACAATTAATGATTAAATCACAGATTGCACCCTGACTTGAGACATGACCAAAGACACACGATGAACAACATAACAAAATCTTTTTTTGAGTTTTCAATTGGACACTTCACATAAAAAATGACACCAACAGCTATGAAAGAAAATCTTTTTGGTATTTTCGTTATATGAAATGTACAAAACTTCTACCATATTTTTTGAATTTTATAAAAAGCTCTTATTAAAAGAAATCTTTTTTAAAATTTTCAAATTATGAAAGCTTATTAAAGAAACAAAGAAAAATCTTTTTGATATTTTTGTCTTTGACAAAATGAGTGCAAAAGGTAAAAAAAAAATCTTTTTTGAATTTTTGGATTGAGAAAAACAAAAGCCATAAAGAATTCTAAAAACTACGAAACTCATTTTTTTACTTTTCGACTCACTTTTTTTTTTCAAACACAACCTTACTTCTAACACATGTTGTCTCCGAATCAGTCCATCAAATGATCAAGTTACCCTCAAAGATGCAACATTTAGCACATAGAGATGCTTTAGAGGTGAGTCTCCTACAAAGGGTCACGTGGGTCCCACTAGGTCTCAATATGATGCAGATAAGCATGACCTAAAGGCTGACCTACATTGGGGTTTACTAACAAGGCTGTTCGGGGGAGCATATGATCGATAGTGGCTGTTTTGCTTTCCACCCACTCCATACGTCCGACGGCTCCCCCTCCTAAAATAAGGGTGACTCAACTAGAGTTTATGCGCACGACGTGCACTGCAGGACTTGTTGCAGAATAAATGACTCAAGTTACGCACATGATGCCAGTTATAAAGCAGTAACACATACGATAAAAACTGTAAACAAAAAGCACGTAGGCACTCAACAATGATAAACAATAACACAAAACAACTCAAACAAAATGTGTATACACCTATAGTGCCAAACTAAGTCGATACAACTCCAAAAAATAAGCTCGAATTTTGAAAAGTCCCCAGCAGAGTCGCCATAGCTGTCACACCCCGATTTCGCACTCCCAAAAGATTGGATTTTAAGTTTCGAAAGGGTTTTATTATTAAGTGACAAAAGACGAAAATTTGTTTCGAAAATAGATTATTTACATTTAAACTCAGAGTCGCCACTTGGCATAAACCGGTGTGCCAAGTCACCTTTGGAAAATCCTTTTCAAAATGATTTGACTCTTGAAACTGGTTTGCGAACAGAGATTTTGGTTAAGGAATTTTGTTGACCGAGGGGAAGGTGTTAGGCACCCCTCGATCCCGTGGTTCGACCACGGTCGCTTAGTGGAGTGTATCGGCTAATTTTGACACTAAAAATGTATGAACCACATAAACACACAACACAAGCAAACAAAAAAATCAAACAAAATTCAAAACCAAAATAATATCCAGTCCGAATTATACAGTCCCAAAGATAAGAAAATACGAAAATATAAATCCTATTCTAGACTGATCCTAAACTATGCTTCAATGCTTACCCGATACCTCGGACCTTCCTCACGAACGTCTTCCGCCAACATAGTACGTTGGGGCATTCCCCGGTGAATAAATACAATGTGTCTCGGGGCATTCCCCGACTAAATGAATACATTTTCTCAATTTTGTGCGTTAAAATAGAAGGAATCATTCAACAAATATTCACACGTTCAACAAAATCACGATCTTCCATTTTTTTACAATTTGCCTACCCAAACTTAGTATTTGCCTACCCCTTTAACGATCTAACACATAACACTATCAATGTCAACAATATCCAACAATGAATAAAAACTAATGAATGTTCATCTTATTCGATTTTCAACTCCTTCCCCCAAATTTCATTCTCAACATGATTAAACCAATTCAATACGCAATCCACCAATCAAGTTTTCATATCCGAATCCAAAATCAACCAACACACAATGCAAATTCAAGCATGTCAAACACATAAATCACCCAAAATTACATAAAAATTAAAAGGGAGATAGAATTGGACCTCAATTAGGATTTTATTCCAAATATCAGTCAATTGAGATGACGAATCCGCGCGCCGAAGAACCTCGAATCACCCTCAACAACCCGACTAACTCGATATCGCGAATTACAATCCGAATAGATTTGAATCCAAGAACACAAACTCAAGATATACTGCCTAATCAATAACTTCAAACAGAAACCTTAAACCCCCGAAGATGAAATTTCGATCTCAAAATCCAAGAGCAAAATAAACCCAGATTGAAACAAATTGACGACGGATGGCAAACCAACACTAGACGAACTACAAGAAAACCTCAAAATGATCGACACCAGCTCAGTATCGTACCCCAATGACTCGAACAGAAATCGAACATACCAAAATCGTGATGAAGAAAGATAGACTAGTCGAGTTTGGATCGAATTTGGGGTACTCTCAATGGACACGATGTTTTGGTGGTTCAGAGGCGGCGGGGTAGTGTATGGCGGCTGGTGGGTGTATCTGGCTCACTGGTGGCGCCGGATTCCGGTGAAGTTTCACCGAAAAAATAGAGTGGTGTGACCGGTTTCTCTCCCCGTTCTTCTCTCAATCGCCGAGCTCTCTCTCACTTGAACTCTTTGAGCCCTCGATCTGTCCTCTTTCAGGCCAACTCACTCGATCTCTAATTTTTTTTAATTTCCGTGCGTATGTGTGTGCAAGCTGTGCGTGAGAGTGTAATCTTCAATGGAATTTTCCTCCCAGCTCACTGTGTATAGTGTATGTATATGGGTCTTCTAAAAAAATGAAAAAATCGTGAGGGATCTCTCTATGAAGATGATGATGAAGAAGCAAAAAAAGAAAAATCAAAGAATGGCCTCCCCTGTTTCTATGTGAAGTGCGTGTGTATATTGTGAATTCCCCTGAGTGAGAATTGTGTGGTAGTGAGGTAGGGTAGGTGGGGTAGGGTGTGATGTGGTTTATTTTGATTGGGTAGGTTGTTAGGATAGGATTAAAATAAGGTAAAATTTGTTAAGGGTTGTTATTTTTGTATTTTTATGGAGGGATTATCACACGGGGTAGGACACATGGTAAGATGAGGGTAAAAATGAATAATTTGAGTTTTCGGGAGGGATAGAATTAGGTGTCTACAGGAGGCATTCCACTAGCCCATGCTCGGTGTAGATCTAGCAATTGTTGTCTAAGTCTCAATACCTCATCATTGTGTTCTGAACTTTCTTCCCTAGGATCCTGATCTGGGTCAATGAGTGAATTTTCAATCTCCCTACTTGCCATGGAAAGCTTCGCTTTTGATCTAGTGAAGTACGGATGACTAGCCAGAGTGCAACAAAACAACCACTTATCTGAAAGAACATGCTCATCAAAGACAAAACTTGTTAGGATTTAGGTCAGGAAACAAACATAGAAATCACATTGTATACATCCTAGGTTAATGTACATTTCTACCGGACTTAGAGGGTAATGGGGCCATTTTAACATCATCACGATCTTTCTCCTACACCCATTTGCTTCTTTCCTCCAACCACACCTCTTTTTTTCTTTTCGCCCTCATTTCTCTCTTCTTTTCATCAGTCTCTTTTCTTTCACCTTATTCTCTCGTCACTTTTTTTTTCGCTATCTACCTTCTTTTATCATTCTTTATGGCTTTTGCTTTTCTTTAAAAGAGGAAAAATAATGAAGACCGAAGAATCAAAATGATTAGATCGAACCCAGAAGTAGGTTGCCTACGTATCATGTTGTACATGAATCAGATCTTGCATAGTTCAGGAAGCACATGCACAAAATTGAAGATTTTGTTTTTCATTTTTTCATTTTTTTTTTTGAAAAACAAATAAAAGAAACAACAATGCAACAATACTACATTTCATAAAAGAGACGACTCAAACATATTTCAAATTTAAGACAACCTTAAAACTAATCAACGAGGACTAAACAACACTCTAGGTCCACAGGATAACATGTGTAACATTCCTTATAAAGACCCTAACATTAAAACAAACTTGACACCAACTTAACGAAGACACAACACTACAATGGCAGAAAAGTAAAGGACTCAAACTAAACAAAAGATAGGAAATGCTCTTTCAAATTGGTGCTTTGTGTGATAACCCTAGCTAAGATGGACCTGTCTGTGAAGTTCTCGCTTTTTCATTTAAACTTTGCAACATATCCTGTAATGACGCTTTGATACTCGGGAATAAGCTTCTCGCAAGTATCCCCGCCTCTTGGAGACTACACACAAAAAGGTTTTTCTGACACCCTTCCACAGTTGTGATCAAACCTGACAGCTGAACTCTCAAAAGCTCCACTTTGGCACCAGGATCTTCCTGCTCATCGTCCTCAGTCACAATTGCTTCCCGTATTCTCCCTCTAAGTTAAGTTGGTAATGGTCTACTAATACCGCGGGGTATAGATTATAGCCAGATTTCATAGTTTTGAGTGCACCCCGGATTATCCAAACCTTCCACGGAGGTATCGACATCTAGCCTCATTGCGTTATTCCAGAACTGCTCATATTTTCTTTCCCCCAAGGCTTGGTCTTTAAAATACTCTACGTCCTTTAGAAGGTCCATTATCAGTGGGACGTCTTGCACCCTACCCAACTGACGCATCACCCTTATTGGACTGTAAGGTCTAGTGCAGTTAAGTCCTATCAAAATTAGAAGGAGTTGTATTTGAGATCCAATCAAGATTCTCTTAGGACAAAACCACATATAGGTCCATAGAATGTTTTCCGGAGTTCTTGATTCGAGAAATTCAATCCAGGCATTGAATCCCACAAGTAAAGAAAATTTATCAAAACTCATTCTCTCTTGCATGGCTTGCACTCTATCACCCAGACAACGGTCGATCACATCTACTTTAATCAAAGAAGGCGTATGCAAATGCTCCATCATCCACAACTGCAATATCAAATTACTCCCCTCAAAAAATCATACCCCTCATTTTACTTCGGTTAAAGCCTTATATATTTCTGTTAAGATCATTGGTACAATGGTAACCTTATCTTTTTTCTTGAATAAAGATATCACCACTGATTGTAGATAAGTATTGATACACCTCTCATCTAACGGGAACACTAAGATGCCCAACAAAGCTAGACAGAAAACCTCAAGATGACGTTGTTCCCAGATTTTTTTGGTAGTACAGAATTCATCCCAAAAGCATTCAAAACCTTCTAAGGACCCAAATCTAGCAAACAAATAGTCAAAGGAAATCCAAGATTGTTTGAGACATCCCAGCTGCTTGTTGTCTTTCAATCCACAGAGTCAAAGAAATCTTTTGCGAGTATGGTTGCGGGCTAAAATCATTTGTTGACCCATATAAGACAATTGAAACAAACGAGATATTTCTGCCAGGGTGGGAGTCAACTCACAACTTCCGAACCTAAACACCAAATTGTTTGGATCCCAAAAAGTTAACGCAGTTTCTATTAGATTCGGTCGGGGTGTGAGATCCAGGAGTGTTGCAAGATTGCCCAACACTTTCCTCACTTCGTGCTTTTCAGAGTAGTTGAACGTGCCCTGCCACTTGATCAACTTTTTGGGTACCTTGACGACCATAAGGACCGTAGACTTTGTGGACAGAACCATCCTGTAATAACAGATAAGACATTATCTCAAAAACTCGAGAAGAGCAAAAGATTCCCAACCCTTGAGACTTTGACACGGACATATGTCGAGGGGACTGACCACTTCATGACTCCAATTCACCGAACAGTAACACTGAATAAAATCAGCCTACTTGGCTAGGACCCACTCACAACACTAAATTACGAAGAGAAAAAACTAAGATAAGATTAAGACAAAGGCAAAAAATAAAGATTATCGGACCCACCGAGGGTTGCCAACGTATCCCGCCCTGAAGGACGGAAATCAGGTATGTATAGTTCATCCAGATTGGACAATTAAGGATTAAGGAATCGACTGAACCCTGACATTGAGAGACGCAACCACAAACAGAAGATGAAAAACAAAAAAAGTCTTTGAGTTTTCAGTTTGATACTTCACATAAACTGACACCAACAACTAGGAAAGGAATTTTTTTCGGTATTTTGGTTATACGAAATGTACAAAACTTTTGGCATCTTTTTTTTTGAATTTTTCTTTTATAAAAAACTCCTAAAATTGATTTTTTTTTGAATTTTTGAATTATGAATGCATGCTAAAGGAGATAAAGGAAAAATCTTTTTGAGGTTTTTTTGTCTTTGAGTAAATGCGTGAAAAAAGGTAAGAAAATCTTTTTGAACTTTTGGATTGTAAAAAATAAAAGTCATAAAGAACTCTAAAAATAAACTACGAAGCTCTTTTTTTTTTTACTCATTTTTCTTTTCCTCTTTTTTCCAATTTTTATTGCCTACACACTTTACTTCTAACACATGCTTTCCCCAAATCAGTCCGTCAAATGACCACGTTACCCTCAAAGAAACAACATTTAGCACGTAGGGATGCTTTAACGGTGAGTCTCCTACAAAGGACCGTTGGGCCCCGCTAGGTCTCAATATGATGCACATAAGAATGACCTAAAGGCTGACCTACGTTGTGGTTTACTAACAAGGCCGTTCGGGGGAGCATATGGTCGATAGTGGTTGCTTTGCTTTCCACCTACTCCATACATCCAACGGCTCCCCCACTAAAATAAGGGTGACTCAACTAGAGTTCGTGCGCACGACGTGCACTTCGGGACTTGTTGCAGAAAGAATTGACTCGATTTATGCAAATGATGCCAGATATAAAGCGGTAACACACAAGAGAAAAATTGTAAACACGTAGCACTCAACAATGATAAAATAAGCAACAAACGATAACACAAACAATGTTTATACACCCATAATGTCAAACTAAGCCGATACAACTCCAAAAATAAACTAGAGATATACAACTCCAAAGATAAGTCCGAATTCTGAAAAGTCCCTAGCAGAGTCGCCAGAGCTGTCACACCCTTTTTTTAACTCCAAAAAAAAATTGATTTTAAGTTTCGAAAGGGTTTTTATTATTAAGTGACAAAATGAAGGTTTGTTTCAAAAAAGGATGATTTTTACATTCAAATTCAGAGTCGCCACTTGGCATAATCCGATGTGCCAAGTCACCTTCGGAAAATCCTTTTCAAAACAGTTTTGACTCTAGAAACTGATCTGCGAAAAGAGATTCCAGATAAGGAATTCTGTTGACCGAGGAAAAGGTGTTAGGCACCCCTCGATCTCGTGGTTCGACCACAATCGCTCAGTGGAGTATATCGACTATTTTAAAACTAAAAATGTATAAACCATATAAAACACCCAAACAATTAAACAAAACAAATACAAACCAAAAACAGTCCAAAATTAGTGTCCAGTCCGCTTATACAGTCCAAAATAAAGTAAAACAAATGCGAAAATATAAACCTACGCTAACCTACACTAGTCTTAAACTACGCTCTACCCGATGCCTCGGGCCTTCATCACGATCGTCCTCCGCCAAATAGTGCGTCGGGGCATTCCCCGGTGAATAAATACAATGTGTCTCGGGGCATTTCCCGGCTAAATGAATACATTTGAATTAAATACGATAAACTATAAACAAACATTCACACGCACACTAAACATTTCGCCAAAACAACAAGTTCTAAAATTTGCTTACCCAAACCTATATTTACATATTTGCTTCAACATGTCATAATTCTATCGCGCTCCATACCAACAATAAATCAAAATTAACCCGAAATTATCCTTTTCATCAATTTCAATTCCAACCCCCCAAACTTCCTTTTACCAATCAACATTAAAACATGATCAAATTCATTCCTCAAACTACCAAATTTGAATCACCAAGCATCATGATCATATCATTCAACAACATCAAACAATCGTAAATCAAACAACACACACAATCATGGACATTTCAACGAATTTAAAATACAGAAGAGAGAGCGGGTTAAAAAAATGGACTTTCCGATATCGACTTTCGTTGATAATAATGAATTAAAGAAGACCCGAGTTTGGAATCCTCAATAGCACCTCAACAACGAATAAGCTCCGAACTCGGTACCGGAATCCAACCCGAACTGACTCGACAACACGAAATCAGATACTCAATCGTTCCATTAACCGAATAACGATAAAGAAGAAAAGAAAACCAGGTCCAAAAAACGATTTCAGCCAGAACCAACTCAATACAAAACCCGAACTTAAGGTCCGATTCAAATACCAAATCCACGAAGCAACTAGGAGTATTCAACAGAAACAATGAACAGATCGAAAGACTAACCTAAACAGATCGGAATATAACCCAGACCTACCAAAATCAACCCGAGCAAGTCGATCTCCAGCTGATTTAATTATCGAAATCTGGTCTCTCGACAATGGCGATGGATTAAATCAAAATTCCAGTGGGTTTCGGAGTTTAAACGAAGTGGGTGAGGTGATTTTCGGTAAAGAACGGCCGGAAAACTCGACCTCCGGTCAAGTTCTTCTCTCTCGTCTCTCTTTGTTCTACTCCATTTTTGGGGTGTGTATGTGTGATATCGTGTGTGGTTCGGATGAGTGGGGAGGATGGTCGCGTCCGTTTTGTGGTGTGCGTGTGGTGGTTTGTATATGGAGAAGAAGCTGTGAGCTTTTTTTTTCAAGAAGAAAAACCAGAGACCTCCGTATGTCTCCTTTTTTTTTTATATATATCAGTGAATGGCCTCCGTAGTGTATTGTGTGGTGTCCCTCACGTGAGCGGAGTGTGCCTATCGGGAAATTTCCTGGAAGGTTCCTGCTAGTGTATTTCTTTGTGGACAAGAAAAGGAGAGGGGGGAGGGGGTAACGTGGGGTAGGGGTATGGGGTAGTGAGGGTGGTTAAGTGAGGGGTGAGTTGTTGTTTTTTAATTGGAGGGGTAGAGGTTAGGTGTTCATTTTTGCTTGGGTGGATTGTTGAAATATTAGAATGAGACAAAATTTGTTATGACTTGTTATTTGGATAAAACAAAACAAAAATAAATACATAAATAAGTAAAAGATGAGGTGGTCATTTATTTTCTTGGGAAAAATTATAAAAATGAGGTTAAATTGTGTGATATCGGAATAAGAAATATTTTTAACGGGACAAAATTATGTGTCTACACCGCATGACACCAGATTATTTTGATCCTAACAATCTAAATGCCTCTTTTATCGCTACTTTAAAATAAGTCATATTTTGAATGTCATCTTCATTCACAATTCCTTTGGTCCCTATTAACACATTTGTGCTACTTATTTATTACATGTATTTATGTTAGAAGTGAAAAAAAATCAATCCATCTTTTAGTAATCCGTCCAATTAAGTTGAAACAGGTCGTATGTTGACCCGTTTGTTGAGGTTGAATCACGTTGAGCATATTGAATTATGACCCGTAATTTCACCTATCTTAACCCAATCCATTTTGAGTCATGCAAAGTTTGATGAGTTGGATCGCAACTCATTTTGAGTATTCATCCATATTTGATCCAACCCATCTAGTTTTCACCTCTAATTAAGTACGGACATACATAGTATACGTGTATGTATATAATTATGTGTTCAAGCGCGTGTAGTATTACTGATTTCTCTTTCTTCAATTGAAGCAAAAGATCAACAATAACTCCTTCCTTGGATTTTGGCCTATTGGAATTGTGAGTTCTTCATAAAACTCATCCAAATCTTTGATGCGAATCAATATTTAAGGTCTCAAAAGTTGAAAGAATTGCTTGCTTATTGTGCAAAATGTTGTCAAGAAGCTAAAGTTGTTGTCAAACATCCTTTTCTCCAAGGATTTGGCTGACCCTTTTTCGGATTCAAAGGTGGATCGGAGTTAAAGAATGTGATTGTTTTACTTTTTCTGTATTGAAGGATACATTGATATACTACAATGTCGACATAACTGTTTATGACCCTTTTCAAAATTTAAGTTTGAGTTGAAGGATGTGATCTGGGGCATCGTAAATGAGGCTGGGAAGATCAACCTAGTGGATGTTTTCCCCATACTTGAAAATATCGATCCTCAAAGAATAAGGTACCGCACAAGCATCCATTTTGCTAAGTTGTTTAAACTTTTTGGTGATTTGATCAATGAGCGGTTGAAGGAAACGAAAAAGAACCACAGTGCAGAAAATCCTAGAGAGATGGATGAGAATTACATAAAATCCACATTCCTGCAGGTTCGTGCTCTACTCTTTATCCTTTAAATTTGGCATAATACATAAATGTATCCTTTAACTTGGGTTCAGCTAGCATCAAAGAGGAGATGGCATAGCTCGCAAAGGATAAGCTTTGGTTAAGGTTGTACCAAATTTCTCCTCCATGTCTAATTCTTTTGGCCCAATGTTTGTCTCAAATGTCCAATTGAAATAGTTCAATAGTGAGCCCAATATTACTGGAACCATTCTAAATACCAATGGCGAACCAGGACATATTCTTCGACCAACAACAAATGGAATCAACTCAAAATTCTTGTGCTTTATGACATTCTTTGCATTAATCATTCAAATAGATCTCCATACACATTTGTAACTTCTTAATGTGTAATGTTTCGTCTTAGAACAAGTCAACGGTTTGCAAGACACCTCGAAATTGAGACACAACATTAATATTATCCTTACAACTTTATAAGAATGATATTCCTTTCATTTTTCAAAGTTCAGATCATGAAGTCTATCTATGATACAAATTCTCTAACAAATTATACTAATATATCCTCCACAACTACAAAAAAAATACACCAGCCTTGATAAGGTCAATTGAATAATATCAAATAAACAGAGCAGTGGAGAACCAAAAGAAAGTTCTAATAAACCAAAAGAGGAGGAGGGTGAAATCAATTTGATATGACATAGGACAGTCCAGTGCACTAGAACTCCCTCTATGGGTGAAGTTCGGGGAAGAGTCAAACAACAGTTTGATATAACATAAATCTGAAATATACGTTCCGAAGGATGATATATTATACTATTGATTTTCCAGTATGATGAATATGTATACATAATTCGAGTTGAAAGCAACAATAACTTCAACATACCTCAAGAACTCGCAGTAAATTCACATTTAAAGTAATTTTTAGGTACAAGGCAAAGCTCATTTTTCTTGTGCATGGTAGTTCCTGGCCTAACATCTGTATCAATGTCCTCTTTTTTCAACCCACTAGGTAATTCCCAATCAAATGCATAAAGAAGATTTGATAATGCAAGTTCCATCACTGCAACTCCAAGTGTCATCCCCGGGCATCGTCTTCTTCCTTCTCCAAATGGAATGAGCTCATAGTTTTGTCCCTTGAAATCGATATCACTATTCAAGAATCTCTCAGGTATAAATTCTTCTGGATTTTCCCATATTTCAGGATCCCTTGCAATTGCCCATGAGTTAACATGAATTATAGTTCTTGGCGGAATTTTATATCCTTCTAGCGTGGATTTTTCCATTGATTCTCTTGGTATTAGAAGTGGACTTGGCGGATATAATCTAAATGTCTCTTTTATCACGGCTTTGAAGTAGGACATATTTCGGATATCATCTTCATTCACAGTGCCTTTGTCCCCAATTGTTTCTCTGATTTCATTTTGGACTTTCTTCATGACTTTTGGAGTCTTTATCAACGCTGTCATTGCCCATACTATTGCAGCTGCGCTAGGGTCTGATCCAGCAACGAACACATTCTACAAATAAAAAAAATGACATGGAAGAAGCTGAACATGGTCAACTCGTGATAACGGGCACATTTGTGCTACATATTAGATGTGGAAAAATCAATCAATCTTACAGTACTCTACCTGATTAAGTTTCAATGAGTTAAGCGAAATTTGGATGGGTTGGATCAATAATCCATGTTGACCCACCCATATTTGATCTAACTCATTCATTTTTTATCTATATCTGCATCTAGATGTACACATGTATGCATATAATTATATGTGTATGTATATATGTGTACGCGAGATGTATGTAGAAGTAGATAGGTTCAAGACAAGGAAAATTACCATGAGAATTCCTTTGATATCATCCAAAGTGAGATCAATTGGAGTGGATTGCTCTTTCCTCAATTGAAGCAAAAGATCAAGAATATCTCCTTCCATAGATTTTGGCCTATTGGGATTGTGATGTTGCTCAATCAGTTCTTCATAAAACTCATCCAAATCCTTGAAGATTTTCTCAAGTCGATCTGTTAATCCAGTAAGTTTATCAATCCGACTTAATAAGGGCAAACAATCAGACACAAAAAAGCTAGTGGTCATGGCTTGAGCTTCGGGTAAAAGACAATCAAATCTCTTCCTTTCATGTCCTTCTTCATCAAACCTAACACCAAAAGCAACTCTACAAATAATTGTACTAGTAAGCGAAATCATTAAATTGCTCAAATTGGTGAGTTGAGAATTAGCAGCTTGTTGAGATATTTTCTTAATCATTTTTGAGACTTCATCCTCACGAATTGGACAAAAAGATTGCACTTTCTTGAGATTAAATAGGTGAAGAACACATATTTTTCTCACTTCCCTCCAACGGTCATTGTAAGGTGCAAATCCGATATCATGACCATTGTAAGACAATTTTTGTTGGCCAAGAAGAGAAGGTCTACTACAAAATACTAAATCTTGTGTCTTCAATACTTCTTTTGCTATTTTTGCTGAAGAAACTACAATCACTGGAGTTGAACCAAGTTTCAATGAGAAGATTTTTCCATATTTCTTGGAAAGTTTCCAAAAATATATATGAGGGTTTAAATTATCTAATTGATGCAAATTTCCAATGAATGGAAGGCCTATAGGACCTGGTGGCAAATTGTTTTTGGCACTCTTTTTGGGTTTAGAGAGAAGAAAAATAAGAATGATAGGAAGGGCTACAAAGAGGAGAAAGAGCAACATTTTGTTGTTTAATGGCTTAATTCATTTCATATGTGATATATATCTTTTTCTGTGAAGTACAACTAGAAGAAATGTTAGGTATAACTTTTAAGGCAAAAGGACATTGCATTTATAACTCACATATCCATGACCACACTATTAGAAAAAAAGGAATTAGAGACGGACACAATTTTATAGCTAAACAATAAAAATTTTATGCTTATTACATTTAGCTATGGATTACCGATGGATATAGAAAATTCAATTAGCTAGGAGCATTTCAGCGACATATATATTAGCTGGGGATTACCGACAAATTCCGTTGCTAATCCATGTTCTCTTATACTTATAGTGCCAGATCTGTTGGCGTTTGTCCCGACTTTCTTACCATAATTGGATTTCCTTTTAGGTACCATAATCGGGTTTCCCTTTTGGAAAAGGAAAACATAGGCTCCTTTCTTCTAGCTTGGCAGCTTCCACAATGTAGTCCTACGGGTTTGAGAGTTTCGTTTAGGGAGAGGATTTATGAGACACAAGTATTGCAATGTCACTTGTGTGAACCTCTTTTTATTCTGAGTGAATTGTGTGAAGTTGACTCTCTTGACATTTTGTGTTCTCTTTTATTATATAATGGATTGCTAGTCTCCTTATGTGGATGTAGGTCGATTGACCGAATCACGTTAAATTATTGTTTCTCTTTTGATTTATTTCTCATTTATCTTTTTATTCATAGTCTTTCGAGGTTTGCTTTGCTAGCTTCGGCATGACACCTCATTATTTCGGTCCTAACAAGATCCCGTGATGAGAGGGATAAAAATGGGAGAGAGGGTGTTTGATTTTTTGTACAAAGTTGGTCTAAGAACTAAAACCATTAATGTAAGTGCTATACTCCCAATAACTTCTCTTGTTGGATCATTTCATATAAACCATTCAATATAGTTATCAACGGAAAATATGAAAGTAAAAATAAACTTGTATACGTATGTCATGATTGTGACACAGAAAAATCTCTTGTTTGGAAAACAGACCCATAAATGAAAATGACCTTTGTCCTTTAGCAGTCAATGTTTACACATTTCTGAGGCATGTGTAGCAAAACTTAGATAGCATTAGCCAAAAAGCTATACGTAGGCCTAGATGGAATGAACTATAAGCTCCCATTTAGCCGTAGATAATTAATAGATTATGATGTTGAAATTTGAAATTTAAGATTTTGAAGTGGTGTGCGGACATGCATTTTACTTGGAAAAAATTTAAAGTTTTGCTGGTGAAAGTGAAATTTCAAAATCTGATCAAATTTCATTACTAAAAAACGAATAGTTTTGTGGGATGCGAAGTGGTTTAAAGTGAATTCAGAATTTAGAGTGATGGTTATTCCACATGTAAATGATTTTATTATATTTTTCTTATTCAATGAACTTACAGACCATAGATGTATGTAATGTACTTGAATTTACAGATAATTCGTAGGGATAAGGCAAAGATTATTTTTCTCATGCATTGAAATTTTAAGTGTAGCATCAGTATCAATGTCTTCTTTTTTTCATCCCATAAGGTAACTCTCAATCAAATGCATAAAGAAGATTTTAACAAGGCAAGTTCCACGGCAACACAAGTGTAATCCCTGGGCATCCTCTTCGTCCTGTTCAAAAGGAATTAATTCATAATCTTGTCCGTTGAAACTAATATCGCAATTCAAAAATCTCCCAGCTATAAATTCTTCTGAATTTGCTCATATTTCTGGATCTCGTGCTATTGCTCTGTGTTAATATGAATTATAGTGTTATTTTCAATGTTTTTAGGTACACAAATCTGTATTTAGGCACACAACAACTTTAACACAAGTTCAAGTCTAAAACAAGAACACCTATGAATTTACACAACACCTTCAACTAAGGGTGTCAAGTGGCCCGGCCCAACCCGCCCGACCCGGCCGGCCCGGCCCTCGTAACTAACCTGGCCCGGTTTGACCCGGCCCGATAAGCCCTAGGGCTTTAGGGTTTCGGGTTTTGGGCCGGTTATTTTTAAAAAATGGGTCTGGCTAACCCGGCCCGGACCAAGCCCGATCCAGTCCCGCCGGTTAACCGGCCCGGCCCGGCCCGAATACCTTTTTAAAAAAAAAATTGGGATTTTGGGCCAAACTAGCCGTTGGCCCAACGGCTATATAGCCGTTTTTGGGTCCAAACGGCTAGTTTGGGCCCATTTATTAAAAAACAAAAAAAATTAACTTTAAAAAATATTTTTTAATCCCAAAAAAAATTCTATAAATACCCTACAACTTTAAATCATTTTTCACACAATTTTTCACTCTCTCAAATCTCATTCTCTCTCAAATCTCAATTCTCAAATATTCAATATATTTAATTTCTTAAAGTGTTCACTTTAATTTTTTAATTTTTCGTTTACAAAGTACGAGCGGAAGTTTCTAAAGTCGCAACCTTCGGATACTTCCAAAATTTGGTATTGTCGTTCCATCTCTTACGTTTAATTTTTATTTATTGTATTAATTGTTTAATATTTAATTTTATTATATTTGTGTATTTTGAATATTTTTAGTTTAATTTAATTTATATTATAGATAAATTAAGAAACCTCGCTACTAAAGGTGTTAAAAATTTTTATCCCGGAAGCGGTAGTGGTAGTAAAAAGCGAATTACTAGCGGTAGAGGTAGTTCAAGTAGTAGATATACCTGTGTACCTTCGCCTCCGGTACCGCTTGGTACACCTTTTGAGGAAGAAATAGGTGTAGGTGCTCACGATATGGATTATGTAGAAGCTCAGGAAAATTATGGTATAGAAGAAGAAAATGAAGTAGATGCGGTTAATTTAGACGAAGATAATGAAAATATTGTTGAGACACCCGCAGTAGGAGATGCTAACGTTAGATCTGAATCGGTTAATCTCCCTCCCCGTCCTCCCAGTGCCCCAAGACCTCGTAAAAGAACTAGTGTTGCATGACAATTTTTTGAACGTATATCAGATATTGAGGTGCAATGCAATATTTGTCAACAAATATATAAGCATAGAAGTGGAGGCAAGCAAGGGGGTACGGGTACGTTAATGAGACATATAGCTGAAGATCACAAAAGAGAGTTAAATAATGCACAAGGTGGTGGGGATGTTGGTGGGCCAACGCAAACTAGAGTGGACCCAACAACTGGTCACGTAGCGAAGAAGTATAATAAATTGAGGGACCGAGAAGAAATAGCTAAAATGGTAGTTGTGGGTTGTTTTCCTTTTAGTTTTCCTTCTTCTGATGCCTTTATTCGTTATATACAAGCAATTTATAATCCTATGTTTAACGGTATTCCTAGAACTACTTGTCGGTCTGATATTTTTAGACTTCATTCACAATATTGTTTTTATTTATCAACATTGTTAAAAAATATTCAATGTAGATTGTCCCTAACTTCTGATCTTGGTCGTGCTGTAAATAAAAATGATTATTTAACCGCTACTTGTCATTGGATGGATAGTAATTTCGTGATGCAAAAACGTATTCTTGCTTTTTTATATGACGAAGATCGTAAACATACTGGACAATTTATTGTTGATTCTATTGTTAAAATTGCCGAATATTATGGTATCGAAAATAAAATTTTATGTATTGCTTTTGATAATGCTTCTAACAACAAGATTGTTATAAAAAAATTAAAATCTACGTTATCTCCGTCCTTGCATGAAATTTTTCATATTAAGTGTGCATGTTATATATATAATTTAATTGTAAAAGATGGTCTTGAGTTTTTTGAGCTTTATATTGAAAAAATTCGTCTTGCCGTTGGTTTTATTCAAGGAAATAATCGTAGATCGAGAATTAGAGAATTTAAAGTTAAATGTCAAGAAAATGGACTTACACCGATTTTGATGCCTGAGGAAATTGATACTAGATGGAATTCTACGTATGAATTTTTAAAAAACTTGTTATAAATATAGAATTTCTATTACACTAGCTTTTAACCAATATTGCGGTTCATTTGTTGATTCTGCTGATTGCATGCTACATAATTCTGATTGGGTTGTAATTAATGATCTTGTGAAGTTTTTAGAAAAAATTTATGTAGCTACGGTTGAATTTTTCGGTGCTTATTATCCTACTGTTTGTAATATTTTGGCATATATAACCGATATTTCTGGTTTGCTCAAAGAATATAAAAATAAAGAAGGTTATAAAGAAGCTGTTGGCGTCATGTTTACGAAATTTAAAAAATATTTTTTTCCGATTCTCCCTATTTACTTGGTTGGTGCTATGCTAGATCCGTGCATGAAATATAATAATATGTGCCACTTCAGTACTCTTATTTATACTAACTTAGAAATAAATACTAACCATGATTCTGAACAAGTACAACCTGATTTGTGGACGGCTACGGATGATGCAAAGGATTACATAGAAAAATTATATAATCACTATGCTGATTTATTTGATTTAGCCGTACCTACAAATATCACTCCAACTATCGCTCCTCATCCTCCCGAGGAGCCATCATCTTCTAAAAGGCCGGCACATAGTGGTTTTTTCTGATTAGTTTTATGATTTAAATTGTTGGAACAGTGTTGATGAGAGAACTTACACATCAACTTATCGGGAAGAGCTGAAATATTATCTTCGGACGGCACCAGAGGATCGCAGACGACGGATCAACACGTTGGATTGGTGGAGGAGTAATGAAACACAATATCTTGTGCTTTCAAGATTAGCTAGAGATATCTTGAATGTTCCAATGTCAACTGTTGCATCAGAGAGCGCTTTTAGTCAGGGACGACAGCAGCTTGGAGACAACCGACACTCGTTAGGAAGCAATGCAATGAATGTTCTAGTTTGCCTCAGAGATTGGATTAAAGCGGAAAGAAGAAATCATGGAATGGAACCGGAGCCGAGCGACGAGATGAAACTTGAAGAATTATGACTTCACGGGAGAACTCAGCAGAATCAAGTCCAATGCATGGTTTTGCCCCCGTTGACTTCGACTATCCTATGCAAGTTCCCGTTAATATTAACATGAATGAGTTGGAAAAAATGATGCATAATTTGTAGATTTTTCATTCATGTAAATTATAAATTTTGGATCATTTTGCAATCAATAAAATTCCCTAAATTCATTCACTCCTTACTCCTTGCTTTTTATATTTTTTCATTTAACGATTTAAAATTTTAAATTGAATTTCAAGTTTTCTACTTTAAATTAAAAACTTACTTATAATATATTATTAATTTACTACCAAATATTATTAATTTATTATATTAAGTAGCATATGTTTTGTATATTTGTGCATATATCTTCTATAGAAGTGTATATTTAACGTATACATGTGTATATGTTTTATAAATTAGTATATAAGTATATCTATATATATTGTAATGTATATATAATGTAGTATATTTAATAAGTAGTAGTATATATACATTGAATGGTGTGAAGACACGTGTATATATCTTCTATAGAAGTGTATATTTAACGTATACATGTGTATATATTTTATAAATTAGTATATATATTGTAATGTATGTATAATGTAGTATATTTTATAAGTAGTAGTATATATACATTGAATGGTGTGTATACACGTGTATATATCTTCTATAGAAGTGTATATTTAACGTATACTTGTGTATATGTTTTATAAATTAGTATATAAGTATATCTATACGTATTGTAATGTATATATATTGTAGTATATTTTTTAAGTAGTAGTATATATACATTGAATGATGCGTATACACGTGTATATATCTTCTATAGAAGTGTATATTTAACGTATACATGTGTATATGTTTTATAAATTAGTATATAAGTATATCTATATATATTGTAATGTATATATATTGTATTATATTTTATAAGTAGTAGTATATATACATTGAATGGTGCGTATACACGTGTATATATCTTATATAGAAGTGTATATTTAACGTATACATGTGTATATGTTTTATAAATTAGTATATAACTATATCTATATATATTGTAATGTATATATATTGTAGTATATTTTATAAGTAGTAGTATATATACATTGTATGCTGCATATACACGTGTATATATCTGTCACGCCCCAAATCCCATTGGAGCGAACTGGCACCCGTAGCCGAGGAGGCCCGGGAGAACCCGTTCATAACCTATACTTTCACATTTACATTACTTATGAAAATTAGAAATTTGGGCAGCACTTCATTGTAAATAGAAGAAAACAGTACCTGTATCAGCCCAGCAGACACGCATATATATATATAAACAGTAATTGGCCGTCAGAGCCATCACGTCTATCAACCAAGCACTCCTATGGCTGTACAATATGTCTACAAAAGCCTCTACATAGATACACAACTGAGTTAGGGTCGGGACAAACTCCCGCCCACAAAAGACTTTTATACAAATACCAAAAATACATATAGAAACGACTTGGGATGCCCCGAAACAACTGGAGCTCACCACTATCAACAGAATATCCTGGCTCTTACTGCGGAGGTGTACGACCTGAAGTACCTGTTCCTGCAGGCATGAATACAGGTCCCCCGTGAGGGACGTCAGTACGGAAATATGTACTGAGTATGTAAGGCAGTGAGTATCAAGATGAGATACAAAAGATCAACAGAACCCAGATACCAGTGAATAAACAGTATGAGTAGACCACACTTAAAAGAGCTGATGGGATACCTGCACATTACTTTCATATCATTACTTCTCGTATTCCTTATCAATACATAACATATGTCATACAATGGCCAACTGATCAGTGGTACTAATACAATACATCAGGGACCACTCCTGGAATAGCATATATACATAATCTTTATAATACAATGGCGAACTGATCAATGGTACTAATACAATACATCATATCATCAATTTAAAATAAAGACATTCCATTTCTTAATTCAATTAATCTTTGAGATTGGTTACTTTGTGGTCACACCTTATGGAACTTGAAACCATGATACCTCAATAGGAAAAACATGTAAATAGGTAATCAATATCATGAAAATGAAGTAGAGAAACATGGATACCTCATTAAACCATTTCGGAGTCAACAATAGTATATGGACATTTTTTTGACAAGCCGGACATCTTAAAAGTGAAAACAAGTTCAATTGGTAGTGTCGAAGATCATATGATGTTATTATGTGTCATGTATCGTAGGACAATGTTGAAAGCTTACTTGAGAGTGTCATGGGTCATTATTCATGCCAAAAATTAGATAGAGTATGTCTTACATACCTTGATATAATCACTTCAATACAAGTCCAACTTGACTTCCCGTACTCTTCGAACACTTATCTACAATAAGTCATTTGTGGCAAACTAGTATTAGCAACCAAACCTTACCATTTAGGTATTAACTTCACCAAATAATGTCTAGGAAGTAATCCTTTAACTCATCAATAAGAGTGCTACATACATCCTCTTATACTCTTATTACATTCACATATCATGCATTTTCATGCAATATCCCTCAACATCACTCTTAGCCCTTATTTCCCCTCTTAATCACCATCCAATACCAACATGATCACTAGGCATACATAACCACTAATATAATGATATATCACCACAATTCATCCTCCATAATCCAATACAACAACTTCCATAATTTACTACTAACAATTTATACAAAACAATTCATAACTATGTTTCTAGTTATCTTCCAACATCAAGACAATACTCATAATCCTTTATCAATACTTATTCATGGATAAGAATCAAGAATAAACAATATTCATACCTTAACAATGAACTCTTGTATTTATAATCCTCCTTACATAACCATGGGGTGCTTCTCGAAGCTTTCGAGATGGTGAACACAACTACGGAACCAATTCGAATTTTCTACGGTTGAATCACAAAATATTTGAAGTTGAAATTAGGCTAGGGTTTCACCTTCTCTTAATAATTGGATGATATATGATATATATGAGGCTAAGTGTATGTTTATAAAGACCAATTTTCGTCCAAGAGGTAATAGAAAATGACCATTTTGCCCTAAAAATTTAAATAAATCCAAATCTGTCCCCAGTGGACAGTTTTGACAGGCTGAAGTAAATCAATCATAACTCTTTTCTCCGGTATAGGATTTGGGTGAAACCAATTGCATTGGAAATATAATTCAATGGGATTTCATTTTCATATAAAGTATACCACCCAGTTCTTCCTGTACAAGGAGTTATGGTCGTTTAAAGTTGACCCAAAAATCTGTCCCAAAATTCTGTTTATTTTTTGATAGGCTGTAGTAAAACGGGTATAGCTCCTTACTCAGACATTGGATTTGTATGAAACCAATTTCATCGGAAAGAAGACTCTCGGAGATTTTTGTCGATATATAGCAGCTCACACAGTTCTTTTTGTACAAAGAGTTATGATCGTCTAAATTTGATCCAAAAAAAAATTGCCTAGCTGCAGTAATTTTCCTGCAGATTTACTGTTCACAGGCTTCCCGGCCACCGTTTTGAAATTTCGAATGTGCTCGCTTATATGAAATACTCCTCTGTTTTGGGCAAACTTTATATCATTGGAAAGATTATTCCAATACCTACACATACAACTATTGACGGGATACTTCCGAACACCATAAACTTAATTTAACCCATACGCAAGCCGTTAGGACTCCATATAATCGCGATAAGTGTACGAAAAAATTTACGGGGTGTTACATTCTCCCCCCCCTTAAGAACATTCGTCCTCGAATGTTAGCATAGTTACTCAATTAAGACATGTCCAAGCTTACAATTAACATATTCATCATCATAACATACTTGCACAAAAATAAACACTTACTTGTTATTGTTCTTCTTCCGTCTCATGAACTTCCTCCTCATCGTTGAATAGGTAAGGGTACTTAATCTTCATCGCTTCCTCGGATTCCCATGTGATCTCCTCAACTTGTTGATTCCTCGAAAGTACTTTTTCCGATGCTATCTCTTTATTCCTTATCTTTTTAATTTGGCGATCAAGAATAGCAATAGGCATTTCTTCAAAAGTGAGATCTTCTGTAACTTGTACATCTTCCGTAGTAGTGATGTGCGATGGATCTCCGATGTACTTGCGAAGCATCGAAACATGAAATATGGGATGAACTGCTGAGAGCTCTTGAGGTAGCTCTAACTCATAAGCAACTTGTCCAAATCTTTGAATGATCTTGTACGGACCTATGTATCGTGGACTTAACTTTCCTTTCTTGCCAAACCTCATCACTCCTTTCATTGGTGATACTTTCAAGAATACCCAATCGTCGATAGAAAACTCAAGTGCTCTTCTTCTAACATCCGCATAAGATTTGTGTCGACTTCGAGCTGTTTCAAGCCGTTGTTGGATCACTTTAACCTTCTCCATTGCTTGATAAACAAGATCCGGTCCAAACAAGACCGCATCACCTACTTCAAACCATCCTATTGGCGATCTACACTTTCTTCCATACAATGCTTCATATGGTGCCATTTTAGACTTACGACTCAGTGCATCCGCTACCACATTCGCTTTCCCTGGATGATACAAGATATCAACATCGTAATCTTTCAACAATTCAAGCCATCTCCGCTGCCTCAAGTTTAGATCTTTCTGACTGAAGATATATTGCAGGCTCTTATGATCGGTATATATGTCAACATGAACCCCATATAAGTAGTGGCGTCATATCTTCAAAGCAAATACAACTGCAGCTAGCTCAAGATCATGCGTGGGATAATTCCTCTCATGTGGTCGCAACTGTCTAGAGCCATAGGCTATTACTCTACCATGTTGCATTAATACGCATCCTAAGACAATTCTCGAAGCATCACAGTACACTGCATACCCTTCTCTGCCTTCAGAAAGTACCAATACCGGTGTAGAAGTCAACTTGCTCTTCAGATCTTGGAAACTCTTTTCACAGGCATCATTCCATTGAAACTTGGAGGCTTTATGCGTCAACTTAGTCAAGGGTGCAGAAATAGAAGAAAAACCTTCAACAAACCTTCTATAATAACCTGCCAACCCGAGGAAACTACGAATCTCCGTAGGCGTCGTGGGTCTTGGCCAATTCTTCACAGCCTCAATCTTCTGAGTGTCAACTTTTATGCCTTCACTGGATACAATATGGCCCAAAAATGCCACTGACTTGAGCCAAAACTCACATTTAGAAAACTTCGCATACAGCTTACGATCACGAAGAATCTGCAATGCCTGCCTTAAGTGATTAACATGATCCTCTTCTGATCTAGAGTAGACCAGAATATCATCTATGAAAACTATCACGAACACATCTAGAAATGGCTTAAACAGCCTATTCATCAGATCCATAAAAACTGCGGGTGCATTTGTCAGCCCGAATGACATAACCAGGAATTCATAATGACCATACCGTGTTCGGAAAGTTGTCTTGGGTATATCTTTATCCTTGACTCTCACTTGATGATAGCCTGATCTCAAGTCAATCTTGGAAAAACATTGGGCACCCTGCAAGTGGTCAAATAAATCATCAATTCGGGGAAGAGGGTATTTATTCTTGATAGTCACCTTATTCAATTGCCGATAGTCAATACACATCCTCAGCGAACCATCTTTCTTACGCACAAACAATACTGGTGCTCCCCAAGGGGACATACTAGGCCTGATGAATCCCTTCTCTAGCAAGTCTTTCAGTTGCTCTTTCAATTCTCGCAACTCTGTTGGTGCCATTCTATAAGGAGGAATTGAGATTGGCTGTGTGTCTGGCAACATATCAATACCAAACTCCACCTCTCGTTCAGGAGGTAAACCTGGTAGTTCTTCAGGAAATTCATTCACAACCGGAACGGTCTGAAAAGTTGGCGGCTCTGCCTCTATATCCCTTACTCTAACCAAATGGTATATTTACCCCTTGGAAATCATTTTTCTTGCCTTAAAGTAAGAAATAAATCTACCTCTCGGCGCGCCAACATTACCCTTCCATTCAAGGACTGCCTTATTTGGGAAATGGAAATATACCTTCTTAGAACGGCAATCTACTGTAGCATAACAAGACGCTAACCAATCCATGCCCATAATAACATCAAAATCTACCATTTCTAACTCAACAAGATCGGCCATCGTATCACGACCACAAATATTCACAACACAATTTCGATAAACATTCCTAGCTATAAGAGATTCCCCCACTGGCGTTGATACTTCAAATGGCTTGGCTAATAATTCGGGTATTCTTCCGAACCTTCCCGCAACCAAAGGAGTAGCATACGATAATGTAGAACCAGGATCAATTAAGGCATACACATCAAATGCAAAGATGGACAACGTACCTGTAACCACGTCTGGAGAAGCCTCTAAATTCTGCCGATCTGCTAGGGCATACACACGGTTCTGAGCTCCGCTAGAACTAGCTGCTCCTCTATCACCTCTACCGTGACCCATAGGTTGTGCACCCCTACTCAAAGGAGGCACCGATGATGACGCAACAGCTGATCCGGTAGGTCGTGTTATACCACTTGTGGTCCTGCGTGGGCAATCTCTAGCCATATGCCCCGGCTTACCGCACCAAAAGCAATTGTTCGTTCCAAGCCGACATTCGCCAAAGTGAAATCTTCTACATATGGGGAACAGGTGTCGTGGAGGTCTCAATTGACTCATACTCCCTTGCCCTTGATACCCCACTGTTCGCGAACTCTGATTTTCACTGCTTTGCCAGAACTGATTACCTCTGAACCTTTGAAATTGCGGTGGAGCACTAATTGCAGGATAAGAAGATAATGGGCTAGGCAATCTATGAGAGAACGAAGGCCTAAAACCTCCCTGAGATGCCATAAACTGCCTTATAGCTCTGGCCCGCTTAGAATATCCTTTTTCTGATTCCTGGGTTCTTCTTCTTTGCCTCTGATCTTCCATTTTCTGAGCGAAAGCTTGTATCCTCGCTATATCCATGTCCTTGTTCAAAGCAGCAATGGTACAATCTCTAACCAAGTATGGTTCCAATCTATCCACATAGTGATGAACTCTGTCATCCATAGTAGCTACCACATTAGAAGCATATCGAGAAAAGGAGTTAAATCGAAGACTATACTCCCTTACACTCATATTACCCTGACGAAGATGTAAGAATTGATCTGCACGGGCCTGACGAGTCTCAAATGGAAGATAATGATCAATAAATGCATCTTTGAACTCTCCCCACGTAGTTGGAGGTGCATCAATACCCCTAGATCGTTTCCAATCCTCGTACCATAATATAGCCTCTCCTTTCAGTCTATATGCTGCTAGATCAACCATCTCTTTACCGGATATGTGCATAACATCTAGAGCCTTTTGGGTTTGATCGACAAAGTCCTACGGGTCTTCGTTAATATCTGATCCGGTAAAAGTAGGAGGATCCAGTTTCAGAAAATCCTGTGTCCGAAGGCTAGCTGCTCTATCCGTACCACTAGAACCCGGGATAGGAATAGCTTGCCCTTGAACTTGACCGGCAACTATACGCGTCAGAAGTTGTACTGCATCCCTCAAATCTCGATCAACAGCATTAATAGATGGCCCTTCCGGAGGAGAAGAAGCTCCTGATATATGCTCAGCTTGAGACTGACTTTGTTCAGCTTGTGCCGGTGGTGACTTACTAGTACCTTCTCCGGCCACTACATCTACTCGCTTCCACTTATTTTTTCTCCTTGTAACCGGCATCGTTACTATAATAAATAAAAAAAAAACAATTGGATTAAGCGATCGATTATGACTTTATCTCTAATATGGGCTCTATTGCACGATCTAAGAAATGGAGAATGAAAACAATCCCTAAATGTCCAATAGCCTCCTGTTTATAGATGTGGTGCACAACACACCGATAAACGAGATTCTACGTAGACACGGCTTTGTAGACTCACTAGGACGAACTTCTCTGATACCACTTCTGTGACGCCCCAAATCCCATTGGAGCGGACTGGCACCCGTAGCCGAGGAGGCCCGGGAGAACCCGTTCATAACCTATACTTTCACATTTACATTACTTATGAAAATTAGAAATTTGGGCAGCACTTCATTGTAAATAGAAGAAAACAGTACCTGTATCAGCCCAGCAGACACGCATATATATATATAAACAGTAATTGGCCGTCAGAGCCATCACGTCTATCAACCAAGCACTCCTATGGCTGTACAATATGTCTACAAAAGCCTCTACATAGATACACAACTGAGTTAGGGTCGGGACAAACTCCCGCCCACAAAAGACTTTTATACAAATACCAAAAATACATATAGAAACGAATTGGGATGCCCCGAAACAACTGGAGCTCACCACTATCAACAGAATGTCCTGGCTCTTACTGCGGAGGTGTACGACCTGAAGTACCTGTTCCTGCAGGCATGAATACAGGTCCCCCGTGAGGGACGTCAGTACGGAAATATGTACTGAGTATGTAAGGCAGTGAGTATCAAGATGAGATACAAAAGATCAACAGAACCCAGATACCAGTGAATAAACAGTATGAGTAGACCACACTTAAAAGAGCTGATGGGATACCTGCACATTACTTTCATATCATTACTTCCCATATTCCTTATCAATACATAACATATGTCATACAATGGCCAACTGATCAGTGGTACTAATACAATACATCAGGGACCACCCCTGGAATAGCATATATACATAATCTTTATAATACAATGGCGAACTGATCAGTGGTACTAATACAATACATCATATCATCAATTTAAAATAAAGACATTCCATTTCTTAATTCAATTAATCTTTGAGATTGGTTACTTTGTGGTCACACCTTATGGAACTTAAAACCATGATACCTCAATAGGAAAAACATGTAAATAGGTAATCAATATCATGAAAATGAAGTAGAGAAACATGGATACCTCATTAAACCATTTCGGAGTCAACAATAGTATATGGACATTTTTTGACTAGCCGGACATCTTAAAAGTGAAAACAAGTTCAATTGGTAGTGTCGAAGATCATATGATGTTATTATGTGTCATGTGTCGTAGGACAATGTTGGAAGCTTACTTGAGAGTGCCATGGGTCATTATTCATGCCAAAAATTAGATAGAGTATGTCTTACATACCTTGATATAATCACTTCAATACAAGTCCAACTTGACTTCCCGTACTCTTCGAACACTTATCTACAATAAGTCATTTGTGGCAAACTAGTATTAGCAACCAAACCTTACCATTTAGGTATTAACTTCACCAAATAATGTCTAGGAAGTAATCCTTTAACTCATCAATAAGAGTGCTACATACATCCTCTTATACTCTTATTACATTCACATATCATGCATTTTCATGCAATATCCCTCAACATCACTCTTAGCCCTTATTTCCCCTCTTAATCACCATCCAATACCAATATGATCACTAGGCATACATAACCACTAATATAATGATATATCACCACAATTCATCCTCCATAATCCAATACAACAACTTCCATTATTTACTACTAACAATTTATACAAAACAATTCATAACTATGTTTCTAGTTATCTTCCAACATCAAGACAATACTCATAATCCTTTATCAATATTTATTCATGGATAAGAATCAAGAATAAACAATATTCATACCTTAACAATGAACTCTTGTATTTAGAATCCTCCTTACATAACCATGGGGTGCTTCTCGAAGCTTTCGAGATGGTGAACACAACTACGGAACCAATTCGAATTTTCTACGGTTGAATCACAAAATATTTGAAGTTGAAATTAGGCTAGGGTTTCACCTTCTCTTAATAATTGGATGATATATGATATATATGAGGCTAAGTGTATATTTATAAAGACCAATTTTCGTCCAAGAGGTAATAGAAAATGACCATTTTGCCCTAAAAATTTAAATAAATCCAAATCTGTCCCCAGTGGACAGTTTTGACAGGCTGAAGTAAATCGATCATAACTCTTTTCTCCGGTATAGGATTTGAGTGAAACCAATTGTATTGGAAAGATAATTCAAAGGGATTTCATTTTCATATAAAGTATACCACCCAGTTCTTCCTGTACAAGGAGTTATGGTCGTTTAAAGTTGACCCAAAATTCTGTTTTTTTTTTATAGGCTGTAGTAAAACGGGTATAGCTCCTTACTCAGACATTGGATTTGGATGAAACCAATTTCATCGGAAAGAAGACTCTCGGAGATTTTTGTCGATATATAGCAGCTCACACAGTTCTTTTTGTACAAGGAGTTATGATCGTCTAAAGTTGATCCAAAAAAAAATTGCCTAGCTGCAGTAATTTTCCTGCAGATTTACTGTTCACAGGCTTCCCGGCCACCGTTTTGAAATTTCGAATGTGTTCGCTTATATGAAATACTCCTCTGTTTTGGGAAAAATTTATATCGTTGGAAAGCTTATTCCAATACCTACACATACAAATATTGACGGGATACTTCCGAACACCATAAACTTAATTTAACCCATACGCAAGCCTTTAGGACTCCATATAATCGCGATAAGGTTACGAAAAAATTTACGGGGTGTTACAATATCTTGTATATTTAACGTATACATGTGTATATGTTTTATGAATTAGTATATAAGTATATCTATATATATTGTAATGTGTATATATTGTAGTATATTTTATAAGTAGTAGTATATATTCATTGAATGGTGCGTATATATGAGTAATTGACTTATTGTGTATATGTGTATATATTTTTTAAATTCTAATGTAGTATATACTATATATATAGTGTATATATATTATTTAACGTATTTATAATGTATATAGGTGGGTATATGTAATGTATATTGAAAGAAAGTTTTTTTTATATTTTTGACCGGGTTTGACCGATTTTTTAATCGGGTTTGACCAGGTTGGGTTAAGTGGGCCAGGTTAGGGTGGGTTTTAATTTTTTTACTGTTTTGCCCGGGCCAGCCCGGCCCGTTTGACACCCATACCTTCAACACAAGATTAAAAATAATCTATCAAAGAAGTGTGTTGTAGTTTCAGAAATAAGATGAAACAAAAATTTAAAGCCAAGTCCCTCGACTTCACAGAGTGTCCTTAAGGAATAATTCCCCTCACTGTACCCGAGGTTATGGAATTTTCCTCTCAGGATAAAATGACTTTCAATCCAACAATAGCGGTACCTCAAATTATTGGATTCGTCAAACTCACTCAACAGCTAATGATCACAATGAGTTTTTCTTAAGTTATGAAGAGTATTTATGCTGTAAAAAATCGTGTCCCTTTCAACAACTAGTGATCACAATGAGTTTTTCTGAAGATATGAAGAGTGTTTATGCTGTCATAAAATCGTGTCCCTTCGAAAAGGATGCATTGGTTCTGGAAAAAAGGCACCTTCTCAACACAGTCACGTCACCTAAGTCTGTGCTGGACCTGCACCTGATCTGTGGCCGCAAGTGCCACTATCAAAATACCAGTAGGTGCGCACGCATAAAATGACTTTCAATCCAACAATAGCGATACCTCAGATTATTGGATTCGTCGAGCTCACTCAACAGCTAATGATCACAATGAGTTTTTCCTAAGATATGAAGAGTGTTTATGCTGTCAAAAATCGTGTCCCTTTCAACAGCTAGTGATCACAATGAGTTTTTCTGAAGATATGAAGAGTGTTTATGCTGTCATAAAATCGTGTCCCTTCGGAAAGGATGCATTGGTTCTGGAAAAAGGCACCTTCTCAACACAGTTACGTCACCTAAGTCTGTGCTGGACCTGCACCTGATCTGCGGTCGCAAGTGCCACTATCGAAATACCAGTAGCTTACTGAGCGCTAGACCTGCGGACGCAAGTTGTCATTGGTTCTGGAAAGGATGCATTGGTTCTGGAAAAAGGCACCTTCTCAACACAGTTACATCACCTAAGTCTGTGCTGGACCTGCACCTGATCTGTGGCCGCAAGTGCCACTATCAAAATACCAGTAGGTGCGCACGCATAAAATGACTTTCAATCCAACAATAACGATACCTCAGATTATTGGATTCGTCGAGCTCACTCAACAGCTAATGATCACAATGAGTTTTTCCTAAGATATGAAGAGTGTTTATGCTGTCAAAAATCGTGTCCCTTTCAACAGCTAGTGATCACAATGAGTTTTTCTGAAGATATGAAGAGTGTTTATGCTGTCATAAAATCGTGTCCCTTCGGAAAGGATGCATTGGTTCTGGAAAAAGGCACCTTCTCAACACAGTTACGTCACCTAAGTCTGTGCTGGACCTGCACCTGATCTGCGGTCGCAAGTGCCACTATCGAAATACCAGTAGCTTACTGAGCGCTAGACCTGCGGGCGCAAGTTGTCATTGGTTCTGGAAAGGATGCATTGGTTCTGGAAAAAGGCACCTTCTCAACACAGTTACATCACCTAAGTCTGTGCTGGACCTATACCTGATCTGCGGTCGCAAGTGCCACTATCGAAATACCAATAGCTTATTGAGCGCTAGACCTGCGGGCGCAAGTTGTCAAGTGCACACGCAAATCACCTTGTTCCTGCCCCACTATTCAAATGAAGATGTGTTTCTCAATATAAGCACATAAAGGATTCTTTCTCCCACCAATGTGGGAGAATTTAGTAACCTTTCCTATTTGAGCACACTTTTCATTTTAGTGTGGACTCAAATTCCCTCCATTATTTCCCTCTATTTTCCATTGCACACACACCTTGAACTCAACATATAGTTCCCGACTGAATTTCATACCCTTCTAGCATGGACTTTTACATTCATTCTCTTGGCACTAGAAGTGGAGATGGCAGATATAATCTAAATACCTCTTTTATCACTGCTTTAAAATAACGTATATTTTGAATGTCATCTTCATTCACAATTCCTTGGTTCCCGATTAACACATTTGCGCTACTTATTACATGCATATATTTTAAAAAAGAAAAAATAAATCCATCTTTTAGTAATCTGTCGAATTAAGTTGAAACAGGTTGTATGTTGACCCGTTTGTTGAGGTCGAATCATGTTGAGCATATTGAATTCTGACCCGTAATTTCACCTATCTTAACCCAATCCATTTTGAGTCATGCAAACTTTGATGAGTTGGATCGCAACTCGTTTTGAGTGTCATCCATATTTGATCCAACCCATCTGGTTTTCTTGATCATATTTCTTTTGCTAATTTTACCGAAGAAATTACTATCATACTAGCCGAATCAAGTTTCAATGAGAATATTTTTCCATACTTTTTTGGAAATGTTTCCAAAAATAAAAATGAGGGGTTAAACTATCAAATTGATGCAAATTTTGCAATGAATCATTTTGTTTAACTTTACCAAATACAAGTCACTTGAAATTAATGTCTTATATATAAAAGGATTATCTTAGGTTAGACTTTTCTTTTTTGCTGATGAAAGAGTATATAACTTTTGCAGTGATACCATTCAAAAGAGAGACTATCAGGTCACCTAAAATATTATAACAATAACAAGTGGAGCTAGTTACTTTGTAAGTAATAGTTTGTTTGATCAAGCTTGCTTTTGGCAAAAGTACTTTTGGAGAATAATAATTTGTGTTTGGTTAATAAAATTGAAAACTAAATTAATCAATAATAAAGTAGCATTTTGTGCTTGCTAATACTCTAGAAGTGCTTCTGGAGCAGGGATGGACCCACGTAGGCTCCGATGGGTGCTCGAGCACTTATTATTTTTGATGCAGAACCTGTGAATTTATATAGAAAGTAGATAGAACTTGGTCAAATAAATAGGTGAGCACTCATTTGCTCAAAAAGACATTAGGTGCTCTGGTTTGTAGGTTAGATGCAGAGTGATTTTTGTTGGGTTTAAGGTGTATGTGAATGAAAAATGGAGGAAAAATGATGGAGAGAAGGGAGATACTAATTTGGAAAGTGTACTTTTAAATTAGAAAGTTTACTACTCCCTCCGTCCCAAATTACCCGTCCCAAATTTTCTAATTTGAGGTCCCATTTTACTTATCTTTTTTCATTAATCAAGAAGAGACAAATATTTTTTTCCATGTTTTACCCTTTGCATTAATTACTTTTCCTTCAAATTAAAATGTAAA
The DNA here is from genome assembly GCA_030864215.1 of Capsicum pubescens. NCBI lineage: Eukaryota > Viridiplantae > Streptophyta > Magnoliopsida > Solanales > Solanaceae > Capsicum > Capsicum pubescens. The sequence goes on from CM061546.1 coordinate 14,364,851, forward strand.
CATCATTTAATAGGGGTACTATGGTAAACTAGGCATGTTATTAATTATTTTTCTTAATCAATGTGTCATCTCAATTTGGGACGGGTAATTTGGGATGGAAGGAGTATTTCTCCCACATTGGTGGGAGAAGAGAACTTGAGAGTGTTTAAAATAAAGAACACTAACTTCACATGGATAGTGAGGCAAGAAGTAGGTGATGCCTCGCGCCGTCATCGTCGCTCGCTCGTCTCGGCTTTGTCTTTAGATTTGGAATTGGAAAATGATCGATGAGATCTAATTTTTCAGACAAAATTTATTTGGAACTTGTTTGCAAGTGATATTTTAATCCAAAACTCCAAAAAATTTGAATAGTATTAATTTTATCCAAATGTGGGCGCATTTCAGGCGCAATTCCAACGCATACGCAATGCACATTACGAAGGGATGTGACCCTTTGAGAAAAGGCACACTGTTTCGCGTGTTGAGCAATCTGCGCGCATAGATCGAGAACTGCGGACGCAGTCCCAGCGCAGATGCTCACTGGAATGTGTAGGAAGTTGTCTGCAGCCGCATTCCAGGCGTAGTTCCAGCACAGTCTGGGCGCAGAGACGTGACTGTTATAGAAAAGGTGCCTTTCTGCTGAACCAATGCATCCTTTCTGAAAGGATACACTTAAAGACTATAAATACCTTATATTTTCCTCAGGTATTGACATCAATTTTGACAGCTAAAACACTTCTATTCTAAACAAAAACTCTGTGTGATCATTAAGATGTTGAGTGAGTTCATAGAATCCAACAATTTGAGGTACCGCTATTGTTCGGATTGAAGACCATTTTATTTCGGGAGGAAGATTCCATAACCTCGTGTACAGTGAGGGGAATTATTCCTTAAGGATACTCCGTAAAGTCGGGGGACTTGGCCTTACAAATTATGTTTCATCTTATTTCTGAAATTAACATATTTCTTTGTTAGATTATTAAGTAATCTTGTGTTGAAGGTGTTAAACAACTTCATAGGTGTTCTTGTTTATACATGAACTTGTGTTGAAGTTGGTGTTGCATTTATATAGATTCATGTACCCGAAATACTACATACAAAATATTGAGACATCCTTATCTGATGAAGTTGGATAACAATACAACTCTAGAGGATATCTATTATAAGTGTATTTGTATGTGTATAGAATACCTAAGTAGAACGTTTCTCATGGAACTACTGTTCCTATATAAGCTGTATACTGCTGCAATACTCAACAATACAAGCTGATATTGTTATTGAATAAGAGAGAGATCTTAATTTACACAATATTGTGTGTTCTCTGATATGGTATCAGAAGCCACCATGGCCACTTGTTCTTCTACCACCGCTTCTTCTGTTAATGTTTTCTCTCCCTCTACTCTCTCCCCTCTTAGCCATGCCCACCACTTTATCTCCATCAAATTAACTTCTACCAATTATTTATTTTGGAAAACTCAATTGTTACCCTTTCTCCATGGTCAAAATTTATTGGGATATGTTGATGGTTCTTTTCTGTGTCCGCCATCCCATATTATCATCGAAGGAAAATCTACCCCATAAATTGATTCCCATCATGCCCAATGGATACAACAGGATCAACTCGTATTGAGTTTACTTGTGTCTTCTCTTTCTGAAGAGACCTTACCACTTGTTATTGGTCTCATTACCTCCAAACAAGTGTGGGATGCTCTATAAAAGGCCCTCTCTTCCCCCTCTAATACTCGGATTCTCAATCTCCATATGTGTCACGCCCCAAATCCCATTGGAGCGGACTGGCACCCGTAGCCGAGGAGGCCCGGGAGAACCCGTTCATAACCTATACTTTCACATTTACATTACTTATGAAAATTAGAAATTTGGGCAGCACTTCGTTGTAAATAGAAGAAAACAGTACCTGTATCAGCCCAGCAGACACGCATATATATATATATATATATATAAACAGTAATTGGCCGTCAGAGCCATCACGTCTATCAACCAAACACTCCTATGGCTGTACAATATGTCTACAAAAGCCTCTACATAGATACACAACTGAGTTAGGGTCGGAACAAACTCCCGCCCACAAAAGACTTTTATACAAATACCAAAAATACATATAGAAACGACTTGGGATGCCCCGAAACAACTGGAGCTCACCACTATCAACAGAATGTCCTGGCTCTTACTGCGGAGGTGTACGACCTGAAGTACCCGTTCCTGCAGGCATGAATACAGGTCCCCCGTGAGGGACGTCAGTACGGAAATATGTACTGAGTATGTAAGGCAGTGAGTATCAAGATGAGATACAAAAGATCAACAGAATCCAGATACCAGTGAATAAACAGTATGAGTAGACCACACTTAAAAGAGCTGATGGGATACCTGCACCTTACTTTCATATCATTACTTCCCGTATTCCTTATCAATACATAACATATGTCATACAATGGCCAACTGATCAGTGATACTAATACAATACATCAGGGACCACCCCTGGAATAGCATATATACATAATCTTTATAATACAATGGCCAACTGATCAGTGGTACTAATACAATACATCATATCAACAATTTAAAATAAAGACATTCCATTTCTTAATTCAATTAATCTTTGAGATTGGTTACTTTGTGGTCACACCTTATGGAACTTGAAACCATGATACCTCAATAGGAAAAACATGTAAATAGGTAATCAATATCATGAAAATGAAGTAGAGAATCATGGATACCTCATTAAACCATTTCGGAGTCAACAATATTATATGGACATTTTTTTGACTAGCCGGACATCTTAAAAGTGAAAACAAGTTCAATTGGTAGTGTCGAAGATCATATGATGTTATTATGTGTCATGTATCGTAGGACAATATTGGAAGCTTACTTGAGAGTGCCATGGGTCATTATTCATGCCAAAGATTAGATAGAGTATGTCTGACATACCTTGATATAACCACTTCAATACAAGTCCAACTTGACTTCCCGTACTCTTCGAACACTTATCTACAATAAGTCATTTGTGGCAAACTAGTATTAGCAACCAAACCTTACCATTTAGGTATTAACTTCACCAAATAATGTCTAGGAAGTAATCCTTTAACTCATCAATAAGAGTGCTACATACATCCTCTTATACTCTTATTACATTCACATATCATGCATTTTCATGCAATATCCCTCAACATCACTCTTAGCCTTTATTTCCCCTCTTAATCACCATCCAATACCAACATGATCACTAGGCATACATAACCACTAATATAATGATATATCACCACAATTCATCCTCCATAATCCAATACAACAACTTCCATAATTTACTACTAACAATTTATACAAAACAATTCATAACTATGTTTCTAGTTATCTTCCAACATCAAGACAATACTCATAATCCCTTATCAATACTTATTCATGGATAAGAATCAAGAATAAACAATACTCATACCTTAACAATGAACTCTTGTATTTAGAATCCTCCTTACATAACCATGGGGTGCTTCTCGAAGCTTTCGAGATGGTGAACACAACTACGGAACCAATTCGAATTTTCTACGGTTGAATCACAAAATATTTGAAGTTGAAATTAGGCTAGGGTTTCACCTTCTCTTAATAATTGGATGATATATGATATATATGAGGCTAAGTGTATGTTTATAAAGACCAATTTTCGTCCAAGAGGTAATAGAAAATGACCATTTTGCCCTAAAAATTTAAATAAATCCGAATCTGTCCCCAGTGGACAGTTTTGACAGGCTGAAGTAAATCGATCATAACTCTTTGCTAAGGTATTGGATTTGGGTGAAACTAATTGTATTGGAAAGATAATTCAAAGGGATTTCATTTTCATATAAAGTATACCACCCAGTTCTTCCTGTACAAGGAGTTATGGTCGTTTAAAGTTGACCCAAAAATCTGTCCCAAAATTCTGTTTTTTTTTTGATAGGCTGTAGTAAAACGGGTATAGCTCCTTACTCAGACATTGGATTTGGATGAAACCAATTTCATCGGAAAGAAGACTCTTGGAGATTTTCGTCGATATATAGAAGCTCACACAGTTATTTTTGTACAAGGAGTTATGATCGTCTAAAGTTGATCCAAAAAAAAAAATTGTCTAGCTGCAGTAATTTTCCTGCAGATTTACTGTTCAAGGCTTCCCGGCCACCGTTTTGAAATTTCGAATGTGCTCGCTTATATGAAATACTCCTCTGTTTTGGGCAACTTTATATCGTTGGAAAGCTTATTCCAATACCTACACATACAACTATTGACGGGATACTTCCGAACACCATAAACTTAATTTAACCCATACGCAAGCCTTTAGGACTCCATATAATCGCGATAAGTATACAAAAAAATTTACGGGGTGTTACAATATGTCCCTTCAAAACCTCAACCAAGATGATCTTTCTGTCACCCAATATCTTCAAAAGGCTAAACTTATTTCGGATAAGTTAGCTACTGCCGGTAGACCTCTCTCCCTTGCAGATCTTAATATCTATACTTTTAAGAGTCTTCGCTCCGACTTTAAGGATCTTGTCACCACTCTTTCGGCAAGGCCTGAACCCGTGACATTTTTCAAACTTCATAGTTTGCTCCTAAATCATGAGATCATACATGGACACACCTTATCTTCCCTCGCTATATCACCTTTGCCACACACCGATTAACCCGCTGCTCACTTCACTCAACGATCTAACACCAATGATCGTTCTCATAATAATACCTCTAATTCTAGTGGGCGTGGAAGAAACTCTAGAGGAAGAGGTGGTCATTTGTCATCCTCTCGAAATACTTCGAATGGGCAACCCTTGCAGAAGTATTTTGACAACAAGCCTCGCTGCCAAATATGCAATGGAAACAACCACTTAGCCGACAAATGCTTTCAGCGTTACAGTCACACGATCAATCCTTCAGCGTATCTCTCTCATCAGGCACCCATTCCATTAACTCAATCTTAGTTCCCGGACACTGGAGCAACACATCATGTTACACCAGATCTCTCCGACATTCATCAAGGAGAACCATACAAAGGGTCAGATCAATTACAGGTTGGAAATGGTACTAGTTTACCAATCCACAACACTGGTAATTCTTTCTTTCGGTCACCAAATAAATCTTTCTATCTTACTAACGTTCTTCACGTTCCATCCATTACTAAGCCATTACTTTCTATCCAGCGTTTTGCCTATGATAATAAAGCCTTCTTTGAATTTCACCCTACTCATTTTCTTGTTAAGGATCAAGCTACCAAGAGGGTTCTCCTTTCCGGTCTGAGTAAAGATGGTCTCTACACTCTACCACTCAAGCTCTCTTCTGTTTTTCGTCCCTTTGCATATCTTTTAGTCAAGGCTTCTCAAAATCATTGGCATATTCGCTTGGGTCATCCACACAAATGAGTCCTTTATCAAGTTCCACTCCAACATACTTTACCGCTTTATAGGTCTAAGTTGAATAATACTTGTAGTGCCTGCCAACTTGGCAAATCACACAAATTAAATCTTTCAATTAGTGGCAATAAAAGTTCCTCATTTTTACAATTATTGTATGCGGATGTTTGGGGACCATATCCCTTTCTTTCTTCAGAAGGTCACCGTTACTTTCTTGTTTTTGTGGACGATTATAGTAACTTTGTTTGGGGTTTTCCATTGTTTAAGAAATCAGATGTTTCACTTATTTTTCTTCAATTTAAGGCACTTGTTGAAAATCAATTCCATACCACCATAAAGGCTATCCAAACGGATGGTGGATGCGAATTTCGTGCAATAACTCTAATTTTAAATAAACATGAAATCTTTCATCGCTTTTCCTGTCCCCATACTCATGAACAATAAGGAAAAGTAGAACGAAAGCATCGCCACATAGTTGAAACCGGTCTTAGTCTCATGGCGCATAGCTCCACTCCATCAAAATATTGGCAATTTGCCTTTGAGACTATTGTCTATTTAATTAATCGTCTCCCTTCTCGATCTAATAATGATTTTTCTCCATTTGAATTAGTTCACAAAAGTCTTCCTGATTATCGCTTTCTTAAAGCATTCAGGTGTCTTTGTTTTCCCTATCTACGTCCTTATAATAAACATAAGTTCGAGTTTCAGACAACGCCTTGTGTTTTTCTAGGCTACAGTGTGAAATATTTTGGTTATAGATGCCTTGATCCTCAGACGGACAGGTTATATTTGTCCCGTCATGAGCGTTTTGACGAGGACCAATTTTCTTTCTTCTTAAATTCACTATTGTGTCCGCCTCTAACGTACACGGTCCAGCCCAACTCTCCTTGGCTCTCAACCCCTGTTCAACTACTTATTTCCCCTCCCGCATCCCATGTTCCTATAATACCCGACATTCCCAAATCAACTCCATCCTCAATGTCACCAAATTTCTCTCAAAATCAAGCCATCAATCCAGTCCAACCTGCCCCATCGTTTCCAGTTCATATTAATTCCCGGATAGCCGCGTCTCTTCCGTCCACACCACTGGTTGTTGATCTCTCTTCATTTCCTCTTGTTTATACTAATCCTAAACCCCTACGTGAAACACCGCTAGGCCTCCTTCTGTCCCTAAGTCGACTATTAGGACTCACACCATGCAGCTACGTAATATGCCACCATCCACCAACCTTGACGTTGTGTCGTCCCCAACGACTCCTCCAACTAGTGAACCAACTTGTTTCACTACTGCTAGTAAGTATTTGGAGTGGCATGATGCCATGGCTTGTGAAATGACTACTCTCTTGCATAAAAAAACATGGTATCTTGTTCCTCGCAACCCCTCGATGAATGTTTTAGGGTGCAAATGGGTTTTTCAAATCAAGAAAAATTCAGTCGGTATTATTGAACGATATAAGGCCAGATTAGTGGCAAAAGGATTTCATCAACAAGAAGGGCACAACTTCTTTGAGACGTTTAGTCCAGTAGTCAAACCCACCACAATCCGAGTTATCCTAACCATTGCTTCATCTCATAACTGGCCTTTGAGCCAACTTGACGTTCAGAACGTTTTTCTCCATGGTGACCTTCGTGAAGAGGTATATATGGCTCAACCTCCTGGTTTTATTCACCCTCATCTCCCTGATCATGTTTGCAGGTTGCACAAGTCTTTATATGGACTCAAACAAGCCCCTCGTGCATGGTATTTGAAGCTTTTAAGCTTTCTGGTGGACGTCTGTTTCGCTAGCTCAAAGTCAGATGCCTCTCCTTTTGTCTATAATTCAAATGGAATCAAGGCTTACATGTTAGTGTATGTCGATGATATAATATTTACTGGGAGTGATTCTACATTCTGGGAGACGATTATTCTTCGATTGGGTTCTGCCTTCGCTATTAGAGATCTTGGTCCCTTGAGTCTTTTCCTTGGCATTCAAGTTGCACGTACACAGGCTGGACTCGCCTCGTCCCAGAATCACTATATTTCAAGCTAATTGGAACGTGCCAAAATGCAGCAATGTAAGCCAATCGTGACACCCATGTCTACATCTACGCAACTTCACCAAAATGATAGTCCTCCTTTTCATGATCCATCTCTATACCGCCAGATTGTGGGAGCCCTTCAGTACCTAACTCTCACTCACCCGGATCTTTCCTTTGTGGTGAACAAAGTGTGTCAATATATGCATAATCCTTCTATAAATCAATGGGCTGCTGTAAAAAGGATATTACGATACTTGCAACATACTAAGGATATGTGTCTCTTCATTCCTAAGTCTGACACTCAGTTTCTTCAAGCCTTTACGGATGCTGACTGGGCTGGCTCATTGGATGATCGAAAATCAACCGGTGGTTATGCTATCTTCATTGGATCTTCTTTAGTGTCTTGGTCGTCAAAGAAGCAACGTACGGTTGTTAGGTCTTCAACTGAATCAGAATATAATGCTTTAGCTGATGCTGCTGCCGAGCTAACTTGGATTCAATCACTCTTATTTGAACTTGGAGTTTCTCTGCCTAAAGCTCCTATTTTATGGTGCGACAACGTTGACGCTGCATACTTATCTATTAATCCTATGTTTCATGCTCGTACCAAACATGTGGAAATCAATTTCCATTTTGTACGGGAAAAAGTGGCAAGGAAGGACGTACTTGTACAATTCATCTCTTCTAAAGATCAGCTAGCCGATGTCTTCATCAAGCCGTTGTCATCAACTCGTTTCCAATTCTTAAGGGACAAACTTAAAGTTGGTTACCCACCTTCCGTTTGCAAGGGGGTATTGAGACATCCTTATCTGATGAAGTTGGATAACAATGCAACTCTAGAGGATATCTATTATAAATGTATTTTTATGTGTATAGAATACCTAAGTAGAACGTTTCTCATGGAACTACTGTTCCTATATAAGCTGTATACTGCTGCAATACTCAACAATACAAGCTGATATTGTTATTGAATAAGAGAGAGATCTTAATTTACACAATATTGTGTGTTCTCTGATACAAAATAACAATTTTTGATTCTCCTAGTTGAGAGATCGAATCCTGCTCAAAAAATTTTAAACTCTCTTTTTGCTTCTCTATGTTTTCTTCCTCTTTGTTTGATTTCTTTTCTTTAACTTTCTTTGTATATTTTATCCTCAAACCTAGTAATATATTGAGAACTCTTCCTGTTTCATTTTACGCGGTGTCCGAGGAAGGGCCCTACCACAAGGGTGTATTGTACGCAATCTTACTTTGCATTTTTGCCAGAAGCTGTTTCCAAGGCTGAACCTGTGACCTCCTGGTCACATGGCAACAACTTTATTAGTTACTCCAAAACTCTCTTTCAAATTTATAAAATTAAGAAATTTATCATTTTCTTCCAATGCTACACCTATCAAATAAAATTGTGTAAACAAGGATACTATTATTATTTCTTTTTCTTTTTTTAAGAAAAGGAAAACATCGGGAATAATTGTGTATTGAACAAAAAAGATGACAAGTAATGTCTTTATTACGTACGGTTTATACTGAGATATTTTAACATTAGTTTAAATGATGATTCTGTTTCTGCAATTAGATTCGGTATATGTAGTGGTTTTGTATTGCTAGTTGGATACAAGATTCAAATTTGACGAGTTTAAAAATATTTTTTGGTAGAGTTTGAATTTTATTTATATATTTATATTTTGTATTAAAAGATGTAGAGATAAACATTCAGTATCCTCCCGGTCAAAATTGCTATGATTCCGAACTAAATTTTAACGTATTTTTATCACTCTTTTGTACTAACGTGACACTTTTATTACATAAAAATATTGAGTCCATGTCAAAAGTGTCCCGTCAGCTAAAAAGATTGATAAAAATATGTTAAAATTTAGTTCAAGAAGGTAATAGGACCCCCATAAAATTGAAGTGTGTCGTAACAAATTTGATCATAGGTCAGAGGGGTACTAGATGCTTTGCTCAAATATGTAGGACTAACTTGAACCCCTTAATTATATGTCACATATGCCATGTGCTTTAAATATAATGAGCACCCAGTACTTTGAAATCCCGAATTCGCCACTGTTCCGAAGAAAGCTATTTTTCAGCTTCTGATGTTGGGATTTCAATCCACTTTTTGGTTCGTAACAAGGGGAAGATAGAGTGTAGCTTTTCACGAAGTTCAAAACAAAAAAAAATAAAAAAAAATTCTCTCTTATTGAAAAGCACTTACTTTCTCTATAAAAAATAAGTACTTTTTTTTTAGAAAAATAAAACATTTTCTCTTTCCAATGGCTTGATCAAAATGGACATTGCATTTATAAATTCACCTATCAATGGCAAGATCCTGTGATAAGAGGGGATAAAAATCTATGGTCAAAATTGGAGAGTTGGATTTTTAGCGCAAAGTTAGTTAATGAGTTTGGTTTTTTTTAACAGAAAGTTGGTCAAGAATTAAAACCTTTTATGTAAATGATATGCTTCTCTCTCTTTTTTTCCTTGTATCATTTCATATGAACCATACAATATACTCTTAGAATGGAAAATATGAAAGTGAAGTTAGGCAACTATTTAATTTTCATCCCTTAATGTAATTAATATCTATCTAGAAAGACATTAAGTCAGGAAAGTGACATAGAATAATTAACCTTAAATAGATTGTTTTTAATTTTGTCAGTAAAATGAGCTGATTTTAATTTTTGCCCTTTAAAAATCGAATTTATGCTTAGAGAGAAATAAGTTCTTTAGAATTTGAAGTCGTATCCTTTTGCAGGATACTATGATATAAAATTATAAACTTATACCCTAAAAAAAGTTATATTTCGAGGGACATAAATTAAAGATTAGAAACAAAATAATAGTGAAAGTGCAAATGACCCTCAAATTACACATTGCAATATGCCTTCTGAAAACTTTTTTTTATATAGGGCAAAAGGTCAAATTTGTCATTGAGTTGATAAAAATAAGCTTAAAGTACATGGTTCATTACGCAATTTTGCCCAAAAATTAGTCGAGTTGAGATGAATTTGATCAAGATAAACTAAATTTTATTTTTTGTATTATTTTCTTATAATTTATTTAATTACTTGGATACATACTTAGCTTAGCTTAGCTCATATCAGCCTGACTATTAGATTGATTGAAGTTGAGATTATTGACTTAATCGTACTTCATTACAGAGATTAATTTAAAGTAGGTTTTACTGCCGCCCATATTAATCATTCTTAAATTATATTAGGGGTGTTGTTAAAAGGTACAGTTTAGATACAAGATCTATAAATTGGAAACATTTGAGATATATGTGATAACTAGAAAAAGAAAAATAATTATGATAATTCTACTCTTTATAGTAACATTTCCTATTGTAATCCTCCTTCTATCCAAAAAGGGTAGGAAAAATGTTATGCCACCAGGTCCATTAGGGCTAACTTTTATTGGAAATTTTCATCAATTTGATAGTTCAACTCCTCATCTTTATTTTTGGAAACTTTCTGAAAAATATGGAAAAAATTTCTCATTGAAAATTGGATCTACTACTATGGTGGTAATTTCTTCAGCAAAATTTGCAAAACAAGTATTGAAAACACAAGATTTAGCATTTTGTAGTAGACCTTCTTTTCTTGGACAACAAAAATTGTCTTACAATGGTCATAATATTGCTTTTGCACCTTGCAATGACTACTGGAGGACAATGCGAAAAGTTGGTGTTACTCGTTTGTTCAGTCTTAAAAGAGTGCAATCTTTTAGTCTGATCCGTGAAGATGAAGTATCAAGAATGATCAAGAAAATATCTCAGCAAGCAGTCGCTTCTCAGATTACAAATTTGAGCAATACAGTGAGTTCATTAACAAGTACAATTATTTGTAGAATTGCTTTTGGTATTAGGTATGATGAAGCAGCACATGAAAAGAGGAGATTTGATGAAATTTTAGTTGTAACACAAGAGATGATGAAAAGATTTTTTTTTTCTCTGATTATTTTCCTTTATTTGGTTGGCTTTATAAATTATTTGGAAATATTAGCAGACTTGAGAAGAATTTTAAGGATCTATGTCACACCCCTTTTTCCGTCCGAAGGAACGAGTCGAAGGATTTTTTCAATTAAAGTGACAGAATTGAATAGATATTATTTTTAATCAAAAGAAAATGACTCTTATTATGGTCTGCGGAAACAGAAGATCGGGTAAGGAATTCTGTTGACCGATGGAAAGGTGTGAGGCAACCCTCGAGTCCCGTAGTTCTAGCACGGTCGCTTTTATTGACTTATCTTGACTAAAACTATTTTGAAAAATTATGTTAAGGTCTAAGTTCGCTCATTTTTATTATATCAAAAACTTGTCTATTATCTTATATTAAATAAATCAGTGAAAGTTAATTTTTAGAAAAATATTTGCCAAGGTGCATTATTGCATCCTTGAATTTTAAATGTCTCAAAAAGATACGTACGCCACATTCTTAATTTGAGACGAAATTTTAAACGTGTCTAAAACTTATCTAGCATTAAAAGACATTTGTTTCGTCTCTTGAAAATTCGAGATCATTTTCCTATCCATATTATTACTCTTTTCGCTCTCTTTTTTAAATAAATAAATAAATAAATAAATAAATAAATAAATAAATAAATAAATAAATAAATCAACTAATCCTTAATTTTGGCAGAGGCTTTGATTTCTATCTAATAGAGACTTATAAGGATTAAATAAGGAGATTCAATTCTTAATTTACCATCTAATTGGAAAGGAATTATACACAACGAGATTAGCAAATAATTAATTTTATTTAATACACAGAGCATCTTGAACATCCAAATTCTTGATAAATGATAAAAGAAAAAAAAAATCAATTGATAAAATATTGTTACTAACAAGCATAAATAAAATATGTACTCTTTTTGAAATTCCAAGTCAGTTATTTTTTTTTTAGTACATAAACAAAAGAAAAATTCACTTACCAAACCTAACATTTCTAATCTTTCCAACCGCCTTTTTAGTTCTCTCAGTTTTTCCGTTTTTGTGTGTGCAAAATATATATATAGAAATGTTGTGCATGCATATGCATGTGAATGTTATTCTTTTTTCAACCCTTTTTTTTTAAATCTTTTTGCATGCATGCATGCATGGTTCACATACTATGATTATTATAACTATGCCTTAATTACATGTAAACTAAATGTAACTTTACAATTTTTTAACATTAGTAACTTTTAAAATATATCATCCAAAATCCAAAACCAACCTAACCCATATTATTTCAAGCCAATAAACGATTCATGAACAAAGATATAAAGTGCAAATTATATAAAATAACAAATTACGCATGCTAAATAATATAACAATTCGTTGTAACGACTTCATTCATGCTTTGATTCACGACAAAATTAATAAAAATAAATAGTTTAAGATGGGATAAAAAACTATAAGATAAATTAGACCAAGTATCGAAACAAGAATGTCGCCACCGGTAACTCGAACGGAAATCCAAACACCTAACCCTAACTCTTTTCCTTTCTTTTCCTTCTAATCTCTTTCTTCTTTTTGTTACTTGTTTTCCTTCTTTGACTTTTTCTTTTTTTCTTCAAAATGTTGTTTTTAACTCCTTCTTTTTTCATCTTTTTGATTGTTGTCCATCTCTCCTCCTTTTCTCCTTGCACTTTTTAAAAAAAAAAGTTATTTGGTCTCCAGTGTTTTCTCTTTTTTAGTTTTGTATGCCAGGAATAGTCCGTGAGTTTTTTTTTTTTTGTTGTTGTTGTCTGTGTGTTATAAAGGGTTTAAGGTGGGAAGTTGAGAGAGTTAGAGGGAAAGGTGAGGGTGGTTGGGGTAGTTTAGGATAAGATAAAATTTTCAAATTTTAAATCTTTTTTTCTTTTTTTTTCTTTTTTTTTTTAAAGAAGACAATGATAATAACAAATATAAATAATATTAATAAATAAATAAAATAACAATAATAATAATAAAAATAATATAATAATAACTAATTAATTTTTATATTTAAGAAAATGTAATAAAAGTTTAAAAATAGTTAAAATAAATATAATTAAGATAGTACTGAAACTACTAACTTATTTGTTTAAAATTTAAAAAGAAAATATTTAAAAAATAAATACAAAAATTGTATTATTTATTATTATTATTTTTTTAAATTAGAATAAAATAAAACAAAAAATCTCAAAATTAACTTTATTTTTTTAACTAAAAATTTATTAAAAAATAATAAAAATTTAAATAATATTAAATCAAATATAAATATTTAATATCGAAAAATATATATATTAAACTCGGGAGGATCAAAATCACGTGTCTACAATCTAGATGAGTTTTTTGAAGAACTAATTGAGCAACATCTCAATCCCAATAGGCCAAAATCCATGGAAGGAGATATTATTGATCTTTTGCTCCAATTGAGGAAAGAGAAATCAACTCCAATTGATCTTACTTTGGACAACATAAAGGCAATTCTCATGGTAAGTAAATATGCATGAAAATAAAATTTTAATTTATATATACTAGTAGTATACATAATTGTGTAAAAAAAAAATTTATATTAAGGTACACATAATTTTTAAAAATATTTTGATTTAGGCAAACTGTAGCTAGACGATGTTTACTAACTTTTATTGTCATTATACACAAGTTAAATTCAAACATAAGTACTTGCATACACAACTACTTCATCTACTATGGGGGAGATTCAATATGAATTTGACAATCTCCTTCATTTTCCTCTCAATTTGATTATTATGTGGAACAGACACTATTGCAGTCGCAGGTAGTATGGGCAATGACAGCCTTAATTAAGAATCCAATAGCCATGAAAAAAGTTCAAGAAGAAATCAGAAAATCAATTGGGACCAAAGGCATTGTGAATGAAGATGATATTGATAACATGCCTTATTTCAAAACAGTGATAAAAGAGATATTTAGATTATATCCACCAGGTCCCCTCCTGGTGCCAAGAGAAACAATGAAAAAATCCACACTTGAAGGATATGAAATTCAGCCAGGAACTACAATTCATGTGAACTTATGGGCAATTGCAAGGGATCCTGAAACATGGGAAAATCCAGAAGAATTTATACCTGAGAGGTTCTTGAAAAGCAATCTTGATTTCAAGAGCCAAGATTTTGAGTTCATTCCATTTGTAGCAGGCCGAAGAGGTTGCCCAGGTATTCCATTGTACATTCATAATTTACATGATAAGTCAATTGAACCCACAATTTTTTTGATTTAATTTGCAGATTTTACTTGAAAATCATGAAAAATAATAGAAATAGCATTTAAAAAATGAGATAGTTACGGGCCTGAACCATTTAGGCTATCTATTTTACAAAATATGTACAAAGTGTATAGGTAATGTATACTTTATACTGAATATTATATTATATTTTTACAAATGTTATAAATATAATATACATTTGTATACACAATATATATACACTATGTCAATATATATAATATAGCGTATACTTCGATCATATTATTAAACTAGTTATACAAAAAGTATATATTTGTAGCTTTTCCTGTAAAATCATCTTTCCGACCCATATTGTTTCAAAGAGCTCATAGTTTTTAAAATTATAAAGATTAAATCTTGAATTTGTCTATATATTAGGGGTGTCTAACGGGCCGGGCCGGGCCAACCCGGAACCGACCCTCCCATTTTACCAGGGTTTCGGGCCGGTTCCGGGCCAGGTTTGGCGTTAACCGGGCCGGGCCAAACAGTAAAAAAATTAAAATCCACCCGGACCCGGCCCACTAAACCCAATCCGGTCAAACCCACCAAGACCCGGTCAAACCCGGTTAAAAACCGGTCAAACCCGTTTAAAAAATAAATAAAAAATCCAATATACACTATATACACTCCAATATACAATATATATTTTTAAAAAAATATATAAAGTATAAACAATTACACATATATACGTACCATTCAATATATAATTATATATGACTATACGTACTACTTTAAATAAAACATTTGCTATAATAGTATAATATATATATATATACACTACAATATATATATATACTAATTTATAAAACATATACACATGTATACGTTAAATATATACTACTTTAGAAGATATATACACATATATATGCACCATTCAATATATATGTACTACTTTAAATAAAATATATACTACAATATAGTGATATACATATATATATATACAATAATATGTATATATATATAGTTACATACTAATTTATAAAACATATACACTTGTATACTTTAAAGATATACGTCTATAGAAGATATATACACATATATACGCACCATTCAATATATATGTACTACTTTAAAAAAAGTATATACTACAATATATATACTAATTTATAAAACATAAAGTAATGTATACGTTAAATATACACGTCTATAGAAGATCTATTCACATATATACACTCTATTCTATGTATATGTAATACTTTAAATGAGATATATGCAATATATATACATTACAATATATATTTGTATAGTTATATACTAATTTATAAAATATATACACATGTATACGTTAAATATACACGTCTATAGAAGATCCATTCACATATATACACTCTATTCTATGTATATGTAATACTTTAAATGAAATATACTATAATGTATATACATTACAATATATATTTGTATAGTTATATACTAATTTATAAAACATATACACATGTATACATTAAATATACACTTCTATAGAAGATATATACACGTGTATACGCACCATTAAATGTATATATACTACTACTTATAAAATATACTACATTATATATACATTACAATATGTATAGATATACTTATATACTAATTATAAAATATATACACATGTATACGTTAAATATACACTTCTATAGAAGATATATGCACAAATATTCAAAATTTATTCAAAAAAAAAATAAAAAACAACGACTAAGGACTGAATGAATTTGGGGAATTTTATTGATTGCAAAATGATCCAAAATTTATAATTTACATGAATGAAAAATCTATAAATTATGCATCATTTTTTCCAACTCATTCATGTTAATATTAATGGGAACTTGCATAGGATAATCAAAGTCAACGGGGGCAAAACCATGCATTGGACTTGATTCTGCTGAGTTCTCCCGTGAAGTCATAATTTCTTCTAGTTTCAGCTCGTCGCTCGGCTCCGGTTCCATTCCTTGGTTTCTTCTTTCCGCTCTAATCCAATCTCTGAGGCAAACTAGAACATTCATTGCATTGCTTCCCAATGAGTGTCGGTTGTCTCCAAGCTGCTGTCGTCCCTGACTGAAGGCGCTCTCTGATGCAACGATTGACATTGTAACATTCAAGATATCTCTAGCTAATCTTGAAAGCACAGGATATTGTGATTCATTATTCCTCCACCAATCCAGCGTGTTGATCCGTCGTCTGCGATCCTCTGGTGCCGTCCGAAGATAATATTTCAGCTCTTCCCGATAAGTTGATGTGTAAGTTCTCTCATCAACACTGTTCCAACAATTTAAATCATAAAACGAATCAGAAAAACCACTATGTGCCGGCCTTTTAGAAGATGATGGCTCCTCGGGAGGATGAGGAGCGACAGTTGGAGTGATATTTGTAGGTACGGCTGAATCAAATAAATCAGCATAGTGATTATATAATTTTTCTATATAATCTTTTGCATCAGCCGTAGCCGTCCACAAATCAAGCTGTACTTGTTCAGAATCATGGTTAGTATTTATTTCTAAGTTAGTATAAATAAGAGTACTAAAGTGACACATATTATTATATTTCATGCACGGATTTAGCATAGCACCAACCAAGTAAATAGGGGGAATCGGGAAAAAATATTTTTTTAATTTTGTAAACATGGCGCCAACAACTTCTTTATAACCTTCTTTATTTTTATATTGTTGGAGCAAACCAGAAATATCGGCTATATATGCCAAAATATTACAAACAGTAGGATAGTAAGCACCGGAAAATTCAACCGTAGCTACATAAAATTTTTCTAAAAACTTAACAAGATCATTAATTACAACCCAATCAGAATTATGTAGCATGCAATCAGTAGAATCAGCAAATGAACCGCAATGTTGGTTAAAAGCTAGTGTAATAGGAATTCTATATTTATAACAAGTTTTTAAAAATTCATACGTAGAATTCCATCTAGTATCAATTTCCTCAGGCATCAAAATCGGTGTAAGTCCATTTTCTTGACATTTAACTTTAAATTCTCTAATTCTCGATCTACGATTATTTCCTTGAATAAAACCAACGGCAAGACGAATTTTTCAATATAAAGCTCAAAAAATTCAAGACCATCTTTTACAATTAAATTATATATATGACATGCACACTTAATATGAAAAATTTCAGGCAAGGACGGAGATAGCGTAGATTTTATTTTTGTTATAGCAGTCTTGTTGTTAGAAGCATTATCAAAAGCAATACATAAAATTTTATTTTCTATACCATAGTATCCGGCAATTTTAACAATAGAATCAGCAATAAATTGTCCAGTATGTTTACGATCTTCATCATATAAAAAAGCAAGAATACGTTTTTGCATCACGAAATTACTATCCATCCAATGACAAGTAACGGTTAAATAATCATTTTTATTTACAGCACGACCAAGATCAGAAGTTAGGGACAATCTACATTGAATATTTTTTAACAATGTTGATAAATAAAAACAATATTGTGAATGGAGTCTAAAAATATCAGACCGACAAGTAGTTCTAGGAATACCATTAAACATAGGATTATAAATTGCTTGTATATAACGAATAAAAGCATCAGAAGAAGGAAAACTAAAAGGCAAACAACCCACAGCTACCATTTTAGCTATTTCTTCCCTGTCCCTCAATTTATTATACTTTTTCGCTACTTGACCGGTTGTTGGGTCCATTCTAGTTTGCGTTGACCCACCAACATCCCCACCACCTTTTGCAATATTTAACTCTCTTTTGTGATCTTCATCTATATGTCTCATTAACGTACCCGTACCCCCTTGCTTGCCTCCACTTCTATGCTTATATATTTGTTGACAAATATTGCACTGCACCTCAATATCTGATATACGTTCAAAAAATTGCCATGCAATACTAGTTCTTTTACGAGGTTTTGGGGCACTGGGAGGACGGGAAGGGAGATTAACTGATTCAGATCTAACGTTAGCATCTCCTACTGCGGGTGTTTCAGCAATATTTTCATTATCTTCGTCTAAATTAACTACATCTACTTCATTTTCTTCTTCTATACCATAATTTTCCTGAGCTTCTACATAATCCATATCGTGAGCACCTACACCTATTTCTTCCTCAAAAGGTGTACCAAGCGGTACCGGAGGCGAAGGCACACGGGTATATCTATTACTTGAACTACCTCTACCGCTAGTAATTCGCTTTTTACTACCACTACCGCTTCCGGGACAAAAAATTTTAACACCTTTAGCAGCGAGGTTTTTTAATTTATCCATAATATAAATTAAATTAAACTAAAAATATTCAAAATACACAAATATAATAAAATTAAATATTAAACAATTAATACAATAAATAAAAATTAAACGTAAGAGATGGAACGACAATACCAAATTTTGGAAGTATCCGAAGATTGCGACTTTAGAAACTTCCGCTCGTACTTTGTAAACGAAAATTAAAAAATTAAAGTGAACACTTTAAGAAATTAAATATATTGAATATTAGAGAATTGAGAATTGAGATTTGAGAGAGTGAAAAATTGTGTGAAAAATGATTTGAAGTTGTAGGGTATTTATAGATTTTTTTTGGGGATTAAAAAATATTTTTTAAAGTTTTTTTTTTTTTTTTTAATTAAATGGGCCCAAACTAGCCGTTTGGACCCAAAAATGGCTATATAGCCGTTGGGCCAACGGCTAGTTGGCCCAAAATCCAATTTTTTTTTATTTTTTTATAATTTCCGGGCCGGGCCGGTTAATCGGCGGGCCTGGACCGGGCTTGCTCCGGGCCGGGTTAACCGGGCCCATTTTAACAAAAAAACTGGCCCGGGACCCGGAACCCTTAAGCCCTAGGGCTTACCGGGCCGGGTTACATAATAGGGCCGGGTCGGGCCGGCCCGGCCCGTTTGACACCCTTACTATATATAGGTATGCCACTTGGTATCGCAACGGTGGAGATTATATTTTCAAATCTTCTATATGCATTTGATTGGGAATTGCATCATGGGATGAAGAAAGAAGAAATTGACACAGATGTTTTGCCTGGACTTTCCATGCCTATGAAAAATGCTCTTTGTCTTGTCCCTAAAAATTATTCCAATACCTAGTCATATAATTTAGGCACAATACAAAAACGTATCTTTTAATTTAGTCTCAGCTGACATCTATGTCTGTTTTTATATTAGTTTAAGTATCTGCCTATACACGTCTAAAGTTTGAGGTTATAGATGTCAGATGAGGCCAAGTTAAAGAACATATTTATGTATTATGGCTATAATTTAGGTTTTAATATACCCTTAAATATGGGTAGAGTCTTTCTTATTAATTACCTATGTTTACTATGGTACGTGCTATTTTTATAATAAAATTTCACATCTTGCTCTTAGTGATGATAAAAATTGTTTGCTTTTTATGTAAGATATTCAGGTCTGTTATGCTGTTCTTGGTACAACATTTGTATACCACATTATTGAGAAAACAATTTGTGTTTTTTGATCCCTGTACTCATGAATCTTAACTTAAGTTTGAAAATTTTAGTTTCATGCATTCTGCAAGAGGCAATTTTCACGACTTGAACTCGTGATCTATTGGTTACATGACAGTACTCCCCTTCCAATACTATTACTTAATTAATCATATCTTACAAGTATGAAGATATATCTAGAAGCTATCCATAATTGGCTAATGCCAGGGGAGACTTATAGCCAATCTTTTGATGCTTTGGGACCCGCTAAATTCGACGTAGACTAGGTATAATTATATTAAAAAAGTATAAAATTTGGTATAAGGTTTAGAAAAGCATTTAGTGAACCAAGAAAGTAGTTGGACGCTTTAGTTTGCAGGCGAAATCTTAATGCTTTGGACGTCAATATATGTGTTGAACCTTTCAACCACTTATTATCCTTAAATCTTGAGTCCACCACCGGCTACTCCTATCTAATTTATGCTAACAAATATCATGAAAATGTGCATAATATTGATTCCTATCTAGCTAGTGGACACAAACTTCAATTTTATGCCAATAAGATTTCTCTATGTCACTTCCATTGACTTATATGTATTTTCAGGTAGGTATCAATTACATCAAGGTTTGACTAATTGACTTATCAAACATTGTTTAATTTAATCTTGCTTTTACACCCACTGAATCGATTATTATTTACCTCAAATCAAATAATTCATTATAGATGGAAATATGATAAAACTGTTTAACTTTACTAGTAAATTTCATTTAGAGACACGAACTAGCCAGTTTCAATAGTATATGAACATAATAAAACCTTTCTATTACTACCTCCATTTAATAAAGAATGACCTATTTTAACTTGACATGAAATTTAGAAAAAGAAAGAAGACTTTTGAATCTTGTGGTTCTAAATTAAAGTTATGTCAAATGTATCAAAATGCGCTTTAATCTTGTGATCTTAAACATGCCACGTGGAAAGTTGATTAAAAGTATTGTCAGAAAAGAAAAGGATCATTCTTTTTTAACATACTAAAAATGAAAGTAGGTCATTCATTTTTAAACAGAGGGAGTAGATATTTTCCGACTCATATTTTTATAAAGCTTTTGCAGGTGATCTTAAACGTTTATTACATAGATAAGTTAGACTAAGCCTGTGAAACGGGCCGGGCTGGACCGACCGGCACACTTACAAAAATCGGCCCGGTTTGACCCGACCCGCTCATCCTACGGGATGTAGGGTACCGGGTCCCGGGCCGGTTTATTTTTTTGGTTGGGCCAGGTTAACCCGGCTTGGACCAAGCCCAATTAGGGCCCGCCGGTTAATCGGCCCGGCCCGTTATTTTTTTTAAAAAAAATTTGGATTTAATTATAACTTAGTTTTAATATATTATTAATTTACTATCAAGTATTATTAATTTATATATGTGTATATATATCTTCTATAGACGTATATATTTAACGTATACATGTGTATATGTTTTATAAATTAATATATAACTATATATATAATTATATATTGTAGTATATTTTATTTAAAGTAGTACATATATAATTATATATTGAGTGATACGTATATATGTGTTTATATCTTCTATAGACGTATATTTTTAACGTATACATGTGTATATATTTTATAAATTAGTATATAACTATATATATTGTTGTATATATATTGTAGTGTATATATACTGTAGTATATTTTATTTAAAGTAGTACATATATTGAATGGTACGTATATGTGTGTATTTATCTTCTAAAGTAGTATATATTTAACGTATACGTGTGTATATGTTTTATAAATTAGTATATAACTATATATATAGTGTGTGTATGTATTGTAGTGTATATATATTTTAGTATGTTTTATTTAAAGTAGTACATATATATTGAATGGTGCGAATGTATGCGTATATATCTT
This sequence comes from Capsicum pubescens, assembly GCA_030864215.1. Classification (NCBI taxonomy): domain Eukaryota; kingdom Viridiplantae; phylum Streptophyta; class Magnoliopsida; order Solanales; family Solanaceae; genus Capsicum; species Capsicum pubescens. The sequence continues at coordinate 14,386,767 of CM061546.1, forward strand.
CTATAGACGTATATATTTAACGTATACATGTGTATATGTTTTATAAATTAGTATATAACTATATATATATATATATATATATATATATATTGTAGTATATTTTATTTAAAGTAGTACATATATATTGAATGGTGCGTATGTATGTGTATATATCTTCTATAGACGTATATATTTAACGTATACATGTGTATATATATTTTATAAATTAGTATATAACTATATATATATATATATATATATATATTGTAGTATATATATATTGTAGTATATTTTATTTAAAGTAGTACATATATATTGAATGGTGCGTATATATGTGTATATATATTCTATAGACGTATATATTTAACGTATACATGTGTATATGTTTTATAAATTAGTATATAACTATATATATTGTAGTATATGTTTTACTTAAAGTAGTACATATATATTGAATGGTGCGTATATTTGTTTATATATCTTCTATAGACATTTATATTTAATGTATACATGTGTATATGTTTTATAAATTAGTATATAACTATATATATATATTGTAGTATATACATATATTGTAGTATATGTTTTACTTAAAATAGTACATATATATATAATGGTGCGTATATTTTTGTATATATCTTCTATAGATGTGTATATTTAATGTATACATGTCTATATGTCTTATAAATTAGTATATAACTATATATATTGTTGTATACATGTGTATATATCTTCTATAGACGTATATATTTAATGTATACATGTGTATATGTTGTTTAAATTAGTATATAACTATATATATATTGTAGTATATATATATATATTGTAGTATATATTTTACTTAAAGTAGTACATATATATTGAATGGTGCGTATATATGTGTATATATCTTCTAAAGACGTAAATATTTAACGTATACATGTGTATATGTTTTATAAATTATTATATAACTATGTATATATATATATATATATATATATATATATTGTAGTATATGTTTTATTTAAAGTTGTACATATATATTGAATGGTGCGTATATATGTGTATATATATTCTAAAGTAGTATATATTTAACGCATACATGTGTATATGTTTTATAAATTAGTATATAACTATATATATATATATATATATATTGTAGTACATGTTTTATTTAAAGTAGTACATATCTATTGAATGATGCGTATATATGTGTATATATCTTCTATAAACGTATATATTTAACGTATAAATGTGTATATGTTTTATAAATTAGTATATAACTATATATAACTATATATATATTGTACTATTGTAGTATATGTTTTATTTAAAGTAGTACGTATAGTCGTATATATTGAATAGTATGTATATATGTGTAATTGTGTATATATTTTTTAAAAATATAGTGTATATTGGAGTGTATATAGTGTATAAAATTGTAGTGTATATTGGAAAAAAAACTTTTTTTTTTGTTTTTAAACGGGTTTGACCGTTTTTTTAACCGGGTTTAGGTGGGTTTGACCGGGTTAGGTTAAGTGGGCCGGGTCAGAGTTGTTTTTAAAATTGTTACTGTTGAACCCGAACCCTGCCCACTTAACCCCAACCCGGCCCGGCCCACCAATCCGGCTAACTTTCATGGGCCGATTCCGGGTTGACCCGGACCGGCCCACTTAACACCCTTAATGGTTAACTTATATATCTACGTATCTTAAAAACTTGAATGAGTTTTATGATGTAGTAGTTGAACATAACATCACAGTCCCAGTAGGCCAAAATCCATGGTAGGGGACATTCTTGATCTTTTGCTTCAATTGAAGAAAGAAGATATAAAAGGACTTCTCATAGTAAATTTCCAAGTCTTCAATCTACCTAGCTATTGCTACAATCGTTCATATATATATATAATTAACACATATATACATATGTATGCTTGAATGCATTTAGAGGTGACAAATGGACGGATTGGTGTAACTCGGTCACTACTCGATGTCTATGGGTGACGGAAGTAACTTGTTAGAAATTTCGTTTGCATGAACGTCCCTACTTCAGAATTGCTTTTAAAAAAGGGTTGTTTTTAAAATTGTTACTGTTGAACCCGAACCCTGCCCACTTAACCCCAACCCGGCCCGGCCCACCAATCCGGCTAACTTTCACGGGCCGATTCCGGGTTGACCCGGACCGGCCCACTTAACACCCTTAATGGTTAACTTATATATCTACGTATCTTAAAAACTTGAATGAGTTTTATGATGTAGTAGTTGAACATAACATCACAGTCCCAGTAGGCCAAAATCCATGGTAGGGGACATTCTTGATCTTTTGCTTCAATTGAAGAAAGAAGATATAAAAGGACTTCTCATAGTAAATTTCCAAGTCTTCAATCTACCTAGCTATTGCTACAATCGTTCATATATATATATAATTAACACATATATACATATGTATGCTTGAATGCATTTAGAGGTGACAAATGGACGGATTGGTGTAACTCGGTCACTACTCGATGTCTATGGGTGACGGAAGTAACTTGTTAGAAATTTCGTTTGCATGAACGTCCCTACTTCAGAATTGCTTTTAATTTTTACCCTTAAACACTTTACGTTTAAAAAAAGAAGCTGTCGAAAGTAATCATGACAATACAAAAAATAAAACAAAAAAAGAATCTGTTATAATGCGTACCCTACTGATTTAGCTGTTTTACTCTAGTAGTTGCCTATCCGTGAAACAAATCAGATTTAGCTGTTTTACTCTAGTAGTTGCCTATCCGTGAAAAAAGTCAGCTAATGCAGTTCACTTAAGCAGAGTAATAAAGAAACAATATTTTTACGTGGAAAACACCCGACTCAAAGAGGTGTAAAAAAAACCACGACATGTACCTCTACAGGATTTAACCCCAATTCCATTAAAACTCTTGAGCCTCAACAATCAACAAATTACAAGACACTTGTAAACTAGGAATTAAACTCTAACTCCTATTTCTACAATAACACAAATCTTCTCAAGATAAGTGTTCCCAAGTCTTCGAGTTCCCCAACTTGAAGACACTAATCCTAACTCAGTTTATACCTCACTGAGACTAGAATTAAAGTTCATTACAACTCGAGAACCAACCTATTACACAAAGTTTACGACTCTTTAACTCTAAGTTAAGGAACAAGTTCTACTTATGACTTCTTCAAGCTGTTGAACTAATTTGATGATTGGTGCTTTCCTTATCAGTGCATAAGTGAAACTCTGAAAGTCGTATCTTCTATTTAAGCCAACTCTGATAAAGTCTTTTAGATGATGTTGTCTTCTTTATTCAATAGGACTCTATCAGTTAGTTACACTCCTTGTTGTATTCAGTCTCCTTGTCTAGGTAGGATTTCTTTATCATCTCAACTTCAAGTGTTGTGTTTATCTTGTCCTTAACTTCTTTTCTGCACGTGATAAATGTTGAAAGCATATATGAATTGTGCTTTCTTATCCACTTCTGACTTCAACTATTTTATTTTCTCATCAACCTTGCCTGTAACTTCTATTTTCTTCACATGTGTGGATCAACATGGATAATATGTTTCATTTATATGTCAATCATCAAAACTTTATTTCTTTAACAAATTTTCCCTTCTTGATGATGATAAACCAGTACATGTTTCATAGCATGTTTCACAACATCACAACATCCATCTTAAATTCCTGACATACTCAATAAAGGAATTAAACACGAGGACACTAGAATGAAACAAGTTAGTCATTTGAGTTATAAACATTGCACAATTTATTCTTCCCCCTTTTGACATCATCGAAAAGCAGGGCCCAATTAAGTGAAAATAGTGTTTAATAATCCATGGCCACTGGGGCTATCACTAAAATAAACAAAATTCAGAGTAAAGTACCAACATGCATTAAGTTGAACAAGAGCAGAACACAAGAAGCAAGTAATTCCAGTTCATGTAGGAGAAAGATACAATTAATAGTACCAAAAACTGATAAAGCTGAAACAGTCTGGCCATACAAAAGCATTCCTTAGGTACTAAGAAGAGAACTAAGTGGAGGAAGTAGAGGGAATGAGGTGAGTCAATTTTTGCACGATTTCATCATTTGCAGATCTTTCATTCTCGAGGGCAGCTTGAAGAGAAGCAATCTGAGCAAGAATTTCCAATTTTTCAGCATTATGAGCAACCTGAGCGGCCTCCATTTCAGCTTGAATAGCCTCCAGCTTAGTAGTTTTAGTAGCAAGAGCATTCCTAAATCATTGCATAGAATTATAAGCACTCCTCATTGAAATAGGTAGTTCCATATGATCCACGGTCCCTATAATATCTTTGGTAGTCTGCAGAGACCAAACTTGAACAGGCACCAAAAAATCTTCAACTATAGGATCAAGCCAAAATTTATATGGAAGGGCATGACCATTTACATCTTTGAGAAGAACCCTTTGCATGTGCTAAATAATAAGCCTAGGCAAGTCAATTTGCACTTCAGTGTCAAGCAACTCCATGAGAGTGAGATCAAGAAAATTAGCCACAGCCCTTCGTTCTTTTCTAGGAGTGATCATCTTATGAACAACATCAAAGTAAAGTTGATGAAAAGGAGACATCTCTCGCTTAAGAACCCTACGATGATTTAGAAGGTGAGGATTACCAGAAAACTTTCAAGAGATGTTAAGGTCAGATGCTATATTGTCAAGTGGAGGCCAAGTAACCTTGACATAGTGACCTTAACCCCCCATAGGAATGTTCAGAATCTTAGCAATATAAGCAGCAACAATATTGATAGTGACCCCTCTGACAGTGGTAGAAAATATCTCTCCAATAGCAACCTCATTTGTGTAGAATTCATAAACCTTAGATTTCCCAAACTTTCTTTGAAAATTGCCTTGAAGAAACAAGTGTGACCACCCCTGGGCCTCCAATTTTATTAACAAAACTCCCATCTCAGGGCCCCCAAAACCAGGAACAACTCATCCTTTAGTCAACTTGCGCTTCTAAAAGTGCAGAATGTGATCCGTAGGAGAGTCAAGATTTGAAGGCGATTCATCAAGCTTAAAGTCTGGATCTAGCTTTAGCAGAAACATCAGGAAGTGACTCAAAATCAGAGAAATCAGAAGGAATAGGTTTGTTGACCTATTTCTTGGAATGAGTGGAGAATTTTAATGGAGTGCATTAGGAAGATGATGAAGATTTTGAAACAGAGGTGGACTTTGGCATAATCGAGGGTGTACAAAAGGCAGGGGGGTTTTGGAATAGTGCATTTCACTGTTTTTCCTTTGCGCATAGAGCGAAGCAATACATCTTTAAAGGAAGATAGAGGAAGAGGAGTAGGTGTGACCACACACTTCCTCTTGCTATCTTGAAGAGCTTCATCTAGAGATGCCTCTTCTTGTTGTTTTTTCTTGCGAGTGTTAGGAGTTCTAAGAGAGGGAACAAAAGGATGAGGTTCAGTAAGATCATGATCCTCAACAACAATAGGAGAGGAGAAATGTTTTTTCTTTGGTTGTGATCGTGATTTTCTGGGAATCAAATTGGTAATTAGAATATCATTGGGGTCGATAATTTGGAAAGGAATAGGAGTTGGTGAAGTGGGATTGGGAAAGGACTGAGGACTGGGGAAAAATTGAGAAAAAGGGTTTTTGAAATTTGTCTAGGCAGGGAAATCAGATAATTTGATTGGAATGGTAGGTGAAATGGAAGGTGTTGTGTTGGAGGTGGGATAAATAATGATATTAGTGAAAGGAGAGGCAAAGGAATCATCTGGGTGTGACAGAGCAGATGAAGAGGATGCCATGGTGAAGAAGGAACACACACTTATTCTTGCTTTTGGAATGGTGAATGAGTGAGGAGAGAAAGAGAATGGAACGTATATAAAGAGGACAAAGGAAGTTGAAACATAAAGGGAATGGAGTTGATGTGTAGTAGCGATAATGATGAAGAGTTGCAGTGGTGATGGGATTGTTGTGGCAACTTTTTTGAAAAAGTTGGACTCTTGGGGTTTTGGCAGTTTAGAGTAATTAAGGACCGGAAGGGCAAACCTGTTTCTCTTTATGCATTTTAAGGTAAACTAATAATAATGCCTGAACTCTTGAAAAATATGAACAAAATTGCTTGAGTGTTCCAGCATCACTGTAAAAATAAATACATGAAAGTTAGTTCACTCAAAATTTTGGAATTAGGACACACAACTAAATGTGCAAGACTGGATTACTCAACAAAAACTCAGGAGCACATAAACTTTTCTAGTCAAGGGAGATTTATGCAAATTTAATCATCCCCAAAGCTAACCTATTCTTTTCAAAATATTCTCTGCTTAAAGCCTTAGTGAATATATCAACAATTTGATCTTCAGTAGAATAGAACATGATCGATATAAGACCTTTTTCAATATTATCTCCAAGAAAGTGATGTCTAATATCAATATGTTTAGTTCTTTTATGTTGGATATGATTCTTTTCAATATTAATGACACTTGTATTGGCACAAAAGATAGGAACACATCTGACATCCACACCAAAATTCATGAGTTATTTTTTAATCCATAATAACTGAGCACAACAAGATCCAACAACAATATACTCAGCCTCAGCAGTGGTTAGAGATACTGAGTTTTGATTCTTAGTGGACCACATAATTAAAAATGATCTAAGTAAGTGTTCCATGCCTTTGGTGCTCTTTATGTCCACCAAATAGCCTACATAGTCAGCATCAGAATAACCCACCAAGTTAAAATTACTACTTTTAGGATACCATAGGCCAAGATCAGTTGTTCCTTTGAGATATCGAAAGATTCTCTTCATAGATTTCAAATGAGATTCTTTAGGATTTTCTTGGAACCTTGCACATAATCCCACACTGAATATCAGGTCTACTTGCTGTGAGATAAAGTAATGATCCTATCATTTCTCTATATAGTTTTTGGTCCACATCAGGACCTGTTTCATCCATATTTAGCTTAATGGCAGTGGCTATTGGTGTGCTGATCTCTTTTGCTTCCTTCATGGAAAACCTATTAAGAAGTTCCTTGACATACTGTTGTTGATGGATCATGGTTCCAGAGGCTGTTTGTTTGATTTGCAATCTTAAAAAAAATTTTAGCTCGTCCATCATACTTATCTCAAATTCATAACTCTTGAGTTTTGCAAAGTCATAAGTTATGTTTATGTTTATGGATCCAAAGATGATATCATCAACATATAACAAGTTCTTGGATCTTGTTTCAGTCCATACGAGGCCTTGTCAAGCCTGTACACATAATCAGGAAATTTCTTACTCTCAAATCTTGGTGGTTGTTTGACATACACCTCCTCCTTGAGAATTCCATTCAAGAATGCTCTCTTAACATCCATTTGATAGAGAATGAATTCCATATAAGCAGCAAAAGCTACAAGAAGCCTTATTGCTTCAATTCTTGCCACAGGAGTTAAAAGGTCTCATCAAAATCTATGCCTTCTTCTTGATTGTATCCTTGGACCACCAATATTACCTTGTTCCTTGTAACTCTTCTGTGTTCATCAACCTTATTTCTATACACCAACTTAGTTCCAAACACTGTCATGTCTTTTGGAGGAGGAACTAAGTGTCACACCTTGCTTCTTTCAAACTGATTTAACTCTTCTTGCATGGCTATGATCCTATCTACATCAAGAACTGCTTTATTCACCTTCTTTGGTTCAATTTCTGATAGAAAGGCTTTGAAAGCACAGATGCTACTCAACCCAGACCTTGCAGTAATCCCAGAAGTGAATATCAATGAGCACATTTTCAATAGGATGGGATCCTTGATACTTGTATCCTTTTGGGACCAATCCTTGTGAGCTACTAGGATTACTGTAATTGTTCTGAGCTGGGATAGTTGGTGATTCTATTCCCCCTATCAGTGTACCTCCATAATCAGTTACCCCTGTCAAGGTGCCTCCATGTTTGGTACCTTCGGTTGATGGACCATGTTGAGCAACCTGTTTCTCAGAATCACTTCCTTCTTGCAAGTTAGTCTTAGCACAAGATTCATCAAATACTACATGCACACATTCTTCAACATAATTTGTTCTGTTGTTTAGAACCCTATATGCCTCACTATGATGTGAATATCCTAGGAAGATTCCCTCATCACTCTTAGAACCAATTTTTCCCAGTTTATCTTTCCCATTATTATGAATGAAACATTTACAACCAAACTTTCTAAAATAAAAAATATTTTGTTTTCTTCCTTTTAGTAATTCATAGGGAAGCTTATCTAGAATAGGTCTGATCATGCATCTATTTATGATATATGCAACAGTACTGATTGCCTCATCCCAAAGTTTTTTAGCAAGATTTTCTGCAAACATTATTGTTCTAGCCATATCTTCCAAAGTCCTATTTTTCCTTTCTACTACTCCATTTTATTGAGGTGTTCTAGGAGCAGAGAAATTTTGATCTATACCAGTTGTATAGCAGAATTCTAAAAGCTTGATATTTTTAAATTTTGGACCAGATCTTATAGAAATTAGGGAAGTGCCCAATTTCTTTTCAATTTTCTTGATGAATATAGTAAAGACATCAAAGGCATCTTCTTTGGAAGCTAGAAACAATGTCTAGGTAAATCTGGAATAATCATCAACAATCACAAAAACATATCTTTTTCTACCTCTACATTGAAGTCTCATTGGTCCACATAGATCCATATAGATCAGGTCAAAGAACTTGTTTGTGCTGACATGTTTCTTTGATTTGAAAGAATACTTTACCTACTTCCCCCTCACACAGGCAGTGCAAACCTTTTCTTCCTTGAACTTGGTTTTGGGCAAACCCAATACCATATTTTTGGAAGAAAGTTTGTTTAATTGTTTCAAACTTGCATGTCCAAGTCTCTTGTGCCAAAGGAGGAGATCATTTTATATAACACTCAAACAGGTCAGCTTTGTTCCTGACATTGCTATTATGTCAGCTTTGTACACATTCATGTATCTTCTTGCAGTGAACACAACCTTCTTGGTGTCCATCCTTTTGACTTTGACTCCTATAGAAGTAAAAACAACTTTGTTACCTTTATAAAACAGTTGTGATATGCTAAGCCGGTTGTGCTTCAATCCCTCCACAAGGTAGACATCCTTCAATGCCCTTGATTCAGATGTACCAATCTTTCTAACTCCAGTAATGATTTCCTTTTTGCCATCACTAAATGAAATTCCATCCCTACTTATTTTGGAGAGTGAAAGGAATTTTTTCTTATCACCAGTCATATGTCTTGAGCAAGCACTATCCAGGTACCAATGTTTTTTGCTTCCTTTCACTCTCATCTGTAAAAGTAAATCAGGGGTTAGATTTAGGAACCTAGACAAGTTTGGGTCCTTTTTTATGAGTAAATGGATGAAAAAGATTTTTTTTAGTCCATGAAGGCAACAGGTTACATAACTTATTTCTTTGCACAGGTTTGGTTTTCCTTTTATTGGTCCGAGCCAGTTTATTTCCCAGATTTTTACTCCTAGATCTACATTTTGTAGCAACTGGACATTCAGTAATCGGATGCCTAGAATTACCACAAATATAAATCTTAAGTAGTATCAAGGATTTTGTAAAAACCCAGTCCGGCTTTTTCACTATGACTTCTCTCACTCAGTTTATGAACAATTCTTGAAGAATTTGTCCATCTGTTTGCTCTTTCAAGATCAATCTTTAGTTTAGTGATTTCTTGGATCAAATTGTTTATTATTTCTTTTGCATCACTACACTCCTGTTTGTCCTTGATTAACTCAAGTTCAACACTTTCTTATTCTTTACTTTTACCCTTTTTTCCCTTTTCAATAAGTGTTAGTTTTAGGACTTCAATTTTGAGTATAACATAAGCTGAATCGAGTTGTACAACTTGTTCCTTAAGTGTGTTGTTGTTTTTTCAACAGTGTTCTTGCAAGCTTCTAAATCAATGAATTAAAATTTAAGGCTTGCAAGTTTGCTGAACAACTCATCCCTATCAGAAGTCAATTCTTAGAAATCATCAATTAGAGCACTCATCAAGGACACAAGTTTTGTTTTAGAAAATAAGTGCAATTTTTCTTTAATCTCAAGAATACTTACCTCAGAAGTACCATCTTCTTCTTCCAAGTCTGAATCTCCAATAGCCATGAGTGTAGTTTCATCAATTTCTTCATCATCTGACTCATCTAAATCAGATCCCCAAGTGGATACCATAGCATATTATTCCCTCTCTCTCTCTTTTTGGATTTTTCTTTTAATTCTTTTTTATCTCTTTACTTTCTCCATTCTATTTCCCAGACAGGACAGTCCTTGATCTGATGATCAGTATTATCACACCTGTAGCATCCATTAGGATTGTCATTTGAACATTTTTTGCTACCTGTTCCCTTTTTCTTTTTGAAAAATTTGGTGAAGTTCTTAGTTATGAAGGAAATTTGTTCTTTATCAAGTTTAACTTCTTCATCACTTTCTGATGCCTTAAAAGCCATGGTTTTCTCAGGAGCTGCCACTTTTTTATTGATTCCATCAATTTTCATCTCATAAGTCTTAAGATTTCCTAGCAGTTCATCTAGTGTCATTTGAGTAAGATCCTTTGCCTCCCTAATGGCAGTGACCTTGATATCCTATTTAGACTTAGGTAATACCCTTAATACCTTTTCAACTTGTTCCTCAACAGGAATGTCTTTTACTAAGGAGGTCAATTCATTTGTTAAGGAAATGAGTCTTGTCAGCATTTCATGAAGTGATTCATTTTCCTTCATCTTAAAAGCCTCATATTCAGTAAAGAGAAGGGCAATTCTGAACTTCCTTACTTGAGAGGTGTCCTCATGTGCATTGACCAGGCATCCCAGATTTTCTTAGAAGTAGTACAGTTTGACACTCTGTTGTACTCAGCTGGCCCTAGTCCACGGACCAAGATGTTCTTAGCCTTAGAAGTCTTCTGTAATGCTACCAAGTCGCCATCAGTAAATTCACTTCTAACTTTCTTAACCTGTTCACCATCAACCAGCTTTATTCGAATAGTTGGGCCATCAGTGATCCTGTCCCACAACTCGTAGTCTTCCCCTTTAGTAAATATTTTATCCTAGCTTTCCACCAGATGAAGTGAGAACCGTCAAAGAGTGGAGGTCTGGTGGTTGATTGACCTTCACTGTGACCAGTAAGACAAAATTCATCATAGTGATCTTTTCTTAGCTGCTAATCTTATTTAAGACAACCTCTCTTTGATACCATCTGTTATAATGCGTACCCTACTGATTTAGCCGTTTTACTCTAGTAGTTGCCTATCCATGAAACAAGTCAGCTAACGTGGTTCACTTAAGCAGAGTAATAAAGAGACATTATTTTTACATGAGAAATACCTGGCTCAAAGAGGTATAAAAAACCATGACCTGTACCTTTACAGAATTTAGCCCCAATTCCACAAAAACTCTTGAGCTTCAACAATCAACAAATTACGAGACACTTGTAAACTAGGAATTAAACTCTAACTCTTATTTCTACAATAACAAAAATCTTCCTAAGATAAGTGTTCCCAAGTCTTCGAGTTCCCCAACTTGAAAACACTAATCTTAACCCAGTTTATAATTCACTGAGACTATAATTAAAGTTCATTACAACTCGAGAACCAACCTATTACACAAAGTTTACGACTCTTTAACTCTAAGTAAAGGAATAGGTTCTACTTATGACTTCTTCAAGTTGTTGAACTAATTTACTGATTGGTGCTTTCCTTATCAGTGCGTAAGTAAAACTCTAAAAGTCGTCTCTTCTATTTAATCCAACTCTGATAAAGTCCTTTTAATGATGTTGTCTTCTTTCTTTAATAGGACTCTATCAGTTAGTTACACTTGTTGTATTCCGTCTCCTTGTCTAGGTGGGATTCCTTTATCAGCTCAACTTCAAGTGTTGTGTTTATCTTGTCCTCAACTTCTTTTCTGCACGTGATAAGTGTTGAAAGCATATTTGAATTATGCTTTCTTATCCACATATGACTTCAACCATTTTATTTTCTCATCAGCCTTGCCTGTAACTTCTATTTTCTTGACATGTGTGGACCAGCATGAATAACATGTTTCATTCATATATCAATCATCAAAACTTCATTTCTCTAATAGAATCGCTTGACATAAGTTATGTTTTCGTACAATTATATAACACAAATTATTCCTTTAAAAACATAACAAATTATGCCACTAAATTCCTACAGAACTTATATCAAAAGAGGATAAGTTCACTTCAGAACTCAAACGTTATACCTCTTAATTAATATTCACTAGCTATCCCCTTTCAATAGTTGGGATTACTAAAACAAAGATTGTATACCACAAAAATTCTATATTTGATGTTAATTCTTTCACACTTTCATCCTTGTAAAAGAAAGACAATTGCTTAATCCATTGGGAGTTGTAATGAGTGATAATGTACACATATGGCTAAATTAAAACTACAACCCATAAACATTTTGAAGTTGAAGCATAATGTCACAAATCGAACCAAACTCTGATCGTGATGGACATCTCAAGCCAAATCGAAAGTACTAGAATAATAAATGAAAACTAAAGGTGAGGCCAGGCCTTTTGAAGGATGGATGACTCACCACTTCACAACTGACCGACCGATATATCAAACTACCTAACGCTGCACAAGGTCACAAGAAAAGTCATCAGAACCTACATCATGAAATCATGTAACATCTCAGTACAACTGACATGCAACCCAAGGAAAGGGATAAAACATGTATGCATTTACCAAAAATCAGTTATAAACCATATGTGCATCAAGTATATATATATATATATATATATAATAGGATGCCGAGATAGGGGTAGGAACGATTTACATGAACATTTAACACTTACCCATGAACTATATAACTTTCACCTTCATCTGTTGACCCATGCGTAGTATGAGTCATCTACTACCCACGGGCTATATGGGTTTGGTACTCCCCAACCAGCGGGGCCCTAGTATGTGTTGGCCATACGTACCGAGGTTAGGCTAAAGTCTCAAGTGGGAGAAAGTCACCAAACATATTATTCTCATGTTTAGGACACAATCTGGTTATCTAATTTAGGTACGACATCCCTATGCCGACAAACATAGGTTTCAGGCATTGGTCACAAAGACTTACGCTTTCATGGTGAGTTATATAATTCCCTTTAGATCCCAATTAAAACATTTTGCACATAACATTAATAATGGGGTCGTTCATTAGGCATATTCATATTGGTATCATAATATCAAGACTTGCAAGCCATTCATATCATGCCAAGAAAATATTATCATAAAACATTAATGACTCCTTAATTATCGCATCATTCAAAATAAAAATCATGATCATAATCATCATTAATTTGCATAATAATCTCAAAACAACCACAAAGTTCAAAACTTTCAATATTTCAAAAAGATTGGAGTGTCATCTATGTTCATCATCTCAATTCAAAGCATTTTCAAAGGGCTTGAAAATCATGGTTTCAATCATCCTTAAAATTTAATGTTTTAATACTTTTATAATTGAATACACTCTTTCAAACATGTTATTCAAAAATCCAAAACCCACCGATAGTGGTTATAAATAATTTGTAATAAGAGGAAAGATCAATATTTTCTATTAGTGATAGAAAGTTCTCAAACCCTAGTATCAACCCTTCAAGAACATTTAAATAACAATTGTAATTTATGCATTAAAATAGTATTTAATAAGTTAGGGAGTGTATTGGCTAAAAATTGAGAGAATTTGGAGGGAATGCAGAGTGCAGAGCTTGGGGTAGTGAATTCTTGAGAAAATCTTGAGTTTCTTGACTTGAAAAAATTGAGAGGAGAATAGCAATGATAAAAATTGATAACTGATGGTTAATTAGGTTTAAAAGGACTTTATGTCGTTTAATGGGGAAAAGGACCAAAAATCCCTTGCCGCTAACTAAAGAAAACAAAGCTGGGCATTTTGTGCCCAGCACCGTGTCACGCCCTTATCACGGGGAATAGGCAGCGTGTCACGCCCTTATCGCGGAGGCTCATTGGTTTGGGGTCCTGAAATGAGCCCAAACTCTTTTAAAAATTTTTGAAACTTTTTCAAGCCACCCCTTTAACATCCCTTATCATGATTCAAGTAAAAAATTATCACTAAAAATGAGGGAGGTTCCAAAATAAATTGATCGCAAATTTACGGGGTCTTACACATAACAACTTCTCTAAAATATTACCTTAAAACTTTTTAAGAAATACATTTATTCTATCATTCAAAGTTTAGACTGATCACTTCAGAAAAATCGTCCTAGATTCACGTCTGAGTGTAATCTAGAAATAATTTTTAGAGATAAGGCAAAGCTTATTTTTCTTATGCATGGTAATTCCAGGTCTAACATTTGTGTCAACGTCCTCTTTTTTCATCCCATGAGGTAACTCCCAATCAAATGTGTAAAGTAGATTTGATAATGGTAGTTCTGCGGATGCAACCCCAAGTGCAATTCCTGGACATCCTCTTCTTCCTGCTTCAAATGGAATTAGCTCATAGTGTTGTCCCTTGAAGTCGACGTCAGTATTTAAGAATCTCTCAGGTATAAATTCTTTAGGATTTTCCCACATTTCAGGATCTCTTGAAATTTCCCATGAGTTAACATGAAGTATAGTTCCTGACTGAATTTCATAGCCTTCTAGTCTAGATTTTTCCATTGATTCTCTTGGCACTAGGAGTGGAACTGGTCGATACAATCTAAAAGTTCTTTAAAATAATGCGTATTTTTAACATCATCTTCCCTCACAAGTCCTTTGCTTCCAACGATTTTCTTATTTCTTCTTGGACTTTTTTCATGACTTTTGAATTCTTACTTAAGGCTGTCATTGGCCATACTACTGCAGCTGCACTAGTGTCTCATCCAGCAACTAATACATTCTATATAAAAAATTTGACCAAAAAAAAAGATTAATTGTCAATACATGCATGTGCGTCTCAATAAAATTAGTTGTCTAAAGCCAAGTTTCAATAAAAAGATATATAACCTTTAACTTCATATTAATATGATTATTAATAAACATTAATTCTAGCTAAAAAAATATTGCCATTTATTTGAAATATATTAACTTGGATGTTGTTGTTAAAACTTATTTATTAATATAAAGTTTGAGTTGTTTAATTCAAAACTCTAAAAATAAGACTTAGATAGCTTTTTCTTTCTTAATTTTTTTTTTTTTTTGAATAATTTTTTAAACATATTTCACAATCATCATTATTATTTCAAATTTTTCGAGGGTCTAATGCAAAGACTTTACTAGCCTTACTCTTGAGCCACCCCTTAGTACATGAGAAATTCTCAAGGCACTAATAAACATATTTGGTGCAACTTATTATACTTACAATATTAGAGGTGGAAAAATAAGTCAATCTTTAGTAAAGTCAACCTCTTCTTACTTTAGAAAAGTTTGAACGGGTTGGATCATGACTCAATTTAGCCCACTCATATTTGATTCAAGTCGCTCATTTATACGCCTGTGTATGTGTGTGGGGGGGTGGGGGGTGAGAGGGGAGGGAGGGGTTTGTAGGCTTAAGACATTGAAGATTACCATTAGAATTCCTTTTATATCCTCTTAAGTTAGATCAATTGGTGTTGATTGCTCTTTTTCAATTGAAGCAAAAGATCAACAATATCTCCTTCCATGGATTTTGGCCTATTGGGGTTATGATGTTGTTCAATTAGATCTTCGTAAAACTCATCCAAATCCTTGAAATTCATCTCAAGTTTATCTGTCAATCCAGTAAGCGTATCATTCCAGCTTTGTTGGAAAGTAGGAGAACACGTTTGTAGTTTTGATGATTGAAAAATACGAACTTGGTTTACTACTTGTTGACTTTTGTATGACGTATCATGTGAACCAGGTCACAGAGCAGGTGACGTGAATACACAATGAAATCAAGTACAAATAAGAAAAATCAGAGGCATGCAATAAAGAAGAAAATAAATAAAGGAGCAAATAAGGAAATAAAGGAGCAAAGAAATAATGAAATAAATGAGCAAATAAGGAAAGAAATAAAATTAAGAAATTGAGTCTAAAGAGGATTAAAAGGTTCCTTATATGATGCAATCTCCTTATAAGGAAAGGAATCACTTAATTCCTTACAGGAAATTATGTTCCATTTGGAGAAGGAGTCCTAGTCCATGATATTATAGGGTATGACAAATCTCAACTATATATATGGAATAAAGATAATTGAGAGCCGCATCTATTGCACATCCATGAAATATATCATCTTGAGAGCAATAGTCATCAAAGCAGAAACTGCAGGACCTCATCACAGCAAAACAAAAACCTGATTCACAGTTTCTATTCGAGTTTTCATTACTGAAAGCTGGAGTTTGAAAAGTTTAAAGATATAGTTTGTAGTCGTTTTTGATACCATCAGTTGGAGTAAATTGATGAGTTTTGAGTCTGTAAAAGGATAGATTCTGAGTTGTAATCTTTTCTATTATTGAACGTTGTGAGTATGAGTAATAAGAAGTAGGTTTGACTTCTTATTCGTGGGGTGTTGTAACAAGAAGTGGGTTTGACTTATTGTTTGTGGGCGTTGTAACAAGAAGTGGGTTTTCCTTCTTGGAGTGCTCTATAGTGGGTTGAACAGTTGTAGTAAACTGTTGAGTTATGACTTAAGAGTTAGGTTCTAGGATTGCGGAGTTGTAATCTTGAACAAAGTACTTTGAAATTAGTGGATATTGGTGGTGAAATCCTACACAGTGTAGGCCGTGGTTTTTTACTTCCTTGAGCAAGGAGTTTTCCACGGTAAATTTACATTGCACTTTATTTTATTATTTTGTTGTTTACTGCAATTTCTGAGACCAGGTTCCTAATATGTGTGGTAAGATTAGTTAATTTTCTTCAGTTGGTATCAAAGAAGGTCTTTTCAATTAAAGGCTAACACCTTGAAAAGGATCAGATGGCTTCCCCACAAACATCTCAAGAAGGTGCTTCGCAAATTCGACCACCCCTCTTTAACGGACAATATTATGGGTGGTGGAAGAATAGGATGATGGACTTCATTATTGGAGAAAATCATGATCTCTGGAATATTGTATTGGATGGACCAATAATCCCAATGAAGCTTGGTGAAGATGAAAAGACACTGTTTCCTAAAGGGAGATTGGAATTTGATAATAATGACAAGATCAATGTTCAAAATAATGCAAAGGCCAAGAAAATCTTAGTCTGTGGAATTGGCCCTGATGAATACAATAGGATATCCTCGTGTTCCACTTCAAAAGAAATTTAGGACACTTTGCAAACAGCTCATAAAGGTACTAGTCATGTGAAGAAGTCTAAGATTGATGTACTAAACAAAAATATGAATTATTTAGGATAAAGCGAGGAAAGACTATTCAGGAGATGCATACCAGTTTCACATCAATCATTAATGAGATTTACTCTCTAGGTGAAGTTGTTCCCAACGGTAAGGATGTCCAAATATTACTGTGTGTTGCCGGAGTCATGGGAATGTAAGGTTGAATTTATCTCAAAGGCTCATAACTTGGACACATTAACCATGGATGAGCTCATCGAAAACTTGAAAATGTATGAGCTTAATAAAAATTAATAATGTGAAATTATTGGGATCACAAGGAAAATAATTTGGTTCTAAAAGCCACTGAAGAGGTAGATTTTGAACCTGAGAATTTGTCACTCATGACTAGGAGATTTCAAAAGGTGTTGAGGAAGAGCCTAAATTCACAAAATAGGAACCAGGTTCTGAGAAATTATGAAAGGGAAAATCATGATGAAGTGTGTTACAAATGTGGCAGTCCTAAACTCTTCATCAAATTTTGTCCTTTATGGACAATGAAGTACAAGAAAAATAATCAAGAAAAATCTAAGGAACAAAAGAAGGACCTGATTCTTCCATCACACAGAATGATGACAAAATGTAAAGCTGATGTTGCTTTTAAAAGGGCCCTTGCTAAAATGGAAAACTCTTCTGATGAACTTGGAGATGAAGAACCACAAATCGGTCATTACTGGATATGGTGGAATCTGATGATGAGGGAACTCTAGAACTTGTTGCAATTGCTGATTCGGATAGTGAACAACCGAAAGAAAATTTCAAGAAGGCCATACTTTCACACATGGCAATTTCAAACTCAGATGGTGATACTGAACAAGGAGAATCTGAGGTATGTTTTCTTGATCTTAAATCTGAACTCAAAATTTTTTCTAAGAGAAAACTTGAAAATTTGGCTTATGTTCTTATTGATGCCTATTATTCTGCTTGTTCTGATAAGAATCAGCTTATGAGTGATTGTGCATCTTTAAGAATGGACTATCAAAGTCTTGATGAAGAAAACTGTTCCTTGAAAAATACTATAAAGGAATTTTCTTCTAAAGGAAAAAGCTAAGCGACCACTTTTCAACAATCGTTAGAAGATGACATCGAGAAATTGACTATAAATCTTCAAGAGATTACTGAAAGGAATAAGTTGCTTCAGGAAAATCTTGCAAGGACTAAAGATGAGTTAGAACACAATAAAAGGTGAACTAGGTCCTCAACACTGTTAACTCAAATTAAGGATAGTCAAACCACCACTAGGCATGGGATTGGTTTTAAACCTGAAGAACATAAGTCCTCACAAGGTAACCCTGCTAGATTAAAATTTTATACTCACTGTGGAAAGGAAGGCCATCTTAGAAATCAATGTCAAGGTAAAATTCAGGCATATCATAAAAATATTAATTTTGTCAAAAAGAGACCTGGTTCTTGTCAGATGAATCATTTCAATTTTGTTAAAAAGAAATCAGGTCCTTACCATGCATATTTTCAAAAGAAACAATCCTTTTATTTGGTTTTTTGGTCTAGAAGAGATCTCATTCATCCTTTTACTCACAAGAAGGGGACCAAGTTAATCTGGGTACCCAAGACTAATCTTTTACTAGTGTTTTAGGTGAAGGTGAGAGGAAAAGATAAATCATGATAGCTGAATAATACATGCTCTGGACTCATGATCAAAATATGAGACAGTTTTCTCTCACTCACGAATTTCAAAGGTTACAAGGTAGACTTTGGAAAGGGGAAAAAGTATTGAAACATAATTTGCTGAGCATCTTTTATATGCATGACAAAAAAAATTCAAATTCTGAAACCTGGTTCTAAATGAAGGAGTCATAAAAGTCCTATTTCATAAGTTTCCCAACATCCAATTTAGTGAAGCAATGCTCAATGTGATAAAAAATCAAGAAGAATGTGAGATGTTCTAACTTCAATACTGAAGGCTCGCTCATAACAATTGGGAAAACTATACAACAGGAACCTGATTCATACAAATTGGCAGAAAGATGATAAAAATGGGCTTGTGAATGACAATATTGATGATCATGATCTTAAAGAGTAGGTTGATAATGAAGGATATGGTATTTCTGGAGATGTTTATAATGATTACGAATGGTCAATACTAGAAGAACCTGGTTCCCAGGCAGTTCTTGATAATGATTAAATTTGCAGTCCAATGGTGATAATCATATCAGTAAAGAGGTACATGAGATAGGGGGAACACGTGTTGAGAATTTGTATAGTGAACAAAAAATAGGGGTAACTATTGGATGATTAAAGGGTTCAACACAATGTGAACCTGGTGCCCGTTTTCTTAGAGCTTGGTCTTATCAAGAAGCATTGGCAAATCACCATTGCTTCCTTAATAATTGGCTAGTAAATGAATAATTTTATACTTGATTGGACATATAATGTATATCTAATAACTCAGTCTCGTACTGTTACAGGTACACACCCCAGACATATCTTTGACAGTGGCTAGAAGGTCTATAGATATTACCCTTTCTTTGTTACTAATTTCCTTAAGAAATCGAGGAGGAACTCACAAAAGGGGAACTTGGTTCCTTATTTATAGTTAGGTATGTACCATCCCTTTCAATGCATGTCTTTCTTGAGTATGTGTAAAGCTTGAGCACTGGTGAACCTAATTCATTCTTAAAAAGCCAATTCTTCTAATAAAAGCATCAAGAATCCTCCTTTGTCTTTTTAATGCTGAACATCCTTCAATCCCAAATCACTTTGATAAAGAGGATCTCAATATTAAAATTACCCTAGCTCCAATTCAGGGGAACCTAGTCCCTTTTCTTCAATGTTTTCATTGTCTTAACTACCTCATTCATTTGAACTATGTTCATAAATACCAAATCATAGACTCACCTCTCAAGTGTAACTAACTATTTCTTGGGGGAACAACCTTCTTAGAAAAAAAAAACAATGATCAATTCTCTTATTGTGCTAAATCCATCATTGTTGCTCTAAGTCCGATGAGTTTCTTAACCATACATATTCTTCCACAATCCGGGTTTGAAATTCATCAAGAAGATGTTATTTGATGAAAGTACCTGAAAGGAGTAAGAATTCTGTGCATTTGAACCAGGTTCCAAAAAAAAGGGTCCGATCACTCAATTGTTGTTTCACCTACATCTTGCAAATGCATAGTTTACTTGAAGATGAAAATACTCAGATAAAGGTGGACATCATGTATGCTTAACATGAAGTATTGTGAAAAAAATAAAGTGCACAATGATATGGAAAAGTATTCCACCTCCTCCTTCCTTATTACTTTTCCTCCCAGTATATATCCTTGAGTTCCTTTGCCTCCAGTTTTTCTTGTGGTTATTATGTTTTGTCTCATACTTATGATATGATATGCTTTTGATTAGGGTCCTAAAGGTGTAAATTGGTACATATCTACTTCATTGTGTTCCTTCTCTGCATCTCTTGGTTGTGTATGTAAGATGGTTGATATCCTTAGATTGACTTACCTTATTGTCAACAGGTGTGTTCTGAATAGTGTTGTCCGAGTGGCCATGAGTTAAAATGATATTGCACTCATTGTATGTTCATTGGGTTCTTTGGTTGTTGTTTTTCAATGATTCCAAAAGGGGGAAGTTATATGGGGTGGACAAGAATATATGATGCATTGTTTGCCATGTTTGTCATCATCAAAAAGGGAGAAATTGTTGGAAAATAGGAGAACATAATTGTAGTCTTGATGATTGACAAATACGAACCTGGTATACGAACCTGGTTTACTACTTGTTGTCTTTTGTATATCGTATCATGTGAACCAGGTCCCAGATCAGGTGACGTGAATACACAAGGAAATCAAGTGCAAATAAGGAAGATCGGAGGCATGCAATAAAGAAGAAAATAAACAAAGAAGCAAACAAGGAAAGAAAGGAGCAAAGAAAGAATGAAATAAATGACCAAAGAAGGAAATAAATAAAAAGAAGAAATTGAGTCTAAAGAGGATTCAAAGTTTTCTTATATGATGCAATCTCCTTATAAGGAAAGGAATCACCTAATTCTTATAGGAAACCATGTTCCATTTGGAGAAGGAGTCCTAGTCCATAATATTCTAGGGTATGACAAATCTCCACTATATATATGGCATACATATCATTGAGAGCCGCACCTATTGCACATCCACGAAATATATCATCTTGAGAGCAATAGCCACAAAGCAAAAACTACAGTACCTCATCACAGCAAAATAGAAACCTGGTTCACAGTTTCTGTTCGAGTTTGCATTACTAAAAGTTGAAGTATGAGAAGTTTAAGGCTAGAGTTAGTAGTCTTTGATGATATCATCAGTTGGAGTAAATTGATGATTTTTGAGTCTGTAATAGGATAGATTCTAAGTTGTAATCTTTTCTATTATTGAATATTGTGAGTCTGAGTAATAAGAAGCGGGTTTGACTTCTTATTCGTGGGGTGTTGTAACAAGAAGCGGGTTTGAATCCTTGTTTGTGAGGCGTTGTAACAAGAAGTGGGTTTTCCTTCTTGGAGTGCTCTATAGTGGGTTGAATAGTTGTAGTAAACTGTTGAGTTGTGAGTTAAGAGTTAGGTTCTAGGATTGCGGAATTGTACTCTTGTAAAAAAACTCTTTGAAATTAGTGGAGATTGGTGGTGAAATCCTACACAGTGTAGGTCGTGGTTTTTTACTCCCTTGAGCAAGGAGTTTTCCACGATAAATTTGTGTTGAACTTTATTTTATTATTTATTGTTTACTGCAATTTCTGAGAGCAGGTTCCTACTACGTGTGGTGGGATTAGTTAATTTTCTTCAAGATTAAAGAAGGAAAACAGTCTGCACAAAAAATCTAGCCATCATAGCTTGAGATTCAGCCAAAGGATGATCAAATCTCTTCTTTTTATGTGTTTCATCACCAAACCTAACACCAAAAGCAACTCTACAAATAATTATACTAGTAAGCGAAATAAGTATTGTAATACCCTGAGATTCTATCCAAACGTGCAACCATGACTCAAGCTCATGAGAAGTAAATTATATTATTTTGGTTGTTTTCTGATCAAGGGTGATGTGTATTAAGGCCTCAAAGATGTCCTAGCAATTAGTTGAATCAAAACATTCCTTACCGATTGAATTCTTGAGAAGGATATTTCCATATTCACCTTCAAATGAGAATATCTCTTGTTATACTATGAATTATTGAGGTAATAACCTACCCAATGATTTATAATTGAATTAGATTTTCAACGATACCAATTTCACCCAAATCCGATATCGGAGTGAAGAGTTATGCCCATTTTACTCCAGCATGTCAGGCTGGAAAACTGAGTGATGACATTTATGATAAGCTTTCACAAGTGTGATGATTTATCACCAATGTCATCAGCCTTAGGAAGATTTCCACCCCCAGTGACGACATTTTGTGATAAGTCGTCACAAGTGTGCCGACTTAGCACTAATGTCGTCAACCTTAAGAAGAAAATCATAAAATCCACCCTTTTGTGACGACATTTCGTGACGACTTGTCACGAATGTCGTCAGCTATTTTTTTCAGCAATTAAAGGACGTTTTTGAAATGGTATTTTGGTCTTTTCCCATCTTTTGGAGGCCCCTATATATATGAGAATTCTCATCTAAACCCTAATTTCTTCATTCTCTCTTCCAATTCTCTTAAGAAATATATCTAGGGTTTTTATTTAAGGACATTAATCTTCCAAAAATCTTTCATAAATCTTCAAGATTTCTTCAAGAATCAAGTTCCTCATAGTGTGGGCTTCGAGAATCATTTATTACAAGTGTGGATAGAGTCTCAAGCACTAGAATTCATCCAATTTCAAAG
Source organism: Capsicum pubescens (assembly GCA_030864215.1). Taxonomy (NCBI): domain Eukaryota; kingdom Viridiplantae; phylum Streptophyta; class Magnoliopsida; order Solanales; family Solanaceae; genus Capsicum; species Capsicum pubescens. Next base: position 14,409,784 of record CM061546.1, read on the forward strand.
ATTAAGGTATGTAGGGTTTTGAACAAGAGCAATTCTTTCGTTATTGTGCCCAAAGCTTTGATTTCTATCATGAATTTATATGATTTTTCAAGTGGGTTTATACCCAAATTACTTCATCATGAGATTATGAAATATAAATTGTTCAAGCTTTGTTATACATGATTATTTTGCTATTCCCAAGTTATGACTTGATATTTAATATTGTGAATTTCATATTTCTACCATGAGTTGATATTTCAAGTGCTTTCAAGATATGTGCCAAGCTTTAAGCTTCCTTATGAAAAACTGGATAATTGAGTATATTGATTCATGAGATTGAGTTGTTACAATGAGTCTTGATATTTTCTCAAAGTTATTGATGTTTTCATGATTTAATGAATTGATACATTTTGATATTGAGAAAGATTGATTTGATTTGAGTCGAGTTAGGAATCCATAAATTGATTATGATTTGATAAATGAGAAAGAGATTTGATTTGGTCTTCATGATAGACCCTTGTGATGTTGTGGTGGATTTCCTAATGAATTCTGAGCTTGTGTCTGGAAGTAGTATTTAGCACCGAGTGGGAAACGTGGTATTTTTCCAAAACTATGTGCCACCGTAGGATTAATATTGATAATTGTGGGCCAGAGACCGAGTATGAGATTGTGATCACTAAATTTAGGTTGTACTCCCTGGAAAGAGTATGATGCTCCCGAAAATGTGGGTTTCTCTCCTTAGCAGGGTAAAACATTGGACTCCATGTAGCTCACATGGTTTATGTCAGTTATAAGAACCTCCCATATCCATAAGAGTTGAGTTTCTTGAATTATCGAGTCACTCCGAGTCTTAAGTTGAAGAGTTGAGTTATTTATTATGATTTATGTGGTTTTTATCATATGATTTATTTACTATGAGATCATGAAAAGTGTTTTTCAATCTAACTCAAGCCAAGTGAGCCATCATTGCACATATGCATATTTTTATGAAATTGATGATGATATTTGTATTGTTGCATGCACCCCCATATACTCAGTACATTCCAAAGTGCTGACCCATATATTTTCCTATGGTCTATATTTTCTCTTAATGTAGGTTTAGGTACTCAGCCACAGCCGCGTTACCGATATTCGAGTGCCTCAACTACGTTCCCTCAGTGACGAGTCCTCATGGTTCAAGGACCGTGTCTATATTTTTAGTGATATTGTTCTGTTGTTATGGACTTCAGTACTGTTTGAGTCAGTTGGGGGTTTGTCCCAATGGCTCCTTGATTTTGATGTATAGAGTCTTTGTCAGACTAGAGGGTTGGTATGTATAGACATTCAATATATTTTGGTTGTACAGTCTAGTATTCTCCAGTATTTCTCTTGAACCCGATGTGGTATATCTCTTTGTTGTGCATGACTATTGTTGAATTAAATTCCTTGAGGTAGTGTATGGATCCGAGGGTTAGCTTGGGGCTACGTGTATCCCTAAGCACCGTGTGGCATCTCGGGATGGAATTTTGGGGCGTTACAAAGCTTGGTATCAGAGACTAAGGTTTAAGGAGTCCTAGGGAGTCTGACAAGCCACATTACGTAGTGTCTTGATCATTGGTGTGTAGAACACCACATATATGAGCAAGAGGCTACGGAACATTTTAGGAAAATTCATTTCTTTCTTTCTAAAGTTTATCGTGCATACAACTGTCTCTTTATCTGTGATTAACTCGTGCTCTCTTATGACAGAAAATGCTCGTCGAGCTCATAGAAATAATGAGCAACCTCAACCCGTTGATCCCTTGAACGAGCATGTGTCTCATGCGGAATTCTGGGAAGCTTTTCAGGCTCTAGCCAAGGCAGTTACCGCCAATGCTCAAGCTAACACCCAGGCTACTGTTTCGCCTCCACAAGAGAATAATTATGCTGCAGCTCGAGTTCGTGACTTTATGCGGATGAATACGCCTGAGTTCTATGGGTCGAAGGTAGGTGAAGACCCACAGATTTACTTAGATGAAGTAAGAATGATCACCCAGATTATACATGTGACTGAGAAGGAGAGTGTTGAATTGGCTGCCTATCGAATGAAAGATGTTGCATATGATTGGGTGGAGATATGGAGGATAAGTAGAGAGGAGGATGCCGCTCCCATGACTTGGCAGTTATTCCAGGATGCGTTCTTGGACATATTCTTTCCTCTTGATATGAGGGAAGCAAAGATAGAGGAATTCATAAATATGAGACAGGGCTCCATGACTGTAAAGGAGTATTGTCTTAGATTCAATCAGTTATCCAAATATTCTCCTAGTATGATGGCTGACTCCAGGACCATCATGAGCAAGTTCATGACCGGCGTGTCGAGTTACGTTGTGAAAGAGTGTAGATCTGCTATGCTTAATAGGGAGATAGAACTTTCTCGGTTGATGATACATGCCCACCAGATTGAAACTGATAAGGTAAAAGAGAGGGCGAGAGTAAGGGGGAATAAAGAGCTAGATCAGAGCAGCAGGGATTCAGTTAGTCCAGATTCCATGAAGGGAACCACCCTCAATTTCAGGGACATCCATTTATGCCCGCGCCTTCTTCAGTTATTGCTCCCGCACCTAAAAGCAGGCATGAGCAGGGGAACAGGCCTATCCCGTCAAGGTCTCAAGAAAGTTGTAACGCCTCGATTCTGGAAATCAGAATGCTACATGGTGCCCATGACCTCGAAGGACCACAAGATAACCCATGACTAATATCTGTACATGTACACTACATAATATAGAGCATAAATGCGGAATATGTAATATTGTAAGGCCATAAGGTTTAATACTGAATGAAACATAATATCTGAAAGGGGTATCACAATACTAAAACAACTGAAAATACTGAAGTCTAAATTTGAAGATACTGTAATCGTCTGAAAGCCTCTAACTTTCTGATTAAGGAGTTGAATAGGACATGTCCCCAACTAACTCTGTCTAGAAAACTGAAATAAAATAATAAAATAAAATTGAGTACTGAAATGACAAGCCAAAATATGTCCTCGCACGATGAGGACTCACCACTGACGCTGAAAGCTGGAACTGGCCAACTACTGCTGCTCCGAAGCTCGTGCCTCTGAACCTATGGTATAACATAAGAGAAAGCACCATAGCACAAATGCGTCAGTACAACTGAATGTACTGAGTATACGAGTGAGGTAGGCTATATGCAAAGGGTTCATATACATGAACTATACTAACTGACTAATATGAACATGAGAATACATACATGATTACGAGACGGAAAATGTCATAACATGATACTAATAACTGACAACATAAGTGACAGTAACTGAGAGTCTGATGCTGGTGGAACTAGCTGAGTTCCGTACTATAACTGAGTTGACTGTATCTGACAGTCCTAATATTCTAATGAACTATCTGAGTTCTTTTACTGAGACTGATACTGAAACTGTAACTGTGGGAGAATTCATCTAACCGACATGCCCCGAATGTGCTTCAATAGCTAAATTGGGGTCCAATTTGTACCCTGATTGGAAGGGTTCCAATACCGTGCCATGGGTAAAGACAAGCTGTGAGTGACCCTCAAATCTGGCAGTGTCCCTATAAGAGAACGACGGTTATCCGCCTCATCAACTCTAAAGTTATTAGTGTTGATGTCTCAACCTATGCTGGCTACATAGTTCTGGAATGCAAGGATTGCTTCTAGGAATCTCACCATTCATCCGGCAGTGTGGATTCCCATCCTGGGGTTCGCTCGGTGCTGAATTCTACTCCCATCTGAATAGACACTGAACATGAATACTGAGCTAAGTTATAGAGTTTCGTTGACTGACGGAATACTACTTACAACTGACTGAGTTCATGAGATTTTTGAGAATACTGAGTTACTGCATTTTTCCTGAGTCACATGACTGACTGAGTTCTATGTAACATGGCTTGACTATGGATATCGTGAAAACATGACATGGCTCTAGGCACACAACTATATTTTTCGGGTACAAGTACCCCCAGGACTTGATGGAAAGAAACTGACACACATGACTGACTTGTTCATAGGAATAGAGTCCACAATTCACAATATCATAAGTAGGGGATTCAATACTACACATGGTTCTCAACATTTCATACGTGGGAGGGCATACATTCAACATGGAAGTACTTTCTTAACTTCAACATCATGTTCACTACATATCACCACCACAATACATCAATAACATGGAATTCATGTAGAATCATAAAGCATAGAGCATGGACTTGTTACTTGGTACTCTTAAGTCATGAAAACATGATTATTATTATTCTAGGCATTTCATCGAACACCTTGCATGCACAATTGAGTCATACGTGAAACCATAAGATTTTACATCATGAACAACCAAGTTTTACATGTTTTCAACTCACATGGTGTCATAGATTCATAATAACACATAAAGATTCCAACTTGGGAATCATTCAACATCAACAACTTGATTATCAACATCCAACAATATAGATATCATAAACAACTAATTTCATAGATTTCAACTTACATACTAACATAGCTTCATGAAAATACATAAAAATTCCAACTTGAAACCATACAACAACCATCAACATGAACATAACCATACCACAACAAAGTATTCACAATACATAATTTAAAACTTGATTCTTGAGCTCCATGGATGAAAGAAATCCATGGATGAACACTACGCATACCTTAATTCTTGATTTTACGAAGATTGACGGAGAAAATTCTTGAATTTGGATCCTCAATTGAAAACCCCTCTTATTGTTCTTGAGAGAAATTAGAGAAAAAGAGTATATTTTTTTGAAAATGAGGCTTAATTCGGTGTTAAGGGGTATATATAGGGGTGGAAGATGACCAAAATGCCCCTAAAGAAAAAGAGAAAGACGCAGTTGTCCCTCTATTGACTGTCTGATAGGCTGAAGTAAATTGATCATAACTTTTTACTCCAATGTTCAAATTGTATGAAACCAATTGAATTGGAAAGAGGACTCAAAGAGATTTCCATTGATACATAGCATATCTCACAGTTAAATATATACAGGAAGTTATGATCGTTTGAAGTTGACCCTGAAATGTTGAAAATTTCTGAAGCATGCTATTGAGCATGCGACGCATGCTAATCGCATGGTGCCACTGTTTTGGGAAACCAAATGTTCCCTTATGCTACTCCAAAAATTCCGAAACTTACCTGGGATGTACTCTTGACTTCCCCGATTGCAACGCAACTTGAAAATCCAAAAACGGAGGTCGGGAAGGTCATCAAATAAATCCCTAAAGTTCAGAGGCTTGAAATAGGCTAAGTGTTGGAATACTTGCCAAAATTTTATAAGTGTTGAATCTTTTAAAGAGCTTTAAGAGCTAAACGAGCTGAATTTCGGACGTAGGATTTTATGGGGTATTACAAAAGTGTAAGTAACAGACCTCGTCCTCCTCCATGTGCCAAGTGTGGTAGAGATTATTTTGGTGAGTGTTTTGTTGATCTGAGGGGTTGCTTTGGTTGTGGAAATTTGGGCCACCGACTTAGAGATTGTCCGTATGCTAGACAGGGGAGTCGAGATGCTCGTCCCTAGAGTCAGGATACCAGTGCCCCCACTCCCGTAGTCCACCCTGTTCCTCCTCAATGTGCCTCTTCTAGTACAGCTGGAGGTTCGCACCAGAATTGCTTCTATGCTATACCACCTTGCCAGGAGTAGGAGGACTCTCCCGATGTTGTCACTGGTATGCTCCGTATCTTTCATTTTGATGTGTATGTATTGATGGACCCCAGTTCGAGTTCTCTTATGTGACACCTCTAGTTACTGTAAATTTTGAGATGGACCCTGAATAGATTCCTGAGCCTATTCTGGTTTCTACCCCGATAGAATAATCTGTTATTGCTAAGCGAGTGTATAAGAAGTGTCCTATCACTGTCCTTCATCGGGTCATATGTGCTGATTTGATTGAGTTAGATATAGTTGATTTTGATGTCATTCTGGGTATGGATTGGCTTCACTCGTGCTATGCATCTATAGATTGTCATACCCGAGTGGTCAAGTTTCAGTTTCCTGTTTTTGAGTGGTCCAGGAGTTCTGTAACTCCAAAGAGACATTTCATATCCTACCTCAAAGCTAGGAAGTTGATTTCCAAGGGTTGCATCTATCACCTAGTTCGAGTTAAAGACCTTAAGTCTGAGACTCTGACTATTCAGTTAGTTAACATTATTAATGAGTTTCCCGATGTTTTCCTGGAAGGTCTCCCAGCGGTCCCACCTGATAGAGAAATAGAATTCGAGATTGATCTCCTTCCCGGCACTCAGCCTATTTCCATTCCTCCGTACCATATGGATCCCGTAAAACTTAAAGAGTTGAAGGAGAAACTCAAAGATCTCTTAGACAAAGTCTTTATCAGACCCAGTGTTTCCCCGTGGGGTGCACCTGTTCTATTCGTGCGTAAGAAAGATGGTACATTGCATATGTGCATTGACTACCGTCAACTCAACAAGGTAACTATCAAGAACAAGTATCCTCTTCCTAGAATCGATGATTTATTTGATCAGCTACAGGTTGAAAGTTATTTCTCAAAGATAGACCTTAGATCCGGCTATCATCAGCTTAAAGTGAGAGAGTGTGATATTCCAAAAAGAGCCTTCTGAACCCGTTATGGTCACTTTGAGTTTATTTTCATGTCCTTTGGGTTAACCAATTTTCCAGCAGCCTTCATGGACCTCATGAATCAAGTGTTCAAGCAATATCTTGATATATTTGTCATTGTATTCACAGACGATATTCTTGTGTATTCCCAAAAAGAGGATGATCATGCTGACCATCTTAGAATTGTCTTGCAAGCTCATAGAGATCATCAATTATTCGCTAAATTTATCAAGTGTGAATTTTGGCTAAGGTCAGTTGCTTTTCTGGGTCACATTATTTCCGTCGAAGGCATTAGAGTCGATCCCCAAAAGACAGAAGCTGAAAGAATTGGCCTAGACCTACCTCCCCATCTGGTATTAGGAGTTTCTTGTGTCTAGTTTGTTACTACCGTCATTTTTTTGAGGGCTTCTCTTCCATTACGTCTCCCATGACCCGGTTGACCCAAAAGAAAGTGAAGTTCCTGTGGTCGAAGCCTTGCGAGAAGAGTTTTCAGGTGTTAAAGACTCGACTCACTTCAGCCCCAGTGTTAGCTTTACCCATTGGTACTGATGGTTTTGTGGTGTATTGTGATGCTTTTAGAGTTGGTTTGGGTTGTGTGTTGATGCAGAGGGGTAAAATTATAGCTTATGCCTCTAGACAGTTGAAACCTCATGAGAAAAATTACCCAACCCATGATCTTGAATTAGCAGCTGTAGTTTTTTCTTTGAAAATCTAGAGACATTATTTGATGGTGTTCATGTTGATGTATTTACTGATCACAAAAGCCTACAGCATGTGTTTACTTAGAGGGAGTTGAATCTTAGACAAAGAAGATGGTTAGAGTTGCTAAAAGACTACGATATGAGTGTGTTGTATCACCCGGGCAAGGCTAATGTTGTGGCAGATGCTCTTAGCAGGTTGTCTATGGGTAGTGTAGCTCATGTAGAGAATGATAAGAAAGAATTGGCTCGTTATGTGCATCATTTGTCTAGGTTGGGTGTTAGATTACTTGATTTCGCTGAAGGGAGTATGTTAGTTCAGAGTAGTTCCGAGTCCTCTTTGGTCTCAGAGGTAAAGGGAAACAATACAGGGATCCTAGTTTGGTCAGACTGAAGGAGTCAGTTAAGGACCAAAAGGTAGAGGTTTTCTCCCAAGAGGGAGATGGTGTATTGAGATTGCAGGGTAGATTGTGTGTTCCCGATGTTGATGATCTAAGAAGAGAATTATGGATGAAGCGCATGGCGCGTGATATTCTATTCAACCCGGTGCTACCAAGATGTACCGCGATTTGTGGGAAATCTATTGGTGGAACGGTATAAAGAAAGACATAGCAAGATTTGTGGAAAAACGTTCTACTTGTCAACAGGTTAAGGTAGAGCACCAAAGTCCTGGTGGTGTAATGCAAGAGTTTAGCATTACTACTTGGAAGTGGGAAGAAGTGAATATGGATTTTGTAATTGGTTTTCCTCCTTCTCGTCGTCATCATGATTCGATTTGGGTTGTTGTAGACTGATTGACTAAATTAGCTCATTTCTTTCCAGTACATTCGTCTTATACAGCTAAGGATTATGCTAGATTGTACTTCATGGAGTTCCTTTGGATATTATCTCTGATACGGGTACTCAGTTTACTTCCTAGTTTTGGAGGGCTTTTCAGAAGGGTCTCGGTACCCAAGTTCGTCTAAGTTCTGCTTTCCATTCGCAAACAGATGGTCAGGATGAGCGGACCATTCAGAATTTAGAAGATATGTGGAGGGTATGTGCTCTTGATTTTAAAGGTAGTTGGGATGAGCACTTGCCATTGATCGAATTTGCGTATAACAATAGTTTCCATGCTAGTATTCAGATGGCCCCATTCAAAGCTTTGTATGGAAGAAGATGTAGATCGCCTATAGGTTGGTTTGAAGTAGGAGAAGCATCTGTGATTGGTCATGATGTTGTGTTCGAGGATATGGAAAAAGTTAAGTTGATCCGAGAAAGATTGAAGATCGCTCAAAGTAGTCAGAAGTCGTATGCGGATGTGAGAAAAAAAGATCTTGAGTTTAATGTTGATGGTTTGGTTTACTTAAAGGTTTCACCCATGAAAGAGGTGAAGAGATTTGGGAAGAAGGGAAATCTTAGTCCCCGTTATGTTGGTCCGTATAGGATTCTGAGCCGTGTTGGAAAGTAGCATATAAGGTGGAGTTACCCGCAGAGTTGTCTAGCGTTCATCCGGTATTTCATGTTTCCATGCTTAAGAAGTGTATTGGTGATTCTATCGTGGTTGATTCTTCCGAAAGCTTAGATATTCAGGATAGCCTTTCATTTGAGGAGATTCCGGATGAGATTTTGGATTTTCAAATCCGTAGGCAAAGGAACAAAGAAGTTCCTTTGGTTAAAGAGCTTTGAAGAAATCAATCTATTGAGAGTGCTACTTGGGAAGTCGAAGCTGATATGCGAGCCAAGTACCCTCACCTTTTTTCTGTGAGTTCGGAGCAAGCAGAAGGTACCATTCTTTCTTAATTCTGCCCTCTTCTTATTAAAGATTCAGTTGTGTGTCTACATCCATCATGAATTCATGTATTTTGTAGGGTATCCGAAGGTATAGAGTGAAGTAAGCCCTTTGAGTGAGTCGTTACAGCTATACGTCCTCATTTTTTCTTGCTCTTGGCCTATATAGCAACATTCGAGGATGAATATTTCCAAGGAGGAGATATTGTAATACCCCGAGACTCTAACCAATAGTGCAACCATGACTCAAGCTCATAAGAATTAAATTATAGTGTTTTGGTTGTTTTCTAATCAAGGGTGATTTGTATTAAGGCCTCAAAGATGTCCTAGCGATTAGGTGAATCAAAACATTCCTTACCGATTGAATTCTTGGGAAGGATATTGCCATATTCAACTTCAAATGAGCATATCTCATGTTATACTACGAATTACTGAGATAATAACCTACCAAAAGATATATAATTGAATTATCTTTCCATCGATACCAATTTCACCCAAATCCGGTATCGGAGCCAAGAGTTATACCTATTTTACTCCAGCATGTCAGGCTGGAAAACTGAGTGACGACATTTGTGATAAGCTGTCACAAGTGTGACGACTTATCACCAATGTCATCAGCCTTAGGCAGATTTCCACCCCCGGTGATGACATTTTGTGATAAGTCATCACAAGTGTGACGACTTATCACCAATGTCGTCAACCTTAAGCAGAAAATCATAAAATCCAACCTTTTGTGACGACATTTCGTGACGACTTGTCACAAGTCTGACGACTTGTCACGAATGTCGTCAACTATTTTTTTCAGAAATTAAAGGACGTTTTTACAAGGATATTTTGGTCTTTTCTCATATTTTGGAGGCCCCTATATATATGAGAATTCTCATCTAAACCCTAATTTCTTCATTCTCTCTTCCAATTCTCTTAAGAAATATATCTAGGATTTTTATTTAAGGACATTAATCTTCCAAAAATCATCCATAAATCTTCAAGATTTCTTCAAGAATCAAGTTCCTCATAGTGTGGGCTTCGAGAATGATTTATTACAAGTGCGGATAGAGTCTCAAGAACTAGAATTCATCCAATTTCAAAGATTAAGGTATGTGGGGTTTTGACCAAGAGCAATTCTTTCGTTCTTGTGCCCAAAGCTTTGATTTCTATCATGGATTTATATGATTTTGCAAGTGGGTTTATACCCAAATTACTTCATCATGAGATTATGAGAATATAAATTGTTCAAGCTTTGTTATACATGATTATTTTGCTATTCCCAAGTTATGACTTGATATTTAATATTGTGAATTTCATATTTCTACCATGAGTTGATATTTCAAGTGCTTTCAAGATATGTGTCAAGATTTAAGCTTCCTTATGACAAACTGGATTACTGAGTATATTGATTCATGAGATTGAGTTGTTACAATGATTCTTGATATTTCCCCAAAGTTATTGATGTTGTCATGATTTAATGAATTGATACATTTTGATATTAAGAAAGATTTATTTGATTTGATTTGAGTTAGAAATCCACAAATTGATTATGATTTGATAAATGAGAAAGAGATTTGATTTGGTCTTCATGATAGACCCTTGTGATGTTGTGGTGGATTTTCTAACGCGTTCTGAGCTTGTGTCTGGGAGTAGTATTTATCACCGAGCAGAAAATATGATATTTTCCCAAAACTACGTGCCACCGTAGGATTGATATTGATAATTGTGGGCCAGAGGCCGAGTATGAGATTGTGATCACTAAATTTAGGTTTTACTCTCTGGAAAGAGTACGACTCTCCCGCCAATATGGGGTTCTCTCCTTAGGAGGGAAAAATATTGGACTCCATGTAGCTCACATGGTTTATGTCGGTTATAAGAACCTTCCAAGTCCATAAGAGTTGATTTTCTTGAATTACCGAGTCACTCCAAGTCTTGAGTTGAAGAGTTGAGTTATTTATGATGATTTATAAGGTTTTTATCGTATGATTTATTTACTATGAGATCATGAAAAGTGTGTTTCAATCTAACTCAACACAAGTGAGCCATCATTGTACATATGCATATTTTTATGAAATTGATAATGATATTTGCATTGTTGCATGCACCTCCACATACTTAGTACATTCCAAAGTACTGACCCACATATTTTCCTATGGGCTATATTTTCTCGTAATGTAGGTTCAGGTACTCAGCCGTAGCCGCGTTAGCAATATTTGAGTGCCTCAACTACGTTCCCTCAGTGGTGAGTCCTCATGGTTCGAGGACCGTGTCTATATTTTTGGTGATATCATTCTGTTGTTATGGCCTTTAGTACTGTTTGAGTCAGTTGGGGGTTTGTCCCAATGGCTCCTTGATTTTGATGTATAGAGGCTTTGTCAGACTAGAGGGTTGGTATGTATAGACATTCAATATATTTTGGTTGTACAGTCTAGTATTCTCCAATATTTCTCTTGAACCCGATGTGGTATATCTCTTTGTTGTGCATGACTATTGTTGAATTGAATTCCTTGAGGTAGTGTCTGGATCTGAGGATTAGCTTGGGGCTACGTGTAGCCCTAAGCACCGTATGGCATCTCGGGATGAAATTTTAGGGCGTTACAATTTTATTGCTCAAAATTGTAACTTAAGAAGAACTAGCTTGATCATTCTTGCTACTTCATCTTCACAAATTGGATTATATAATTGCACTTTCTTGAGACTAAATAGATGAAGCACACAAAATTTCCTCATCTCTCTCCAATAGTCATTATAAGGTGAAAACACCATGTCGCGGCCATTGTAAGACAATTTTTGTTGCCCAAGAATTGAAGGTCTACTACAAAATACTAAATCTTGTGTCTTCAATACTTCTTTAGCTAATTTTACTGAAGAAACTACAACCATAGTAGCAGAACGAAGTTTCAATGAAAAAATTTTCCTATATTTTTTAGAAAGTTTCCAAAAATAGAGATGAGGGATTAAAACATCATATCGATGCAAATTTCCAATGATTGGAAGCCCTATTGGACCCGGTGGCAATGTATTTTTGCGACCCTTTTTGGCTTTAGGTAGAAGAAAAATAAGAATGATAGAAAGGGATACAAAGAGTAGAAAGAGCATCATTCTGTTTGTCTAAGTGCCTAGCTCGTCACTTGATATTATGTTTTTATATAAATGTATTTTTTTTGGTAAGGTAGATGTGCATTAAATAAAGTTGAGTTTTTTTCAAGGCAAGGCCCTAGTCAGGAACAAAAACATGATTGTTTGAGTTTACATTCCCAGAACTAGGTACCAAATAGGAGACAGATTTCCCAATAAAAACTTCCCAAAGCACTACTCCTACACTAGCAGGTGGAGTTACAAAAAACACGCACTTTGTCAAAAAACTCCTACTTTGCGCCTTGTTTAGCCATTAGATCTGCTACGCTATTCTTCTCCCTGTTGGTGTGGTTGATTGGAGGGTACCCCAATCTCATCAGTAACGAACTGCATTCGTATATAGATGGATCATATAGCAAGTTACCATGAAAAAGCATATGAATAATTTCCTTAGAGTCAACGTAGATTTCAAGGGGTTTGAGGTTTTTCTCAAGGGCTAACTTCACGCCTTCTTTCAAGGACATTAGTTCCATGAGGTTATTGGTGGTATGGGTGAAGCTTTTAATGAACCCAATGACCCAATCTCCTCTCCAATTCATAATGACTCCTCTTATCCCACCTCTATCAGGGTTGCTAAGGCAAGACCCATCAGTGTTGAGATTAAAATGGTTAGTTGCAGGGGGTATCCATTTGATGGAGATGTTAGCCCTGAGAGGAGTATCATTGGAGTTACCCAGATGGTGGTATTCCACTTCTTCAGTATGAGGGATGCTAAAGCATGGCTGGGAGTTTGTGTTGTGAAAGTTGTTATTATTTCTGGTTTTCCAAAGATGCCATAAGCAAAAGGGGAGGAGAGTCCCCCAAGGAGTGTTGTTATCATACCATTCTTTCTGTAAGATTCTTCAAGTACTAGACCAGTTACTTGTGTCAAACATGGATAAGTGAAGATGGATACCTCCCTTGTAATTATGGATAATATTGTGCCCAAATTACTTGGCCAAGGTACACCCTAAAGAGATGTGTTACTGGTCTTTAGGGGTATTATTCCAGCTATGACAAGTGCTAGGGATGTTCAGTTCCCTTTTGGAGAGAGTGGCTCTGGTGGGAAGGTTTCTATGGTGCAGAAGCCAAAGAAAGGTTTTGATTTTATTAGGAGTTCTGAGTTTCAATATCGAGCTAGAAGAGCTGAGGTTTGTTCGTGGATTAGCCTTAAGGCTGTATAGATGGTGGTAGGCACTTTTTCAGGAGAAGGTGCCATTACCCCTAAGTCTCCAAAGGGGAGTGTCCTAATTGAGATGACTACTGAGGAGGAAGGTACTCTGAATGTTGGAGGTGATACTTGGGGGGATTATAAAGGGTAGGCGGGTAAAGTCCCATCTTCCATCCCTCTAGATATTCTTCACTGTGATGTTAGCAGAGATATTGGTGTTTAGGCCCTGGATAATGGTAGATAAGGGGGCATTCCAGAGATCCATCTATCCTCCCAAGCTCTAACCCTTTCAACATTCTTAATAGCCTAATGGACAGCATCTTTACATTGGTTCCAACATCTGTGGATGTTGTTCTAGGTCCTGGAACCCTTATTACCACTCCTACTTTTTTTGTCATATTTGGAGAGGAGGATATTGGCCCAAAGGGAGTTGGGGTTGGAATACATCCTCCAACCCAGGCTGCATATCAAGGAGTCATTTTTTATTACAGCAGATTACATGCCAAGCCCCCATCCTTCTTAGGAAGGGTGAGGTTGTCCCATTTGACCATATGCATTTTCCTCTTAGCATCAGTGGAGCCTCAAATAAAGTTTCTTTTGGCTTTATTAATAGGATTATGAGAGGTGCTAAGAAGGTAGATGTATTGCATGACATGGTTGGGCATGCTGGCTAAGGAGGATTTTGCAAAGGTAGTCCTGCCAGCCATGTTCAGGAATTTGGTTTTCTATCCTGCTAGTTTACTATTCAGGTTGTCAAAGATGAATTGAAAGTTCCCTCTCTCAGGATTTTTATAGAAAATGGGGAACCCCAGGTATTTTCTAAAAGAGTTGGAGTGATGGATGCCCAGGATGGAGGAAAAGTTATTTTGCTTCTCAAGGTCATAGTTATTGGAGAAGATAACCTTAAATTAAGCATGGTTAACCCTTTTCCTAGAGTGGGAGATGAAGTTTTAAAGGATCTTATTGATGGTATGACAGTTCTTAGAGTCAACTCTTGCCAAAAGGGTCAGGTCATCAGCAAAGATAAGGTGAGAGATATGGGGACCCCCCTTTGGAGATGGAAACAGGGGTCCATTGGAGGGTGTTAGCTTCAAAGTTGATCCTCCTGAAAAGAAGATCCATACATAGGATAAAGATGTAGGGTGACATAGGATCACCTTGCTTGATGCCCCTACATGGATTGAAAGGGGTGGTCCTCTCCCCCCCCCCCCCGACAAGAATGGAGATAGATGAGGTAGAGATATAGGAGAGAATAAGATTACTAGGGTTATTGGGGAAATTAAAGAAGTATAGGTCTTATCTGATAAACGACCATTTCGTCCTATCAAAAGCTTTCTCCAGGTCTATTTTTTAAGGATCATATTAGCCTTTTTGCCCTTTATTTTGGAGAAATAACTAATATATTTATGGACTATAATGGCATTATCAGAGGTCCTCCTTCTATCCATAAGGCTATCTTGGTTTTCACCAATAATGTCATCCATCAAGGGCTTTAGCTTGGTGGTTATGATCTTGGTGATGACTTTATACTGGGTATTGCAGAGGCCTATAAGTCTAAAATTTTAAGTGGCATTTCTGTATTTAGGGATGAGACAGAGGTATGTTGAGTTGACCTTAAGGTTCAAAGAGTAAGTAGTGAAAGTATCTTAGCAGAACTTGACTTGGGGGGGAAAGGATATCCCAAAACTTTTGGTAAAGGAAAGGGTGCATGTCATCCGGCCTAGGAGCTTTATTGAGCTTGAAGAAGAAGATAACCCTTTTGATCTCTTCAGGGGAGAGGACAGCCTGGAGGATGTCATGGTGGGATTGGCTGATAGATCCCATAGCAGATGGATTAGTTTGGGTGGTGATATATCCCAAGGTATGTTCAGTGGAGTAGAGATTAGCATAGAAGTTGGAGATAGTAGTGGCAATATCCTTTTTATGGTAATGTCATGTCCCATTTTCATCTATGAGTGAGTTGATTATGTTCCTCCTTCTCCTGTTGAGGGTAGAGGTGTGGAAGAATTTGATATTTGTATCTTTCTCTAAAATCCAGGATATTCTAGACTTTAGTTTCTAGAATTCATTCTCCAAAGTAAGAATGTGGTTGAACTCTTTAAGGAAGGTGTGCTAAAGGCTGTGAAAAAAGTGAATATTAGGGTAATTAGAGGAATTCTGGATGCCAGCTATCATTGCAAGAAGTGCTTCTTCTTGTGGAAAATGTTCCCAAAGGTGTTCCTATTCCATCCCCTTCTCCTCAAAGTCAGAGGTGGTTGTGCTAATACAGGGACAGTCTAGGAAGGATTCTTTGATCAAATTAGGAAAATCGTGGTGGCTGATCCATATGGTTTCAACCCTGAAGGGCTTAATCTAATTTTCATGGGAGGATCCCAAATTAAGGAGGAGGGGGGAGTGGTTTGAGTGAGTTCTAGGAAGGTGGGTAACAAAAGCCTCTGGGAAAATATGGATCTAGTAATCATTAGCAAGTCATCTATCCAATCTCTCAAGGATGATACCTTGTCTGTTCCTATACCTCATGTTAGACCAGGTGTACTTACTTCTCCTGAAACCTAAGTATATGAGATTGTAGTGGTTAATGAAGTTCCAAAAGAGATTGGATCTGTTAGGGTTGATCCTAGAGCCACCAAATTTTTCAGCAGCTCTAACAATATCATTGAAATCTCCTCCAACCAACCAATTTTTACCCTCAGGAGAGATGAAGTTATCATAGAAGTAGGAGAGTTGGTCCCAGAGGTCAATTCTAGTTTGAAAGTCAGTACTAGCATAAATAATACTAATAAACCAATAGGAAGGGGGGAGCTAACCTTGACTTTAGCATGGATGGCCCGAGAAGAGGTGGAAACGGAAGTAACGAAAATGGAGTCATCCTTCCACAGGATAACCAGGCCCCTAGAGTTCCCATAAGATTCAGATTGGATAAAGCATTTGAATCCCAATTCCTCGCAGAGGTCTTGGTGGTCGACCATTTTGGTCTCCAGCAGGGCTAGAATGCATGGCTTGTGAATGCTGATCATGGCTTTACAATGTTTCCTGAACTCAGCATTCTTAGCTCCCTTAGCATTTCACAATATGAAGTTCTTCATCTTGGATTGGGGTGGGTGAAGGGGTTCCAATGTAATCTTCTTTCCCTTTCCCATGGAAAAGGAGGACGTTGTCAAAAGAGAGGTATTTCTCTTCCTTCTACAGGGAGTTAGTATGACCTTGAGGCTCCCTTCTATCATATGGTTTTCTAGATTTCCCCTTATCCATAGGTCTGCTAACCCTGTGGGAATCAAGATGATCACAATCTCTTGAACAGGCTCTGTGAACTCTAGATTTAGAGGTTCTCCCAGATTGAGTACCTCTGTTCTTGGTACCCTAAGTTGTGGGAGGAATTCCTCCATGTCTTTATTGCTTGCTCTCAAAGCTTCCAGTGTATTTAATCTCTCCACCCTCTCTAGAGTTACGTGAGAAGATTTTATGGTCAGTGATGGGGTTTGTACCTGGATGGGGGGATAGGGTTTCCCCAATAGGAGTCACAAAAGCTAGTCCCTGGAGCATCAATACTGGGTTGGGAGGTAGAAAGAAAGAAAGGTTGAGACTTAAGTGGTTTAGAATGCTGGACAGTGATTCTGTTGTCTGCTCCTCCTGGAATGGGGAGTTGATCACCTGGAATATGTCAACCATCCAAACATTTGTCCCAAACTTTTGCAATCCATAATTCAGGCTTTCCATGACTAGAAGTGCTAGGTACTGGGGGTCCTAAATCAGGATGGTGATTTGTTTCCCTTCCCATTTCAGGTGTAGGGGGACTATCTGGTTAGATAGACAAATTTCCAACCAGGATGTTGGTTGATTGTCCGGAGATAAGGGAGATGTTGAGATGGTGGTTAGAGTGGAGTGTGTGGAGTCCATGGTCGATATCCTGAGTAGAGTCTAACATGGTTTCCTCAGGGTATATAGAGCTGGAGGTGTGATAGATGGGAGATGAGAGGGTTCTCCTTCGAGAACACCACCAGCATTAAATTCTTTGTCCGCGCGCTATGGTCAGTTCCCATCAAATCACTGCGGAAAGTGGAAAGGTTTTCTGTCGTCGTGACTTTAGGCTCATCTTTGCCAAAGTCCAAGTGTCTAGAGAGGGTCCCATATTAGGAGGTTTCTTTCTTTTTCATTTCTACTGGAGTGGGAATATTGGGAGTAATGAAATCTTGGGGCTTTAGAGAGAAGGGATCGTTTCTTTGGTATTCGATTGGGCTGAAGGGGTGGCCCATGAGAAGATGAAAATTGGGGGCCCTTAACAGGTGTAAACCTTTTAGGGACCTGGACCTCAGCCAGAGTCTCGTGGTCCTGGGATTTTTTTTTGCCCATTTGTGGTCCTAGAAAAAATTTTGTGCCTTATGAATATGGGAGCTTCCCCATGGGCTAGCCCACTAACAATAGGCCCAAAAGGGGGGGAAAGAGGGGATTTTTCCGTCGATGACTCCGGCGTCTGAGGTTAACAAACTTACCTGTCACTGCGTTGTAGGTTTTAACCTTCAAGGCGGGTGTGCCCTTACTGAATTTTGCATGATTCTTTGCCGGCTGTTTTTTTTCTTTTTAACAAAGGAGACTGTTTTCTACTCATTAGTCTGCTCCATGATCTCCTTATGCACCTGTGATGTGTTTTCTTCCACCAAGTGCTCGAGTTTCTTTGGCTCCGGCATAAATGAGCAATTGGTACTGGTTTGCCCTAGCCGCCCACAATTCTTGCATAAGAACCCCCCCCCCCCATCCTCGTAGAGGAGGGGCTGAGAGTGGTTACTGATGGAAATTGAGGCTATTACTAGGGTATTCAAGGGGATCTGAACGAAGATCCTAGCGTATCTACCCCGCAATATGGCTGAAGTGAAAGCATCTACCTTTAGCAGGTTCCAATCATTTTTTCGATCCGTTGAAGGATTGCGCCGTCGTAGAACTCAGTGGGCAGATGGGGAAATCTGACCCAAATCGCGGTGGAGTCCACCTTTGATACACTTGGTACGAAATTGGGCTCCCATTTACGCACTAAAATGGAGGTTCCTGCGATGAACCAAGGGGCCCCATGGAGAGTTGTTGATTGACTCTCCGATTTGGATAATTTAATGGTGAAGAAACCCATATCTAGATCTATGAGGCATAAGGGTTCAACGGGTTTCCATAGATCCTCCAGTTTCTTCTTGAGATATTGGTGGTTGAAGTTTGATTTGACGGGTTTTATGATAACAGAGTGACTCCATGGGGCATATAGACGCTATTTCTCTTCCTCCAAGAGTAGAATTTAGTTATCGGCGGTATCTGCCTCGGTATTTTTAGGGGTGACCATGGACCCTAAATGCTTAGTCGGGTCTTGGATTTTCTCGATTGTTATGTCCTTGTATGAGGTGGGGCAGCATCCACCATCAAAATCTCGATTGGTGAATTCTCGCTTGGCGGATTTGGTAGAAGAGGGGGAGTGAGGGTTGTATCCATGGCAGGTCGGTGTCAGAGGAGAAAAAAAAGGGGGATTTAGAGAGAGGGAGGTCTTTCTCTCTCTATTAGGAAAAAATTATTTGATGGATTATTATTATTATACGTTAAGTGTATCTCACTTATCTTGATTTTATTCCTTACAATAATTTTTCCTTACTAATATACATTTTTAATTTACTAGTACTTGTTAGATATTTTTGGAGAGTAAGTTAGATTTTAGTACAAAGTTGAAAAATCTAGATCCTAGATCCTTAAATTTTCACCCATTTATTTATGAAGTCTAACCTTTTATGTAATTGTAACTTTCATGTTTTGTTTTTCTAGTTGAATGGTTTCATACGAACCATATAATATAGTTAGAAAATGGAAAATATGAAAGTGAAGTGAAACAACTAATGAAATAATGCAACTTTCTCCCTTATCTAATTTTTTTTCTATGATATTGTTTGTTGCAACACGAAATCTCCCAAAAAACAAAATTATGGTTTGTACCTTGATGTAACTTATAAGGACATAGGCTATGAAAGTGACACAACAAAAATTAGAAGAATCAACCTAAATTTTCGTCGACCCAACAATTTACATTAAAAATGAAGTGTTTTCACACAAATTAGAAAGCTTCTCGGCATTTTAATGAGAACATGTTCTCCACCATGTGTTTTCTGAGAGAGCTGGTTAGGTGAGAATGAGATGGGAAGATCACCCATGGCGAGAATGAGACGGGAAGATCACCCATTCATTCCTAGAGGAAAAATCTTTATTTGTAATAGTGACTTAGTTTGTTGCAATACAAAATGTCCAAAAACAAAATTAAGGTTTGTACCTCAATGTATGGGTGTCAAGTGGGCCTGCCCAACCCGGCCCGACCTGGCCCGACCCGGCCCGAGTAACTAACCCAGCCCAGTTTGACCTTGCCCGGTAAGCCCTAGGGCTTTAGGGTTCTGGGTTCCGGGCCGGTTATTTTTTTAAAATGGGCCCGGCTAACCCGGCCTGGACCAAGCCCGGTCCAGGCCCGTCGGTTAACCGGCCCAGCCCGGATACCTTTTTTTAAAAAAAAAAATTTAAAAAATGGGATTTTGGGCCAAACTAGCCGTTGACCCAACGGCTATATAGCCGTTTTTGGGTCCAAACGGCTAGTTTGGGCCCATTTATTAAAAAAAAAAATTAACTTTAAAAAATATTTTTTAATCCCAAAAAAAATTCTATAAATACCCTACAACTTCAAATCATTTTTCACACAATTTTTCTCTCTCTCAAATCTCATTCTCTCTCAAATCTCAATTCTCAATTCTCAAATATTCAATATATTTAATTTCTTAAAGTGTTCACTTTAATTTTTTAATTTTTCGTTTACAAAGTACGAGCGGAAGTTTCTAAAGTCGCAATCTTCGGATACTTCCAAAATTTGGTATTGTCGTTCCATCTCTTATGTTTAATTTTTATTTATTGTATTAATTGTTTAATATTTAATTTTATTATATTTGTGTATTTTGAATATTTTTAGTTTAATTTAATTTATATTATGGATAAATTAAGAAACCTCGCTACTAAAGGTGTTAAAAAATTTTGTCCCGGAAGCGGTAGTGGTAGTAAAAAGCAAATTACTAGCGGTAGAGGTAGTTCAAGTAGTAGATATACTCGTGTGCCTTCGCCTTCGGTACCGCTTGGTACACCTTTTGAGGAAGAAATAGGTGTAGGTGCTCACGATATGGATAATGTAGAAGCTCAGAAAAATTACGGTATAGAAGAAGAAAATGAAGTAGATGCGGTTAATTTAGACGAAGATAATGAAAATATTGTTGAGACACCCGCAGTAGAAGATGCTAACGTTAGATCTGAATCGGTTAATCTCCCTCCCCGTCCTCCCAGTACCCCAAGACCTCGTAAAAGAACTAGTATTGCATGGCAATTTTTTGAACGTATATCAGATATTGAGGTGCAATGCAATATTTGTCAACAAATATATAAGCATAGAAGTGGAGGCAAGCAAGGGGGTACGGGTACGTTAATGAGACATATAGCTGAAGATCACAAAAGAGAGTTAAATATTGCACAAAGGTGGTGGGGATGTTGGTGGGCCAACGCAAACTAGAATGGACCCAGCAACCGGTCACGTAGCGAGGAAGTATAATAAATTGAGGAACCGGGAAGAAATAGCTAAAATGGTAGCTGTGGGTTGTTTGCCTTTTAATTTTCCTTCTTCTGATGCCTTTATTCGTTATATACAAGCAATTTATAATCCTATGTTTAACGGTATTCCTAGAACTACTTGTCGGTCTGATATTTTTAGACTTCATTCACAATATTGTTTTTATTTATCAACATTGTTAAAAAATATTCAATGTAGATTGTCCCTAACTTCTGATCTTGGTCGTGCTGTAAATAAAAATGATTATTTAACCGTTACTTGTCATTGGATGGATAGTAATTTCGTGATGCAAAAACTTATTCTTGTTTTTTATATGATGAAGATCGTAAACATACTGGACAATTTATTGTTGATTCTATTGTTAAAATTGTCGGATATTATGGTATCGAAAATAAAATTTTATGTATTGCTTTTGATAATGCTTCTTACAACAAGACTGCTATAAAAAAATTAAAATCTACGCTATCTCCGCCCTTGCCTGAAATTTTTCATATTAAGTGTGCATGTCATATATATAATTTAATTGTAAAAGATGGTCTTGAGTTTTTTGAGTTTTATATTGAAAAAATTCGTCTTGCCGTTGGTTTTATTCAAGGAAATAATCGTAGATCGAGAATTAGAGAATTTAAAGTTAAATGTCAAGAAAATAGACTTACACCGATTTTGATGCCTGAGGAAATTGATACTAGATGGAATTCTACGTATGAATTTTTAAAAACTTGTTATAAATATAGAATTCCTATTACACTAGCTTTTAACCAACATTGCGGTTCATTTGCTGATTCCGCTGATTGCATGCTACATAATTCTGATTGGGTTGTAATTAATGATCTTGTTAAGTTTTTAGAAAAAATTTATGTAGCTACGGTTGAATTTTTCGGTGCTTATGATCCTACTGTTTGTAATATTTTGGCATATATAGCCGATATTTCTGGTTTGCTCAAAGAATATGAAAATAAAGAAGGTTATAAAGAAGCTGTTGGCGCCATGTTTACGAAACTTAAAAAATATTTTTTCCCGATTTAGCCTATTTACTTGGTTGGTGCTATGCTAAATCCGTGCATGAAATATAATAATATGTGTCACTTTAGTACTCTTATTTATACTAACTTAGAAATAAATACTAACCATGATTCTGGACAAGTACAACCTGATTTGTGGACGGCTACGGCTGATGCAAAGGATTACATAGAAAAATTATATAATCATTATGCTGATTTATTTGATTTAGCCGTACCTACAAATATCACTCCAACTGTCGCTCCTCATCCTCCCGAGGAGCCATCATCTTCTAAAAGGCCGGCACATAGTGTTTTTTCTGATTCGTTTTATGATTTAAATTGTTGGAACAGTGTTGATGAGAGAACTTACACATCAACTTATCGGGAAGAGCTGAAATATTATCTTCGGACGGCACCAGAGGATCGGAGACGACGGATCAACACGTTGGATTGGTGGAGGAGTAATGAAACACAATATCCTGTGCTTTCAAGATTAGCTAGAGATATCTTGAATGTTCCAATGTCAACCGTTGCATCAGAGAGCGCCTTTAGTCAGGGACGACAGTAACTTGGAGACAACCGACACTTATTGGAAAGCAATGCAATGAATGTTCTAGTTTGCCTCAGAGATTGGATTAGAGCGAAAAGAAGAAACCAAGGAATGGAACCGGAGCCGAGCGACGAGCTAAAACTTGAAGAAATTATGACTTCACGGGAGAACTCAGCAGAATCAAGTCCAATGCGTGGTTTTGCCCCCGTTGACTTCGACTATCCTATGCAAGTTCCCGTTAATATTAACATGAATGAGTTGTAAAAAATGATGCATAATTTGTAGATTTTTCATTCATATAATTATAAATTTTGGATCATTTTGCAATCAATAAAATTCCCCAAATTCATTCACTCCTTAGTCCCTGCTTTTTATATTTTTTCATTTAACGATTTAAAATTTTAAAATGAATTTTTAGTTTTCTACTTTAAATTAAAAACTTACTTCTAATATATTATTAATTTACTACCAAATATTATTAATTTATTATATTAAGTAGCATATGTTTTGTATATTTGTGCATATATCTTCTATAGAAGTGTATATTTAACGTATACATGTGTATATGTTTTATAAATTAGTATATAAGTATATCTACATATATTATAATCTCTATATAATGTAGTATATTTTATAAGTAGTAGTATATATACATTGAATGGTGTGTATACACGTGTATATATCTTCTATAGAAGTGTATATTTAACGTATATATGTGTATAGGTTTTATAAATTGGATATCTTCTATAGAAGTGTATATGTGTGTATATATCTTCTATAGACGTATATATTTAACATATACAAGTGTATATGTTTTACAAATTAGTATATAACTATATATATATACATATTGTAGTATATATATATTTATATTGTAGTATATATTTTATTTAAAATAGTACATATATATTGAATGGTGTGTATATATGTGTATATATCTTCTACAGATGTATATATTTAATGTATACAAGTGTATATTTTTTACAAATTAGTATATAACTATATATATATACATATTGTAGTATATATATATGTATATTGTAGTATATATTTTATTTAAAGTAGTACATATATATTGAATGTTGTGTATATATGTGTATATATCTTCTCTAGACGTATATATTTAACGTATCATGTTTTACAAAATAGTATATAACTATATATATATATATATATATACATATTGTAGTACATATATATGTATATTGTAGTATATATTTTATTTAACGTATGACATATATATTGAATGGTGTATATATATGTGTATATATCTTATATAGATGTATATATTTAACGTATACAAGTGTATATGTTTTATAAATTAGTATAATATAACTATCTATGTATTGTAATCCATGTATATTGTAGTATATATTTTATTTTAAGTAGTACATATACATGATTGGTGTGTATATATGTGTATATATCTTATATAGATGTATATATTTAACGTATACAAGTGTATATGTTTTATAAATTAGTATAATATAACCATCTATACATTGTAATACATATATATGTATATTGTAGTATATATTTTATTTAAAGTAGTACATACATATTGAATGGTGCGAATATATGTGTATATATCTTCTATAGACGTATATATTCAACGTATACAAGTGTATATGTTTTATAAATTAGAATATAACTATATATATATATATATATATATATATATATATATATATATAAATACATAGTATATACATATATATTGTAGTATATATTTTATTTAAAGTAGTACCTATATATTGATTTAAAATGATTTAAAATGAATTTCTAGTTTAAATTAAAAGCTTACTTTTAATATATTATTAATTAACTATCATATATATATATATATATATATATACACATATATATTGTTGTATATACTTTATTTAAAGAAGTACATATATGTTGAATGGTGTGTATATATGCGTTTATATCTTCTATAGACTTATATCTTTAACGTATACAAGTGTATATGTTTTATAAATTAGTATATAAGTATATATATATATATATATATATAGTAGTATATATATATATATATTGTAGTATATACTTTATTTAAAGTAGTACATATTATTGAATGGTGCGTATATATGTGTATATATCTTCTATAGACGTATATCTTTAACGTATACAAGTGTATATGTTCTATAAATTTGTATGTAACTATATATATATACATATTGTAGTATATATTTTATTTAAAGCAGTACATATATATTGAATGGTGCATATATATGTGTATATATCTTCTAAAGTAGTATATATTTAACGTATACAAATGTATATGTTTTATAAATTAGTATGTAACTATATATATGTACATATTGTTGTATATATATATATATATATATGTATATTGTTGTATATACTTTATTTAAAGTAGTACATATATATTGAATGGTGCATATATATGTGTATATATCTTCTATAGACGTATATATTTAACGTATACAAGTGTATATGTTTTATAAATTAGTATGTAACTATATATATGTACATATTGTTGTATATATATATATATATATATATATATATATGTATATTGTTGTATATATTTTATTTAAAGTAGTACATATATATTGAATGGTGCATATATATGTGTATATATCTTCTAAAGTAGTATATATTTAACGTATACATGTATATATGTTAAAAACTTACTTTTAATATATTATTAATTAACTATCATATATATATATATATTGTTGTATATACTTTATTTAAAGAAGTACATATATATTGAATGGTGCGTATATATGTGTTTATATCTTCTATAGACTTATATCTTTAACGTATACAAGTGTATATGTTTTATAAATTAGTTTATAAGTATATATATATATAGTAGTATATATATATATATATTGTAGTATATACTTTATTTAAAGTAGTAAATATTATTGAATGGTGCGTATATATGTGTATATATCTTCTATAGACGTATATCTTTAACGTATACAAGTGTATATGTTCTATAAATTAGTATGTAACTGTATATATATACATATTGTTGTATATATATATGTATATTGTAGTATATATTTTATTTAAAGAAGTACATATATATTGAATGGTGCGTATATATGTGTATATATCTTCTAAAGTAGTATATATTTAACGTATACAAATGTATATGTTTTATAAATTAGTATGTAAGTATATATATATATATATATATATTGTAGTATATACTTTATTTAAAGTAGTACATATATATTGAATGGTGTGTATATATGTGTATATATCTTCTATAGACGTATATCTTTAACGTATACAAGTGTATATATATTTTATAAATTAGTATGTAACTATATATATATATATATACATATTGTTGTATATATATATATATGTATATTGTTGTATATATTTTATTTAAAGTAGTACATATATATTGAATGGTGCATATATATGTGTATATATCTTCTAAAGTAGTATATATTTAACGTATACATGTGTATATGTTTTATAAATTAGTATATAACTATGTATATATATATATATATATATATATATTGTAGTATATGTTTTATTTAAAGTAGACAAGTAGTACATAAATATTGAATGGTGCGTATATATGTGTATATATCTTCTATAAGCGTATATATTTAACGTATAAATGTGTATATGTTTTATAATTAGTATATAAATAAATATATGTATATATATATATATATATATATATATATATATATATATATATATATATTGTAGTGTATATATATATATATATATTATACTATTATAGTATATGTTTTATTTAAAGTAGTACGTATAGTCATATATAATTATATATTGAATAGTACGTAGATATGTGTAATTGTTTATATATTTTTTTAAAAAAATATGTTGTATATTGGAGTGTATATAGTGTATATAATTGTAGTGTATATTGGATTTTGTATTTTTTTTTTAAAATGGGTTTGATCGATTTTTAACCGGGTTTGATCGGGTTGGATTAAGTGGGTCGGGTTAGGGTGGATTTTAATTTTTTTAATGTTGGGCCCGGCCCGGCCCGGCTAGCGCCAAAATCGGTCCTTAACCAGCCCTCAACCCGGTTAAAATGGAAGGACCCGGCCCGACCCGTTTTACACCCATACCTTAATGTAACTGATCCATAATTAATAAGGATATAGGTACATGAGATGAAAGTGACACAACAAAAATGTAACTGATATATCCATAATTAATAAGGATATAGGTGGTTGAAAGTGGCACAACAAAAATTAGAAGAGTCAACCTAAATTGTCATCCACACAATGTTTTAAATGAAAAATAGTGAATAAACCTAAGTAGATATTTATCCAACAATGTAAACAAAAAATAAGTGGAAAAAGTATATAGAGATACGAACTACAATCATATGTCAGTTTCAATAGTATATGAACATAATAAACCTTAGCTTTCCATTAGATATTTTCCAACTCCGATTTTTGTAAAGCTTTTGTGGTTGTTCTTAAACGTTTATTACATAGATTATAGATAAGTTAGAAATAAAAAATATGCCAACTTCTTTAATTACACACACTAACCTCAAGGCCTCAGCCGTAACATGCTTTGAAATCTTACGGCTTATTTAAGCTAATGATTTTAATTACAGAAAGTAACCTACTTTTAGTGGTTAACTTATCTGCGTATTTTAAAAACTTGAATGAGTTTTATGATGAACTGTTAACTTATCTACGTATTTTAAAAACTTGAATGAGTTTTATGATGAACTAATTGAACAACATCACAGTCCCATTAGGCCAAAATCCATGGAAGGGGACATTCTTGATGTTTTTGTTCAATTGAAGAAAGAAAACCAAGTGATGGAGGATATAAAGGACTTCTCATAGTAATTTTCCAACTCTTGAATCTACCTAGCTATTACTACACGCGTTCCTACACGTTTAATTAACACATATATACGTGTGTATACTTGAACGCATTTAGAGGTGACAAATGAACGGAATAGTGTAACTCGGCCACTACTTGATGGCACTGGCAGAGCCAAAATTTTGACTAAGGCGTTCAAAAGTAAACATTCGAACTAACTGAGGGGATTCAACATCTACTATATATATATAAATAATAATTATAATATATAGTATAATTTTCTGTCGAAGGGGATTTGAATGAATCCCATGAATCAAGGGTAGCTCCCTGATTGACGGGTGACTGAAGTAACTTGTTAGAAATTTTATTTGCCTGAACGCCCCTACTTGGAATTGGCTTAATTTTTACCCTTTTGAAAAAAGTTGTCGAAAGTAATCATGACAGTACAAAAAATATAACAAAAAAAGAATCGCTCACATAAGTTATGTTTTTGTACAATAATATAACACAAATTATGCCTTCAAAAGCATAACAAGTTATGCCACTTAATTCCTAGGGAACTTATATGGATAAGTTTACTTCAGAACCCACACATTATACCACTTGATTGATATTCACTAGTCATCCCCTCCTGTCTATAGTTGGTATTACTGCAACTGAGATGGTATTCTATATTTGATGTTGATTCTTTCACACTTTCATCCTTGCAAAAGAAAGCTAATTGCTTAATCAGTTAGGAGTTGTATGAGTGAAAATTTCACACTTTCATCCTTGCAAAAGAAAGCTAATTGCTTAATCAGTTAGGAGTTGTATGAGTGAAAATGTCCACATATGGCTCAATCAAAACTACAACGCATAAACATCTTGAAATTGAAGCATACAATTTCACTAAAAATATTATTGACATTTATTCCGTTATCCAAAGTTTAAACTGATCAACTCAAAACTTTTTAAGAAATACATTTATTTTCTTATTCAAAGTTTAGACTGATCAACTCAGAAAACTTGTCCAAAAATCACGTTTGAGTGTAATCTAGAAATAATTTTTAGCGATAACGCAAAGCTCATTTTTCTTATGCATGGTAATTCCAGGTCTAACATTTGTATCAACGTCCTCTTTTTTCATTCCATGAGGTAACTCCCAATCAAATGCGTAAAGAAGATTTGACAATGCAAGTTCCGCGGATGCAATCCCCAGTGCAATTCCTGGACATCCTCTTCTTCCTGCTCCAAATGGAATTAGCTCATAGTGTTGTCCCTTGAAGTCGATGTCACTATTGAAGAATCTCTCAGGTATAAATTCTTCAGGATTTTCCCACATTTCAGGATCTCTTGCAATTGCCCATGAGTTAACCTGAAGTATAGTTCTTGGCTGAATTTCATAGCCTTCCAAGGTTGAGTTTCCCATTGATTCTCTCGGCACTAGAAGTGGAACTGGTGGATATAATCTTAAAGCCTCTTTTATCATTGCGTTAAAATAAGGCATATTTTTAACATCATCTTCCTTCACAATTCCTTTGCTCCCAATTGAGTTTCTTATTTCTTTTTGGACTTTCTTCATGACTTTTGGATTCTTTATCAAGGCCGTCATTGCCCATACTACTGCAACTGCGCTAGTGTCTGATCCAGCAACTAATACATTCTATATAAAAAATTTGATGGAAAAGAAGATTAATTGTCAATACATGCATGTGCGTCTCAATAAAATTAGTTGTCTAAAGCCAAGCTTCAATAAAAAAATACATAACCTTTAACTTCACATATTAATATGATTATTAATAAAAGTAAAAATTAATTCTAGCTAAAAAATGTTGCCATTTGTTTGGAATATATTAACTTAGATGTTGTTGATAAAGCTTATTTATTAATATGAAGTTTGAGTTGTTTAATTCAAAGCTCTAAAATATTTCTGATAAGAATTAGATAGCTTTTTCTTTCTTAATTTCTTTTTTTTTTGAATAATTTTTTTTTAACATATTTCACAATCGTCATTATTATTTCAAAATTTTTGAGGGTCTAATGCAAAGACTTTACTAGCCTTACCCTTGAGCCACCCCGAGTACATGAGAAATTCTCAAGGCAATAATAAACACATTTGGTGCAACTTATTATACTTACAATATTAGAGGTGGCAAAATTAGTCAATCTTTAGTAAAATCAACCTCTTCTTACTTTAGTAAAGTTTGAACGGGGTGGATCATGACTCAATTTAGCCCACTCATATGTGATTCAAGTCGCTCATTTATACGCCTGTGCATGTGTGGGGGTGGGGGTGGGTGGGTGGGTGAGGGGGGAGGGAGGAGGTTGTAGGCTTAAGACATGGGAGATTACCATTAGAAGTCCTTTTATATCCTCCAGAGTTAGATCAATTGGTGTTGATTGCTCTTTCTTCAATTGAAGCAAAAGATCAACAATATCTCCTTCCATGGATTTTGGCCTATTGGGGTTCTGATGCTGTTCAATTAGATCTTCGTAAAACTCATCCAAATCCTTGAAATTCCTCTCAAGTCTATCTGTCAATCCAGTAAACTTATCAATCCAGCTTAAAGAAGGAAAAAAGTCAGACACAAAAAAGCTAGCCATCATAGCTTGAGATTCAGCCAAAAGAAGATCAAATCTCTTCTTTTCATGCGTTTCATCATCAAACCTAACACCAAAAGCAACTCTACAAATAATAGTACTTATTAGTGAAATCATTATATTGCTCAAATTTGTAACTTGAGAAGAAGCAGCTTGCTGAGATATTTTCTTGATCATTCTTGCTACTTCATCTTCGCGAATTGGATTATATAATTGCACTTTCTTTAGACTAAATAGATGAAGCACACAAATTTTCCTCATCTCTCTCCAATAGTCATTATAAGGTGCAAAGACCATGTCGCGACCATTGTAAGACAATTTTTGCTGCCCAAGAATTGAAGGTCTACTACAAAATACTAAATCTTGTGTCTTCAATACTTCTTTTGCTAATTTTGCTGAAGAAACTACAACCATAGTAGCAGAACCAAGTTTCAATGAGAAAATTTTCCCATATTTCTTTGAAAGTTTCCAAAAATAGAGATGAGGGGTTAAAGTATCATATTGATGCAAATTTCCAATGAGCGGAAGCCCTATAGGACCTGGTGGCAATGTATTTTTGCAGCCCTTTTTGGCTTTAGGAAGAAGAAAAATAAGAATGATAGGAAAGGCGACAAAGAGTAGAAAGAGAATCATTTTGTTTGTCTAATTGCCTGGCTAGTCACTTGATATCATGTCTTTATATAAATGGATCTTGTGTTAAAAGTTAGACTAACGTGTATCCCACTTATCCTGATTTTATTCTTTATAGTAATTTTTCCTTAGTAATATACATTTTCAATTTACTAGTACTTGTTTATAATTAGATATTTTTGGAGAGCAAGTTAGATTTTAGTACAAAGTTGAAAAATCTAGATCCTAGGCCTGAATGAGACGGAAAAATAACCCATTCTTTCGTAGAGAAAAAATCTTTATTTCTAATAGTGACTTATTTTATGTGCGTAATCATATACCATCTACGTATACAAGTGGATCATTACAATACAAACACAAGTTTGATGCGTATTAAA
The DNA here is from genome assembly GCA_030864215.1 of Capsicum pubescens. Lineage (NCBI taxonomy): Eukaryota > Viridiplantae > Streptophyta > Magnoliopsida > Solanales > Solanaceae > Capsicum > Capsicum pubescens. The sequence goes on from CM061546.1 coordinate 14,440,689, forward strand.
ATTGACAATTAATTTAACAATTAATTTATAAGAGACTCACACGTTTACTACTTTGTGTTTATATTTGACTTCATCCAACTCTAAATCCATGCATCAAATAATTTGTGGCAAAAAATAAAAATAAAAATAAAAATAAAGGAGAGATAGAGTACGCTCTCTTCTAAAGGTATAATAGTATTTTTGGTTTCTATGATTATGATATCTGTCTAACAATATTGAACCTTCAATTAGTTAAAGTGACGCATCATCATCCATTTGCTTGTGATTCTTTTCAAGTTTTACCTAATTTTCGACCATTAAAATTATTTAATTGACTCTGTATAATATAAAAAATGTATCATAGAAGTCGCGAAACAACATCAACACTGTTCTTATACACCTTATCTAAGACGTTCGCCAAGTGTTTCATGTTTAGACACCTTAACATGTTGATATGTAATTGTCCAAAATAGCCCATTAAGAAAACCCTACTAGCCCAACCCATTAAATGGTGGGCAAGTTAGACTTATCGAAGGGATTGAATTAATTTTGTCACTCCTTCACTAACGTAATTTTTTTATAATATATTATAGGGGAAAGGACAAGAATAGTCACTCGGCTAAAATAATTTTGGCCGAGTGGTCATTGATTTTTAAATTTCAAAATATAGCCATTTATGCGGTATAAAAGTGTATCAATGCGGTATAAAAGTGTATCAAAGCAGTATTAAAGTGTATCAATATAGTATAAAAATGTATCAATTGGGTATAGAGACTGCATGCGATCGACGGGCCAAATGGATAAAAACCGAAATTAAATTGGGTCGACTGGCTCCAATTATCCAACTTTTACATGGGCTGGCCATTTCTCTTCAAAATGGTCAGCCCATATAAATAACATAAATACCAACCCTTTTGGAAATAATTATACTCTCTCCCATTTTTTTAATTACTTTACTCTCTCTCCCTATTAATATAAATAACATAGCCGACATATACATAACATTCTGTGTATATGTTGGGATTTTTGTAATATGTTTAGGGAGTTGGGATTTTTTGTAATATTGGAAATATAAATTGTGTATTTGTGTAATTTTTAGTATTATATTAGGACATCTCTATTTAATTTGTATCTATATTTTTTTCTTATAAGTTTAAGTTTGTGATATTTGAAAATTTCATATTGTTGAAGTTCAGACAAAAATAGCTAAACTTTAGTCATATATCAAATTAAAATGATTAAACTTTAGTCATATCTATGTAACATGGTATATAGCTGCATGTTAATGTTGAACCAAGAATACATTGATACAAGTCAAATGACCACCTTAATTTTTGAAGACATGATTAGAGGTCATCATTTAAAGGCTCAAGACTTGATCACCCCTAGGGCACAAGAATATGCAAGGAAGATCCGTTTTGAGCACAAGCAAGGTCGTGTGTGGAAGATTGCTTGGAGCATCGAAGACTTGAGGACTCACGGTTTTGGACAACACTTAATGGGTCATGATTTGGTCATCTTCATTAAGGGTATTTTGGTCACTTCATTGGGTCCAAATGCACTCCATGGCCACCCTACCCTTTAAGGGCATTGTTGTCATTTTGTCTTGTCTTGTAATAGAATATAAATAGAACATTTTAGGTCTTTTTCTCATTAGTTGTTTATTGATGGAAGACAAACTCTTTCTCTAATGTGAGGAGTGTAACACCCCTTAGTTGTAGGGCTAGAAAAAGCCACCAATCCGTAACTAGGGTTGTCCAAGTGTGGATATCACTTGTGTTGCATCGTTGGCTTGATATGTTGGTGATTAGGGAGGTAAAGTCCCTCTTTTGTCAACGTAAGAGTTTGGTGTTAACATTCATTAATCTTAAGGTCCTTACATGTGGTTAGGGTTCTTAGATTATTGATTATTGTATGTCAAACTATCTATCCATCTCTTTTGTTAACATTGTATTGTTGTTGGTCTTTGAAGTCTAGTGAAGCCGTGTGGGGCTCTTTCGATTCACTAGCATTGTTGTTCTTGTGTTCATCTCTTTTCTTGCTCAAAACTAAATCTAAAGTCTAGTGAAGCCGTGACTGACCTATTTCGATTCACTAGCAACTTGTTGTTCAGCTTATTGCTCTTGTATTGGCTTGAATCTCTTGATACACACTTAGTCATGTATCATACATGTAGACTTTACATAAAAACACACTATTCTTTATTAGCAAATAACAATTAAATTTTACAATGCAAAGTGGCAGGCCACAAAATCGTGCATACCATTTATTAAACATTAGGTGATGAGAAACAGTACTCTTCTCATTTATTAAAAACTAACATTATGACTAGAGATGTAGCTAGTATAGAAATATTTTTTTAGGGACAAGACAAAGATCATTTTTCTTATGCATAGCAATTCCAGGCAAAGTATTTGTGTCAACATCTTCTTTCTTCATCCCACCAGGCAATTCCCAATCAAATGCATAAAGAAGGTTTGAAAGTACAAGATTCACTGTTGCGATACCAAGTGCAATACCTGCAGAGACGAATTCAAATTAAAATTTAATCTTATAGATTTTCTACTACTAATGTCTACTACTAATACTCATGATTTTCACGTATAATCTATAATAATGTGGATTCAATAGAATTAATCATTTAAACTATACAATACCTGGGCAACCTCTTCGACCTGCTCCAAATGGAAGCAACTCAAAGTCCTGACCTTTGAAATCAATATTGCTATTCAAGAATCTCTCAGGTATAAATTCTTCTGGATTGTCCCATATCTCAGGATCTCTTGCAATAGCCCATGCGTTCACATGAACTGTAGTTTTTGGTGGAATTTCATATCCTTCTAGTACAGATTTTTCCATTGATTCTCTTGGCAATAGGAGTGGAGCTGGTGGATATAATCGCAATGTCTCTTTTATTACTGCTTTAAGATAAGACATGTTTTGGACATCATCTTCATTCACAATACCTTTGTTCCCAATTGATTTTCGGATTTCTTCTTGGACTTTCTTCATGACTGTTGGATTCTTAATCAAAGTTGTCATTGGCCAAATTACCGTTATTGCGCTAACGTCTGTTCCAGTAACAAATACATCCTACAAAATAATCAAATTGTGAGAAAAGTGCAAGAAATTGTTGTCAAATCATGATCAGAAGCTCCCATGAAAATAGCTTGTTAAATTAGTTGTATATGTAAGTATATACGCCTGAGTTTAACTTATGTACATTGACGACAGAAAGTTAGTCTACAACGTCTATATACATATAGTAAACCTAGTTTGGTAAATAAATTTATGTATAGACAATCTCAAGTACTTTTGCGCAATTATACATATACTATCGATGTATATAAATATATTCTTTATCAATATGCATATATTAATTAGTTTTAGACATAAATAGTTGATCACTTACTTACCATGAGATCAATTGGAGTTGATTTCTCTTTCCTCAATTGGAGCAAAATATCAATAATATCTCCTTCCATGAATTTTGGCCTATTGGGATTGAGATGTTGCTCAATAAGTTCTTCAGAGAACTCATCTAAATCCTTAAAATTCTTCTTTAGTTTACTAATATTTCCAAATAGTTTGTCCAGCCAACCACATAAAGGAAAATAATCAGAGAAAAAAAACCCTGCTGACATCTCTTGTGTCACAGCTAAAATTTCATCAAATCTTCTCTTTTCATGTGCTTCTTCATCAAACCTTATACCAAAAGCAACTCTACAAATGATAGTGAAATAACAATATTGCTTAAATTTGTAGAGAAGCCGAAGCTTGGTCTGATATTTTTTTGATCATTTTTGATACTTCATCAATACGAATCGGATTAAAATATTGTACTTTCTTGAGACTGAACAAATGAACTACACAAATTTTTCGAATTTCCCTCCAATAGTTATTGTAAGGTGCAAAGCCAATATCTTGACCATTGTAAGACAATTTTTGTTGGTAAAGAAGAGAAGGTTTACTACAAAATGCTAAATCTTGTGTTTTCAATACTTCTTTTGCCAATTTTGCTGAAGAAATTACTACTATAGTAGTAGAACCAATTTTCAATGAGAATATTTTTTGGAAAGTTTCCAAAAATAAAGATGAGGGAGTTAAACTATCAAATTGATGCAAATTACCAATAAAAGGTAGCCCTAATGGACCTGGTGGCATAAAAATTTTCCTACCCTTTTTGGCTAGGAGAATTAGGAAATTGAGTACAATAAGAGAAGTTACTAATAGTATGAATACCATAATCATTTTGTTTTCACATATATATCAAATGCATCATATTGCTATTTATAGACCTTAAATGACTTAATGTTCAAAAGGTATTTCGATTTTTTATCCTTCTTCATTTTCTACTTGTATATAGTAGTCAAAATATTCATCGGATTTATCTTCTTATATAGCTGGAAATGATCTTGAAATATGAGAAATAAATGTGCTTCATGCATTTTATTTGAATAAACGTATTCAAAGGTTGTACCCTCCTCCAATTCAATTTGTTTGTCTTACTTTTTTTTTAGACTCATTGAAAAAAAAACGTCTCTTTTTATTTTTTGACAATTCTTTAACTCATCTCTCCACACGACATGTTAAAACCACTAAATTTAAAAGATATATAAATTTAAAAGATATTTTAATACATACTATATATCTTTAGTTTAAAATCACATGATTCAAATATCTCTCTTACTTTCTTAAATTTCGTATTTAAATGTTACTCGTATTTATCTTCTTATCTATATCTGGAAATGATTTTGAAAAATGAGAAACAAATCTGTTTCATACATCTTATGTGAATAAACGTGTTTAAAGGTTATACCCCTCCGATTCAATTTATTTGTCTTACTTTTCTTTTTAGACTGCTTCAAAAATAATGTTTCTTTTCTTTTTCGACAACTCTTTAACTCATCTTTCCACACGACTTGCTAAAACCAATAAGTTTAAAAGATATGTTGATACATATTACATATCTTTAGTTTAAAATAGCATGATTTAAAAGTCTCTTTTATTTTCTTAAATTTTGTGTTAAGTTAAATCAAACACATAAATTGAAATGAAAAGTACTAAAGTAGTACAACTTTTTGTTACAAATAGACGTGAGATTTCTTTAGGCAAATTGAAACCAACTTTACTTCCACGGATGTACTTAGATTATTTAACAAGAATTTGTTTCCATTTAATCATTCAACATATGATTAAGTCAACCCGTTCAAATATAGACGGGTTGACGGTGTATTCATTTATTAATTCAATTCATTTTAATTAATCCATAAATTGTGATGAATCATTCTAAGCTAAATTCAGTGGGAGAGTCATATGTATCCGAGGAGCTATCAACTTGCTGGAAAATTTCATGTGTAGATACGTAAAAAGAATTTCTTTTATGTGTATATACTATATACTACTTTAATTTATGTTGAATTCACTTGATTTTGTTGTATGTTTACTTTGTCATATCTTAACATTCGTAATTAAAAAAAAAAATGTTATTCCGCTACTACCTAAGACGTATGCCCATGTGTTTGATGTTTAGACACCTTAACAGGTTGTATTTGGGCTAGCTTAGTTTTACAGGTTGATATGTTACACCTAAGACATAACTTTCGATAATCCACCATCCTTTAGTATTGGACTATCTCAAGATGAAATTGTTAAGGTGATTTCTACACCTATATAGTCGAAGAAATTAGTGAGCGTCGAAGAGGTAAAGTCGAAGCATCTTAGCGATCCAGAGAAGATGACCGAAATTATGAAAGAAAAAGAATTGAAAAAACTTTCATCTCCACCCCCACCCCCCACCCCGCCACCACAAAAAAAAAGAACGGAAATTTGAAAAATCAGAGAAAAAAAACAAAAGAAATCGGAGAAACAAGCAAAATTTCTAGTCGTGATGTCGAAAGCTTTTCTGAAGATGATTCGGCAGATGATAAAGACCAAGAGGTATTTGTATAAGTATTTATCACGAGGGTATTTTTTACAAATGTATCTAGCATTTGTATGTATACACAAATCTCGTTGTATATAGGGCATGTATTTTTTGTATGTGCATATGTAGTCTATATATATTTATTTTTTGTATGTGCATATGTAGTCTATATATATTTTTGTACGATGTTGGGTGTATCTTTGGACTGTTCTATGTCCATTAGTGTGTACATTTGTATTTTTTTTATAGTGTAAGATTGTCACGGTCCAATTTCTCAGGCCATGTTAGCGTCTACCATAACCTACCAGTAGACAAGTCAACCTGTAGTCTGGAACAGCTAGTAACGAACTACTCAAATGATATAAGAAAACTAATGCAGAATAAATGACAGAAAGATCAATGCATAATAGAATCTCAAAACCTGATGGTATTAGTACAAGAGCTTCTAAATATAATAAGAGTACAAAAGTGAACTATCGAGACAATTACACTGATACAACTTATCTCTGCATACAATACAGAGATTAGTCTAATACATAAGAGAGAGATGAGTAATTCGCCGAATGTTAGGAGCTAAGTCTCTGAACCATGGCTGCTCCGTACGATAGAGATTAGTCTAATATAGATGAGTAATACATAAGAGAGAGATGAGTATTTCCCTGAATGTTAGGAGCTAACTCTAAGTCTCTGAATCATGGCTGCTCCGCATGAGACACACGTTAACGACTGTAACCCGTACTATGATCTGCAGGCTGCAGAAGTGTAGTATGAGTACCAAATGAATGACACTCAGTAGGCAACTGCCAACTGAGTTTCAAAGATAAAGTAGATATATACAACATATAAACAGAATGAAAACTACACTCAAGAGTCCAGAGCTCATCTAGCAAGTCATCACGAATAATAAAGGACAACTATCCTATTCAAATCCAAGAGCCTAACACAACAAGACAAAGAAAGTATCGGGGTGAACAATCCTATTCCAGCTACATTCAATGTATGTCCATACTATACCGTATATCCCAGTTAATAGATGAACAAAGAGCGAAATAAAGATATATGGCAATATACAAGGTCAAAAAATGAATATACAATATAAACAAACGAAGGGGGGTATACGGTGGTTTCATAGCTTCATATAGCTATATATATATATATATATATATATATATATATATATATATATAGAGAGAGAGAGAGAGAGAGAGAGAGAGATTTCATCTAAGCATGAGGTCGTCTCAAAGCATAATCTCGATCAACATATCCTCATTCCAAGACCTCATTATAATACTATCAGGATTTAATGCTATCATGCTTGGGGTTTCTAATTCACATGGCTAGACATGATTTAATCGTGCATAACAATGCAATTAGAGGATAAAAGAGGCCGAAAACATACCTCAAATCTTGATATCAAATTAATGGCCAATCTGTTATAAACTAGTCATAATAATGATCATAACAATGATAGTAACAATATCAATAACAAAAAAATAACCGGCTACTTCAGACAACCATATACCTAACCGATCCTATGCGTACCTCCACCGCCCAGACTTGGAAGGTTCAATCAACATACAACAACACAAGGTATATTTTTCACCCATATTTATGCAACCATCCCATACCGGTTGATAGACATAGGTGCATTCTGGTGATAGACGATGTGCATGTAGGAATGAATGCAAGGTATACAATCAATATAACAACTCATCATAACTGTCATCATCATGACCATCATAATTGTAATCAACCTTCGCCTTGCTGGGTATCAATATCATCACAATAGTATTCTTCAGCCTTGCCGGATATCAGTATCATCACAATAGTATCCTCTAGCCTTGCCAGGTATCAGTATCATCACAATAGTATCCTCCGGCCTTGCCGGGTATCAATATCATCACAATGGTATCCTACGGACTTGCGGGGTATCAGTATCATAACATTAGTATCCTACGACATTATCGGGTATCAATATCATCACAATAGTATCCTACGGCCTTGTTGAGTATCAGTATCATCACAATAAAATGGAATAGCATGTACTAATATACTCGTGAACATAATAAAATCACCATAAAGTATCTATCTAGTCAATACTTCTCAACTACTCGTCATTAGTTAACTAGCGTTATTTATAATGAAACCACTAGTTCGCTAGTCATCACATGAACTCTAGTTATTAGCCTAAACATTAACCTTATTCAAGGAATCGCAACTAACTATTTTTTATTATATAGCCAACACCTAACATCTAGCCAAGGTTCATCACTAGACCATAATAGCCATTTATCCACTATTCCATATTATCAACTAACCATCATATAAATGTTAACCATTATTAGACCACACATAACCACTTATCATCTAACCATCTTTATTAACTGATATCATTCATTATCTAACCATAGTTAACCAACTAATTCTTTTTAATTATTCATTAATCAACCATTTAGCAACTATTCATCGTTATTAACTAGTCACCTCTTATTACCAATGCCACTTATTATCTAGCCTCGTTAATACACAACTCTTGATTTGACAACTAATTGACATTATAGATTTAGTCATCGATATAACTAATCTTTGTCTATGCTAAACCCGACATCATCTTTAGCCACGTATCAACCATTTTTAGCTACCATATTTCAACTAAGCAAGATTCATTAACTAATACATTTGATTTCTAGCCACTGTGTGCTATAGTCTCCGAATAGACAACCAACTACCACATAACTTAACCCTTAACTAAGCAGAACAATCATGAGATCATATATCATCTAGAATCACATAAGTTACCGATATAATAATCAAGAGTGTAACAAGTCTATGCATGATATACCAGTATTCAATCAATAAAGTTATAAGCAACATACTGCATCTTCCTCCGTCTAATACCGGAGAGATGTGTATATAAAACATGTATATGAATTCATAAACTATAATCATATCATTTAAAATGATAAACACTTCTCGAATATCTAATCATTGTCATAACACGGCCCTTGGCCCAAATATATATCCAGAATAATCACAACATTGTAATCGCGGCCTTAGATCCATATACGTATCCAAAACTCGTATCTATAATCATATTTATAAGTCGTAGCATATCTCTAGTCATCTCAGATATAGAAGGAATCTCACATATAGGAGGCATAATATCAATAAGCATGTAATCATCTCTCATATAGGAGACATCTCACATTTAGGGGTCATAATATCAATAAGCATGCATCATGACAATGAGGTATATCACCTCTCTAGGGCAATTGTTATATCTAAGAGGTATATCGTCTCTATATTCCCAACAATCATAACCAAGAAATGGAGATAGCATCTCGATAGGCAAAACAATCATATCTAAGAGAAAATAGCATCTCTATAGGCCAATCATCAAGTCTAAGAAGAAATAGCATCTCTATAGGCCACACAACAAGTCTAAGAAGAAATAGCATCTTTGTAGGCCACACAACAAGTCTAAGAGGAAATAACATCTCTATAGGTCATACAACAAGTCTAAGAGGAAAATAGCATCTCTATAGGCCACATAACGTATCTAAGAGGAATATTATCTCTAAATGCCCAATATCACTTCCACAAGAAGCATCATAGCCATAGCTAGAAAGCCACAATTTGGGGAACATCAATACAAGTTACCAAGTCACGAAGTAACCTTATACTAAGGTTTACTAGCCTCATCTATGTCTAGCATCCCCAACTAAGCCCACAAGGCTAACATGAGTCTTGGCCTAAGTGAGTCGGACAATTCCATTTCTAAACCTTAATTTCCATAATTTGGCACACCATGCCCCAAACTAGGCTAAGCTATATAGTTCAACTTCAAAATGTCAAGTAAGCCACATTTGAGCTCAAGATAGGAGCTTCAACTAGAGACAAGGGTACTCAATTCTACTCTACCCAAATCATGGTTTCAAGACTATCACACTAGTCTAATAAGGTTAAATCTATAATTCATGCTTCAAATGCTAAAATCGTATACCAAACATAGCATTACATCATAACCATGCTACAACTAATCTAAACTAGAGAGGGAAGGTAATAGGGTTCAAAAGATTTATAACCATATTATTTTACGGATTCAAAAGCCTCATATAATCCCCAAAGCATCAACAATCAAGGCTAAGTTACTCTATGCACAATCAAGCCTAACATCCAAATTCACACGCAATACATATCACACACCATTCATGAAGAGGAGAAAACAAAGGCCTACTTCGAAGCTGAACCGCAAAACTTCACATCATGCACCAAAAATCTAGTCTTCACTTCACAATCTCCAAAATGCCATCACACTAACAAAACCATAACTTACTCATCAATACGAGTCTAACAATACCCATATTGCACTATTGTGCTTCGGATCCAAAAACAACACCAAAACCTCAAAGTGGGTTACACATACAGAAAATGAGTTTTCGAGACTAACCTACTCTTCAAATACCATTTGGGAGTTATACCCCTCAAGAAATTGGTGCAAATCACTCATATTTGGAGCTAAAATCAAGCCTCAAGTCATTTGGGGTTTTGGGTCCAAACTAGGAAATTCAAACATGAATTCAAGGGATTCATACCTTAAATTTGAAGATAACCGCGATACAAGATGATAATCAAGCTCCCAAGTCACGAACCATGATCAATTTGTGAGTAGCACACTACATTAGGGTTTCTAGGTTTCAAGAAGATGGAGAAAATGGACAATTCTCGGCCAAAAGGGCTATTTAAAGGATCCTTTCCAGGCCCTCGGGAAAGGCGATCATGGACAGACGCTATCTGCGATCGTGGCCATCGTGATCTCACCATGTCCCACGCGATCGCGGTATTCTCTACACTGAGAGACGGCTGAAACTTAGAATTTGATTCAAAGTTTTGGCCAAGGCCTAGGGATGCATTCAGAATTCAATTTTTGTGAACGAGATATGTAACCATACTAAATTCGACGTTCCGGATGTGTTGATGGAGTCTGATTTTTTATCCGAGGTCTTTTCACTGAAGTTTTCATCCGATAGATAATTAAAACCAACGAAGACTTCTAAATAGAGAATTGGTTCTAAAAATCAAACGAACTGTCCGGTGACCGAATCATTGGTCCTAGCAAATCATAAATGACTTGGGGCGGCTATGGATAATCTCAAACAGAGAAAATAAGCATAAATATAAAAAATGACCCGAAGGATCATTACAAAGATATGTATTTTATACTTTTTTGATTACCTGTAAGTATATGTATGTAGTTGTCCTTTTTAGTAATAGAGATTTTATGCCATATATGTATGTATGTGTGTATATATGTATATATATACACACACATATAGCTCAGAATTGTATGTATATATAAATACATATGGGTCAGGTTTATGTTTAGATCTTACATATGTATTAATTAATTACACAGTTCTACATTTATATTCATATGTATTTCAAATACAGTTGCAAATGCATATAGGTGATGTAAATTTATTTGTATATGTATTGTAGGTAGATATGTACTAATAATGTAGGATAGGTTTATATAGTTGTTATGTAAATACAAATGTATTTTTAAATTTTTAAATTCATATTCATATAGTTGTTTAATAAGAGTCATTTATGAAAAAGGAATCTTCAGATTTAAATACATGGAGTAATTTAAGTGTAAATTTATTCCTTATTTAACTCAACTAATTTGAGGAAAAAAAAAGTAGTAAATTTTGTTTGTATATGCATTTTCATAGCAAAAAGTATCCATAATGCAAAATACAACTTACTATTTTGAATAATTATAAAACAATTGATATGAAACTCCTAATTATAAACTCCTAAATATAAAACAATTGATATAACGTAAAATCCTACAAAACATAAATGAGACGGACTTAGACCTATCGGATGGGTTGAATCAATTTTGCCACTACTCCACTAACGTAAATTTTTTACAATACATTATATTTGGATATCTCTATTTAATTGTATCAATATTTAATTTATTTACTTTTAGATGTTTAAGTTTGTGATTTCTAACGTTCCATATTGTTGAAGTTCAGACAACATAGAAAAACTTTAGCCATATGTCAAATAAAAATGATTAAACTTTAGTGATATCTCTATAACATGGTGTATAGCTACATATTAAAGTTGAACCAAGAATATTTGTACATAAAAACACACTGCTCTTTATTAGCAAATACCAATTAAGTTTTACAATGCAAAGTGGCATGGCACAAAATCGTGCATACCATTTATTAAACATAAGGTGATGAGAAACAGTAATCTTCTCATTTATTAAAAACTTATATTATGACTAGAGATGTAGCTAGTCTAAAAATAATTTTTAGGGACAAGACAAAGATCATTTTTCTTATGCATAGCAATTCCAGGCAAAGTATTTGTGTCAACATCTTCTTTCTTCATCCCACAAGGCAGTTCCCAATCAAATGCATAAAGAAGGTTTGAAAGTACAAGATCCACTGTTGCGATACCAAGTGCAATACCTGTAGAGACAAATTCAAAATTCAATATTATAGATTTTCACTCATATAATCAATAGAAAGGTGGATTCAATCTAACTCATCGTTTAAACTATACAATACCTGGGCAACCTCTTCGTCCTGCTCCAAATGGAAGCAACTCAAAATCCTGACCTTTGAAATCAATATTGTTTTTCAAGAATCTCTCAGGTATAAATTCTTCTGGATTGTGGTTGTCCCATATTTCAGGATCTCTTGCAATAGCCCATGAGTTGACATGAACTATAGTTTTTGGTTGAATTTCATATCCTTCTAGTATGGACTTGTGCATTGTTTCTCTTGCCACTAGGATTGGAACAGGTGGATATAATCTAAATGTCTCTTTTATTACTGCTTTGAGATAAGGCATATTTTGGACATCATCTTCATTCACAATGCGTTTGTTCCCAATTGATTTTCTGATTTCTTCTTGGACTTTGTTCATGGCTTTTGGATTCTTGATCAAGGCTGTCATTGCCCAAACTACCGTAGCTGCGCTAGTGTCTGTTCCAGCAACAAATACATTCTACAAAATAATCATTTAGAGAGATACATAAAAGAAATTGTCAAATCATCAAAAGTTCCCAAAGTGCGATGCAAGTAAGTAGTACTTATGTGTGAGTTTAACAATTTAACTTGTGTACACTGATGACATAAATTTAGTCAACAATGTCTAAGATATAGTAAGCCTAACTCGGTAAATTTGGAAAATAGGATTTAAATTTATGTATACTGTCGGTGTATATAAATTTAAATATTTTATCTAAATTCATATATTAGTTTTAAGACATACATATATATATAAAGTTAATCACTTACCATGAGAATTGCCTTTATGTTGTCCAAAGTGAGATCAATTGGAGTTAATTGTTCTTTCCTCAATTGAAGCAAAAGATCAATAATATCTCCTTCCATTGATTTTGGCCTATTAGGATTTAGGATTGAGATGTTTCTCAATAAGTTCTTCATAAAACTCATCTAAATCCATAAAATTCTTCTCAAGTCTACTAATATTTCCAAATAATTTATCAAGCCAACCAAATAAAGGAAAGTAATCAGAGAAAAAAAATCCTGCCAACATCTCTTGTGTCACAGCTAAAATTTCATCAAATCTTCTCTTTTCATGTGCTTCTTCATCAAACCTTATACCAAAAGCAACTCTACAAATAATAGTACTTGTTAGTGAAATAACAATATTGCTTAAATTTGTTAATGAAATAACAATATTGCTTAAATTTGTAACTTGTGAAGCCGAAGCTTGTTCTGATATTTTGTTGATCATTTTTGATACTTCATCAATACGAATCGGATTAAAATGTCGTACTTTCTTGAGACTGAACAAATGAACAACACAAATTTTTCGAATTTCCCGCCAATAGTCATTGTAAGGTGCAAAGCCAATATCTAGACCATTGTAAGACAATTTTTGTTGGCCAAGAATGGAAGGTCTACTACAAAATGCTAAATCTTGTGTTTTCAATACTTCTTTTGCTAATTTTGCTGAAGAAATTACCACCATAGTAGTAGAACCAATTTTCAATGAGAATATTTTTCCATATTTTTGGGAAAGTTTCAAAAAATAAAGATGAGGAGTTAAACTATCAAATTGATGCAAATTTCCAATAAAAGGTAGCTGTAACACCCCGTAAATTTTTTCGTACACTTATCGCGATTATATGGAGTCCTAAAGGCTTGCGTATGGGTTAAATTAAGTTTATGGTGTTCGGAAGTATCCCGTCAATAGTTGTATGTGTAGGTATTGGAATAAGCTTTCCAACGATATAAAGTTTGCCCAAAACAGAGGAGTATTTCATATAAGCGAGCACATTCGAAATTTCAAAACGGTGGCCGGGAAGCCTGTGAACAATAAATCTGCAGGAAAATTACTGCAGCTAGGCAATTTTTTTTTTTTGGATCAACTTTAGACGATCATAACTCCTTGTACAAAAAGAACTGTGTGAGCTGCTATATATCGACGAAAATCTCCGAGAGTCTTCTTTCCGATGAAATTGGTTTCATCCAAATCCAATGTCTGAGTAAGGAGATATACCCGTTTTACTACAGCCTATCAAAAAAAAAACAGAATTTTGGGACAGATTTTTTGGTCAACTTTAAACGACCATAACTCCTTGTACAGGAAGAACTGGGTGGTATACTTCATATGAAAATGAAAGCCCTTTGAATTATATTTCCAATGCAATTGGTTTAACCCAAATCCGATACCGGAGAAAAGAGTTATGATCGATTTACTTCAGCCTGCCAAAACTGTCCACTGGGGACAGATTCGGATTTTATTTAAATTTTTAGGGAAAAATGGTCATTTTCTATTACCTCTTGGACGAAAATTGGTCTTTATAAACATACACTTAGCCTCATATATATCATATATCATCCAATTATTAAGAGAAGGTGAAACCCTAGCCTAATTTCAACTTCAAATATTTTGTGATTCAACCGTAGAAAATTCGAATTGGTTCCGTAGTTGTGTTCACCATCTCGAAAGCTTCGAGAAGCACCCCATGGTTATGTAAGGAGGATTCTAAATACAAGAGTTCATTGTTAAGGTATGAATATTGTTTATTCTTGATTCTTAACCATGAATAAGTATTGATAAAGGATTATGAGTATTGTCTTGATGTTGGAAGATAACTAGAAACATAGTTATGAATTGTTTTGTATAAATTGTTAGTAGTAAATTATGGAAGTTGTTGTATTGGATTATGGAGGATGAATTGTGGTGATATATTATTATATTAGTGGTTATGTATGCCTAGTGATCATGTTGGTATTGGATGGTGATTAAGAGGGGAAATAAAGGCTAAGAGTGATGTTGAGGGATATTGCATGAAAATGCATGATATGTGAATGTAATAAGAGTATAAGAGGATGTATGTAGCACTCTTATTGATGAGTTAAAGGATTACTTCCTAGACATTATTTGGTGAAGTTAATACCTAAATGGTAAGGTTTGGTTGCTAATACTAGTTTGCCACAAATGACTTATTGTAGATAAGTGTTCGAAGAGTACGGGAAGTCAAGTTGGACTTGTATTGAAGTGGTTATATCAAGGTATGTAAGACATACTCTATCTAATCTTTGGCATGAATAATGACCCATGGAACTCTCAAGTAAGCTTCCAACATTGTCCTACGACACATGACACATAATAACATCATATGATCTTCGACACTACCAATTGAACTTGTTTTCACTTTTAAGATGTCCGGCTAGTCAAAAAAATGTCCATATACTATTGTTGACTCCGAAATGGTTTAATGAGGTATCCATGATTCTCTACTTCATTTTCATGATATTGATTACCTATTTACATGTTTTTCCTATTGAGGTATCATGGTTTCAAGTTCCATAAGGTGTGACCACAAAGTAACCAATCTCAAAGATTAATTGAATTAAGAAATGGAATGTCTTTATTTTAAATTGATGATATGATGTATTGTATTAGTACCACTGATCAGTTGGCCATTGTATTATAAAGATTATGTATATATGCTATTCCAGGGGTGGTCCCTGATGTATTATATTAGTACCACTGATCAGTTGGCCATTGTATGACATATGTTATGTATTGATAAGGAATACGGGAAGTAATGATATGAAAGTAATGTGCAGGTATCCCATCAGCTCTTTTAAGTGTGGTCTACTCATACTGTTTATTCACTGGTATCTGGGTTCTGTTGATCTTTTGTATCTCATCTTGATACTCACTGCCTTACATACTCAGTACATATTTCCGTACTGACGTCCCTCACGGGGGACCTGTATTCATGCCTGCAGGAACAGGTACTTCAGGCCGTACACCTCCGCAGTAAGAGCCAGGACATTCTGTTGATAGTGGTGAGCTCCAGTTGTTTCGGGGCATCCCAAGTCGTTTCTATATGTATTTTTGGGTATTTGTATAAAAGTCTTTTGTGGGCGGGAGTTTGTCCCGACCCTAACTCAGTTGTGTATCTATGTAGAGGCTTTTGTAGACATATTGTACAGCCATAGGAGTGTTTGGTTGATAGACGTGATGGCTCTGACGGCCAATTACTGTTTATTTATATATATATGCGTATCTGCTGGGCTGATACAGGTAATGTTTTCTTCTATTTACAACGAAGTGCTGCCCAAATTTCTAATTTTCATAAGTAATGTAAATGTGAAAGTATAGGTTATGAACGGGTTCTCCCGGGCCTCCTCGGCTACGGGTGCCAGTCCGCTCCAATGGGATTTGGGGCGTGACAGTAGCCCTAATGGACCTGGTGGCATAAAATTTTTCCTACCCTTTTTGGCTAGGTGAATTAGGAAATTGAGTCAAATAAGAGAAGTTACTAATAGTATGAATACCATAATCATTTTTTTTTCTTTTGCTAGTTTTCACATATATATCAAATGCATTATATTGCTATTTATAGACCTTAAATGACTTAATGTTCAAAAGGTATTTCGATTTTTTATCCTTCTTCATTTTCTACTTGTATATAGTAGTCAAAATATTCATCGTATTTATCTTCTTATATAGCTGGAAATGATCTTGAAAAATGAGAAATAAATGTGTTTCATGCATTTTATTTGAATAAACGTATTCATAGGTTATACCCTCCTCCAATTCAATTTGTTTGTCTTACTTTCTTTTTAGACTGATTGAAAAAAAAACGTCTTTTTTTTTTTGACAATTCTTTAACTCATCTCTCCGCACGACATGTTAAAACCACTAAATTTAAAAGATATTTTGATACATACTATATATCTTTAGTTTAAAATCACATGATTCAAATATCTCTCTTAGTTTCTTAAATTTCGTATTTAAATGTTACTCGTATTTATCTTCTTATCTATATCTAGAAATGATTTTGAAAAATGAGAAACAAATGTGTTTCATACGTCTTATCTCTATTATATTAAAAGTGTGAAGGGCCTTATAAATCACGTTTGAACTTTTTGCCCTTTATTAAAAGTCTTTCCTTTAGACAAAATCGTCTTTTCGCATAGTCTATTTAAATTACACATCCAATAAACTAATATAAATTTTGGAAAAACAAAAATCCTATACAAAACCCAACAAATCAATATGTTTCCTAATCGCGTGTAAAAACGATTAAAAGAAAAGATGTCCTACTGAAAAACTAAATTATATATAACTAATCTTATTCTAACTAAATTATGACAAAAACATTCTATAATAATAATAGTAATAATAATAATAATAATAATAATAATAATAATAATAATAATAATAATAATAATAGTAATAATAATAATAATAATAATAATAGTAATAATAATAGTATTAATAATAATAATAGTAATAATAATAGTAATAGTAATAGTAATAGTAATAATAATAGTAGTAATAATAATAATAGTAATAATCTATAATCTATATTTATAATCTATAATCTATAATCTATAATCTATAATCTATAATCTATTAAAAGTGTGAAAACCTTTAGAAAAGTGATTCGAACTTTTTGTCTTCATTAAAAGTTTCTTCTTTAGACAAAATCGTCTTTTTACTATTTTTTTAAATAATATTTAATTATATTTATAATATTGTTTTCTAAAATATATGGGTATCAAGAGTTTAAAATATATGAAAAAAAAAATTCTTAAATTAAAAATCCTAAATTTATGATAAGAGATAAATTTAGTCAATCATAATTTTACCTTATATAAAAATTGTATCTTATTAGAACTATACTCACTATAAAGATTAGCACTAATTTCAAAAGTAGAAATCAATTTTTTTTCCTTCACACGAGTAATAATTTTGGAGTAGTATCTTTACTATTATTACTGTATTCATATTAAAGATGAGGCCTAATTAACTTAGATTTAAAAGAAAAAAATAATAACAGAATAAGTAGAAAACTTACTATAATAGTATTTATATTAGAAAAGGTTTAAACTTTATTAATATTTTCTTTTTTTGTTCTCCATACAATTGATTGTTTCTAATCAAGTGAGTTCTTTAAGCTATATTAATATTGTTTTATAGCATGTGATAATTTTTCCTTGGTTTAGTTTATTGTTTCTTTTATTTGATTGAAGAGATAAATTTTCTTGTGATTTCAGGTAAATTTTCTCAAATTTTAGTATATTCTTGAAATTTACAACAAATAAATTATCATGTAATTTTATAGATATATAATTGTTAATTGAGGTGTGTTTTAGTAAAATCTTGATATATCTTTTGATTGAAGAGATAAATTTACTTGAGATTTGAGGTAAGTATTTTAATTGTTTAATATATTCTTTATGATTAAAATCTTATTAGTATTTATGATTAAAGAGATGAATTTGTTTTGTGATTTGAGGTAAGTTTTCTAAAATTTTAGTATATTTTTGATGTTTACAATAATAATCTATCATGTATTCTTGCTTGAGAATTGCTTTCTGAGATTTTTTTTTTTTTAAAATATTAATGGTATTTATAATTGAAGAGACAAATTTGTTTGTAATTTGAGGTAAACTCTAAAAAATATTTGTATATTTTTTTATGTTTACAAAAATATCATGTATATTTTATAGACAATTGTTAATTGAGAATTTTTTTTTTTGTGACTATAATTGTAGTATGTTCTTGAAGTTTGAAATAATAAATTATCATGTATTCTTGATAGATAATTGTTAATTGATTTTTTTGTGTGTGATTTTTGTTAATAATGATGCATTTATAATTAATAATTTGAAATTGACTTATTTACAAATTTTTTGAATCATTACATTCCGTCATATGAAATTAGTTAGTCATTCTGATTCTATATGAATTCCGTTTAAAATCTAATTATATGCAAATTTTTCCAATTATGAATAAACTATGAGATCTAACATGTGGTCATTATGTTTAACAATAGACTCTTTTGGTTTATTGGTACGAGCTATATAGATATAATGAATTTTTTGATTGACAAGAGAGACACGTACAAACACGCACACCACTAAGTGATTCAAACTTTTGTCATTCATTAAGATTTTGAAATAAACAAATTATTTTTTTTCACTTTTTCTCTTAAATAATTATTATTGCTTATTATATGAAATATTAAGTATATGAAATTAATTAAAGTTCTTGTTGATTTAGGTATACCTTGTATAGAAAAAATTTCTATAAACCAAAATAACTACAAATTTAGTCTAAAATTTGATATTTTACAAAATAAATATATTAAAATAAGGATTCTATATAAACGACTACAAAATTTGCCTAAATTGACTATATTTTAATACAAGTTAATTTAATTTAATATTAAACCCAATAAATTAAAGTTGCAAATTTACCATAAATATGGTTAATAATTTACACCAAATATTTTAAGTGATTACTTAATAATATAACGTATACACATGAATTTCATATATATATATATATATATATATATATATATATAGAGAGAGAGAGAGAGAGAGAGAGTTAATTAACGTAATACGCTCTTATGTCTTTTATATGATTTGTATGAATATGTTAATTTAATATTTAAGTATTTTTCGTATTAAATAAATAAATTTATTTATTTCTTAATTCAAGCATATTTTCTTTTACAATATCGAAGTGATTTTGTTAACTGAATTACTTGAAGTGAGGTACACGCGCGAGGCGCGTAAGATATGACTAGTTTGAATAAATGTGTTTAAAGGTTATACCCTTCCGATTCAATTTGTTTGTCTTACTTTTCTTTTTAGACTGCTTCAAACATAATTTTTTTTTTTCGACAACTGTTTAACTCATCTTTCCACACGACTTGTTAAAACCAGTAAGTTTAAAAGATATATCGATACATATTACATATCATTAGTTTAAAATCACATGATTCAAATGTATCTCTTATTTTCTTAAATTTCATGTCAAGTCAAAAACCAAACAAATAAATAAAAACGAAGAGTCTTTAAACAAATTGAAACCTACTTTACTTCCAGAGATGTACTGTACTTAATTAATTAGAACCTATGTCTAAGTCAACCCATTCAAGTATAAACGGGGTAGTGGTGTATTCATTAATTCATTTATTAATTGAGTTCATTTTAATTCATTCAAATTTGAATCATCGATAAATTTTGATGATTCATGCTAAGCTAAGTTCAGTGGGAGAGCCATATGTATCTAAGGAGTATCAACTTGTTGGAAAATTTGTGTAGATACGCAAAAAGTTTTTTTTTTTTTTTGCGTTATTACTACTTTATGTTGAATCCATTGAATTTTGTTGTATGTTTACTTTGTCATATTTTAACACTCGTAATTTTAAAAAAATATTATTGCGCCACAAGCTAAGTATATGTGACTTAGTAATTAAACGAATTCTAAGAAAACAAACATAAAAATAAAAACTTTGTGAGAGTTGAATTGATTGAACTATGATCCATTAACCCTTATTTAATCATCTTGACCCAATTTATCTCTACCCATCAATTAATTTTTGGGCAAAATTACGTATCCATTTACTGATTTAGATTATTTACCGTTCAAATTCAACTCAACCCGTCATTTGTCACCCCTAGTCCATTGACGCACAGTTTATTCATAGGTGTTACGAGATAGAAATTTTGAGAGTTGTCAACATTTTGAGATTATTTTAAGAGTGAAGGACTAAAAACACACCTAAACATTCATGATTCATGGGTGAATCCAGGAATTGAAATGATGGGTTTCTAGTAGCAGAGTTAAAAATTTAGCGAAGGATGTGCAAATTTTCTTCTCAGTTGTGTTTAAGCGTGTGTTGTGTGCAAACTAAATATAAACTCATAATAACTAAGATTTAACTTCTGTATACCACATAATTTTCAAGCAAAGAGTGTGCATCGAATCATCCTTCACCTAAAGTGGTTCCGCCCATGGTTTTACCATTATGAACTTCAAGTAGTTACTACAGAAATCCTTTGTATATTCAGTTGACTTTTAATACATATCAGTCCAAATAAAAGCTATTGTACGTATTCATTACATAAATGCATAACCAATCCTCTACCCCTGTCCCTACGTTGAAATCCTAAATCTGCCTCTGTATTATATGCAGTATGGCATACGATGACATATAATAGATATACTATCTATATATAGAATACGTATATATCCAAGTTTGAGTACGTATTCCCATAATGGATATAGACTCATCTAATTAATCTAAATATAGAAGAATCGATGCGTGTATAAATTTGCTATTTCTTTTGTCAAATACACATCACTAATTTTTTATTGTAGAAAATAGTTTAGTAACTTTTGTGATATTTAAATAAATTTGAGTGATTTTTTAGCTATAAAAAAAATTAATTTGAGTGACTTGTGTACTATAAGTGAAAATTATATGACTACCCATGAAACTAATCTCTCTTCAACCATGTGTTTTACTAGACATGATTGTCCATGAAAATGCTACATGCATATTATTGATTAGTATATAAATTAAGTATACTTAGTTACTAAAACAGAAATTAAGAATATTTAATTATATTTTGTATGGCCAAGCATGCACGTGAATTTATATCCGCACCTTTACGTGTTGTGATACGATAGTGAAGTTGTGTCATTTCATCTAAAAATTTAAAATGTTAAAGAGTCATAACATTTATATACTTTATTATATTCTCAATAGAGTGTAAAACATTTTAAAAGGTTATGTCATTGTCAGGGGCGGACCTACATATATTTTCGGGATACTTCGGTACTCGGTAAACTCGACGCGAAATAGGTATAATTACATAAAAAATATACGAAAATAGATATAAAACAGATAAAAGCACCCACTAAAGCAAAAGTTGGTTGGGTGCACTGACATTTAAGTTGATCTTAAACTTCCCCACTAAAGGGATCGAACCTTGTTGAGGTGATTTTTTATTTTTTTTTAGATTTTTAATTTTTTAAGCACCCACAATTCATAAATCTTGCATCCGTCACTGGTCATTGCATACCTAAACAGCTTCGGCATTAAATTAAGTAGTGATGTCACTATTTAATTATTTTTTTTATGGGCCAAGCATGCACGTGATTTTATTTTTGGGTTGTTAATAATAGATGGCCATGAGATTTAGATCCCAGGATAATTATTTATCGTGAACCACCTTAGAAATATCATATTTTTATTTATTTAATTATTTTCTCAACACTATCTAAGAGATAGTCTAAAACATTTAAAAGGCTATGCCATCGCATACCTTCTACCTTGCTCGGAATTAGAGGTAAGGTGTATAACTCTACCCAGGGGCGGATCCACCGATGAAATTTGGGTGCTCGAGCATCCATTGACTTTGATTCGAAATAGATAAACTTATATAAGACATTAAAGGAAAAGGATATGATAAATTAGAAATCACTCACTAACATAAAGGAAACTAATTCTTTTTCCGCTATTAGGCATACTTTTAGTTTTTTAGTAGCCACTGTTTCGAACCAAATCCCAACGCGACTTTTGTTTAACCTTCTTTTGGTTCTTTTTTTAGTGTAGAAAGAAAGAAGTTCGACTTCATAAATAAAGAATTAAAGGCTCTAAAGTTTGACCCCTCCTGAACATGAACTTAACCAACCAATTTTTTTTTTCTCGTCAATTGTGGTTTTTCTTCAAAGATTCACGATGTCCATAATATAAATATGAATAGTTTTAATCAAATTTTTCGTTACCATCTTCAAATAATTGTGAATTTATACTATATAATTAATAGTAACTATATGTTCAAAACGGAAGGTCCGCCACTGACCCTATCCTCTTCATCCCTCACCGTGTGAAATTATACTGGATACGTTGTTGTTGGTGTAATATGTCATTGCATACTTAAACAGCTTCGGTATTGAATAGTGATGTCATTCTGAGATATCACTTCATTCATTTGAAAAAAAAAATGTCGATATAAAAGCAAGTTAATAGATGATATATTTATAGTTGACATTTGAAGTTGCATTTGGCAGTGAGACAACAAAATCATGATGTTCTTTCTATTCTTAGTATCTCTTCCTGTTATTATCCTTTTTCTTCTTCACAAAGCCAAAATAAGTAGAAATGTCATCCTGCCACCAGGTCCTTTTGGTTTGCCAATCATTGGAAATTTGCATCAATATGATAGTTTAGCCCCTCATGTCTATTTTTGGAAACTTTCCAAAAAATATGGGAAAATATTCTCATTGAATCTTGGTTCTTCTCCAATAGTTGTAGTTTCTTCAGCAAAATTAGCAAAAGAAGTAATGAAGACACAAGATTTAGTATTTTGTAGTAGACCATCTACCCTTTGCCAACAAAAATTGTCTTACAATTGTCACGACATAGTTTTTTCACCTTACAATGACTATTGGAGAGAAATTAGAAAAATTTGTGTGCTTCACTTATTCAGTCTCAAGAAAGTGCAATCTTTTAGTCCAATTCGTGAAGATGAAGTCTCAAGAATGATCAAGAAAATATCTCAACAAGCCGTCACTTCACAAATTACCAATTTGAGCAATATAGTAATTTCTCTAACAAGTACTATTATTTGTAGAGTTGCTTTTGGTGTTAGGTTCGATGAAGAAGCACACGAAAGGAGGAGATTTGATGAACTTATACATGAGACTCAACAAATTCTGGCTAGTTTCTTTGTCTCTGATTTTTTTCCTTCGTTAAGTTGGATCGATAAACTTACGGGAATGGCAAATAGACTCGAGAAGAATTTCAAGTACTTGGACGAGTTTTATGAAGAACTCATTGAGCAGCATCACAATCCCAATAGGCCAAAATCCATGGAAGGGGATATCA
The DNA here is from genome assembly GCA_030864215.1 of Capsicum pubescens. Lineage (NCBI taxonomy): Eukaryota > Viridiplantae > Streptophyta > Magnoliopsida > Solanales > Solanaceae > Capsicum > Capsicum pubescens. The sequence goes on from CM061546.1 coordinate 14,464,811, forward strand.
TTGATCTTTTGCTCCAATTGAAGAAAGAGCAACCAACTCAAACCAATTTCGCTTTGGACAACATGAAGGCAATTCTCATGGTAATTAATTATGGTTAACTGTATGCACTAACAATTTGAACTTCTTAATTACATTAGTATATAGAAGTTATAGTCATAAATATATACAAGTGTTTAATCTATTTATTTGGGAATTTCTAATGATTTGCCAATCTCATTTATTTTTTTTATTAATTTAATATTTTGTAGAATATATTTGTTGCTGGGACAGATACTAGTGCAATTACAGTAATTTGGGCAATGACAGCCTTGATAAAGCACCCAAAAGTCATGAAGAAAGTTCAAGCAGAAATTAGAGAATCGGTTGGGAGAAAAGGCATTGTAAATGAAGACGATACACAAAATATGCCTTACCTCAAAGCAGTGATAAAAGAGACATTTAGATTGTATCCAGCGGCTCCAGTCCTAGTGGCAAGAGAGACTATGGAAAATTCGATACTAGAAGGGTATAAAATACCACCAAAAACAACAATTCGCGTTAACTATTGGGCTATGGCAAGAGATCCTGAGTACTGGAAAAATCCAGAAGAATTCATACCTGACAGATTCTTAAATAGTTGTATCGATTACAAGGGTCAAGATTTCGAGTTGATTCCATTTGGAGCAGGACGGAGAGGTTGCCCAGGTATTCAATGGCAAATATATTTGAGCTATAGACTATATGTTAAAATATGAAAACAGAGAAATTTATTATCTTGTTTTGAAAGCATGTTTCAAAGAACTCAAAATTTTGAATTCGTCTTTGCAGGTATGGCACTTGGTGTTGCAACGGTGGAGCTTATACTATCAAACCTTCTATATGCATTTGACTGGGAGTTGCCTTTTGGGATGAAGATAGAAGATATCGACACAGACATTTTGCGTGGAATTACTATGCATAAGAAAAATGATCTTTGCCTTGTCCCTAAAAATTATACGTAGACTATATTTTGTTTTAGCTTGTGCATGCGGAATAGCAGATAGAATAAGAATACGATTATTAGTAAGAGTGCTTCCCCCTTTCAAACTTTTATATGTAGTAATGTAATTTTCTTTTTCGATTATGAATTAAATTAGCTGATTAGAGCTTTTTTAGTAAGAAGTAATACACAACGATTGAGAGTTTTGATTATGCATTGAACAATATTTGCTATTGATGACTAGTTTGGCCTATTTATGTTTAAGAGATAAGGCACAAGTACACCACTAAACTGTACCCGAAGTTACTATGACACACCTAAACATTACGGGATCCTATTACCTTTCTAAACTCATTTTTTTTTTTGTATTTTTGTTCGCCTTTTATGCTGGCATGACAGCCATGTCAAAGCACAAAAATATTCAGCTACAGTATAACCTCGATAAATTAATACTGTTGGGACCGTCAAATTTTATTAATTTAGCGAGGTATTAATTAATCGTATAAATTAATAATTATTAATTTATAAATTATATACTTTTTGGGTCCATATTATGAATGTACTACGTGAAAACTAATTTCTACATTGACTATTAATTATGCATACTTAACCAAATTCATGTATTTTTGCTGATACATTTTCAATATTCTATGTATATCTTAATAAAATATATAAATCTACTTAATTATTAATGTAGTTACATGTACCTACATTCATTAAAATGTATAAATCCACTCAATTATTAATGTAGTTACACGTACATACATTAACTAAGTTACTATATAAATAGATGTATTATGCAAGTCTTCAAATCAAAAAACAAAAAAAATGGCTTCTCATCTCAAAGGTGTTAAAAAATCAACCATGACTAATGGTATACGTAGAGAACTGTGTGAGTATAAACAACAAAATCTACCATGCACTCAAAAGCAATTGCAACAATGGGTGTTAGAGAAGTTTAATTTGCAAGTGAGTCAAGCCACAATATCAAACACGATCAAGAGGTCAGCAGAGTATCTATCAGCAACCGACATTCCAAAAGATGAGGCTAAAAGACATAAAGCTGCCAAATTTTCAGAATTAGAGAAGGCTCTGTTCGAGTGGTTTATTCATTACCAAGAGCGTGTTAATATGAATGGGGAACTAATTGTAACGAAGGAAAAAAAGCTTCTAAAAAAGATGTATCCCATCGATACACCTGATTTTCATTTTTCTCAAGGCTGGCTAGAGCATTTCAAATCAAGACACGGTATCAAGCAATATCGTCGTTTTGGAGAAAGTGGATCAGTTAATATGGAGGCCATGGAGAGCAATTTACAATCCATCAGAGAGAAACTTGATCAGTTTGCTAAGAAAGATGTTTTCAATATGGATGAAACTGGATTGTTCTTTAGGCTACAACCAGATCATTCTCTTGCAACGAAGCAACTTGAAGGTAAGAAACAAGATACAGAAAGACTTACAGTTGTTATTTGCTGTAATGAGGATGGTTCTGAGAAAATTCCTTTATGGATCATTGGGAAGTATTTAAAACCACGTTGTTTCAAGAATGTGAATTTGGGAAGCATGGATTGTGAATATCGAGCCAATAAAAGAGCATGGATGACTGGGATTCTATTCCAAGAATATGTTCAACAACTTGATGCAAAAATGGACGGCAGGGAAATTCTTTTAATTGTTGATAATTGTCCTGCTCATCCAAAAAATGTCGAAGGTTTGAGAAATGTTGAATTATTTTTTTTACCACCTAACACAACATCAAAGATTCAGCCTTGTGATGCAGGGATCATAAGAGCTTTTAAGATGCATTATCGTAGGCGATTTTATCGAAATCTTTTGGAGGGTTATGAAATTGGGATCTCAAATCCAGAAAAGATTAATTTTTTAGATGCAATGAATCTTGCAATCTCGGCATGGAAAATGGATGTCAACTCAAGTACAATTGCAAATTGTTTTAAGCATTGTAAACTTAGGTTGTTAGATGATGAATCCTCGAAAAATCAAGAACAGTTGAATAATGATGGCTTACAACAATTGCAGAATCTAATCAATGGATTGAAGTATCGAAATGCAATGAATGCTGAAGATGTTTTGAATTATTCGGGAGAAAATGATACGAGTTTTGAGCTACCTACGGATGAACAAATAATTGAGAGTGTTATGGAAACACATAAAGAAGATGAAGTGGAAGATGATAGTGTGGAATTAGAACAAGTTTCGCGCAAAGATGCTCTGAAAGCAACAATCACCTTACATCACTTCATTTTGCAATATGAGAAGACTACACTTGATATTCTTAATGCAGTAAGAAGGGTTAGAGATGAGATTCAAGGTGATATTGATTTCAAGAAGAAACAAAGAACATTAGATTCATATTTTCAGAAACCTGTTTAGTTTACTTATGTATTATGTATGAAATATTTTGATACAGATGAATTATTAATTTATATATCAAATGGGACCTATATGAATTTTTTTTTTTGTATTATCTTATAAATTTAGCGAATTATTAATTTACCACGTTGATCCCGACTCGGGACCGAAGAAAATTATTATTTTAGCGAGGTTATTAATTTATCGAGTATTAATTTATCGAGGTTATACTGTACTTGGCTCCCACATCAGCCAAAAAAAGTCAAGGGGTAATAGAACCCCAGAAAGTTTGTGAGTCGTAGCAACTTTTGGTATATTCTTTTTTTGGGGTAGGGTGGGTGGGGGGAGTGCGTACTCTGTCGGATCTTCCAATAATGTGTAGACACATAATTTTGTCCGTCCAAATATTAATTTCTACTCATTTTTACCTCTCCCTACCTACCTCTTACCCGACCCCTACCCACGTGACCCCCTTTTATTTCTTGTCCAAAAGAAAAAAAGAGGACCTGGACAATACACTGAGAAGGAGGCCTCTCTCATCCATTACACACACAAAATACACACGCCATTACACACACAGAATACACACGCCATTCACACAGATTGACACAAATCGCGCACACACACTCACAAAATCACCGGAAAACGCCCATACACACTCACTGAGCAAGGAGAAATAGTGAAACCAGCGCGATTAACGGAGATCCGGCGAGAAACAGTGAAGCCGGTGAGATCTGGCCGTCTCGTTTGAGTTTTCCGGCGAACTTTTTCGCCGGAATTAGTTTACTGGTCGTCGTCTGCTCGGTTCAGTCCCAAACTCCCTAGATCTCATCGATTTCCTTCGAGTTCTGGTTAGATTTAGACGGAAAAACAACACGGTCGCCGGAATCAAACCTTATCCCGTCAGTTTTCCCTTTTCGCAGCTCACCGGAGTTTCATTTACAGGTTTTCAGTTTTCTATTGAATTTCTGGGGGATCCAGGTTGGTCTGACTTCGGGTTTCGGAGTTTCGTGATCAAATGGGTCAGCGTTCGTGATTTGAATGTCGTACTGGGAGTTTATACGCCACTGGTTTCGAAGCTGTTTGACTATTATTTTTTGATATCGAGGTGGCTTGTCGTTGAGGTTCTCTAGTCGGGTTCCAAGTCCGGGCTTCTTTAATTGTTTATTATCAACTAAATTGATTATCGAGGTTCATGTCCTTAACCCATTCTCTTTTTCTTATCTTTGATTTGTTGAATTGATTGGGATGATGTGTAGTATGATTATGATTGTTGAACTTTGTTGATGTTATGTTGTTATGTTTCTGTGCTTGATAATGTGATTCCGGTGATATGTGGAATGAATTGAAGTAATTTTGATGGTGTGATTGATAAAAAAGAAGTTGGGTTGGGAATGGAAAATTGACGGAAAGGGTAGATTCGAATTAATTTCGATTTATTGTTGATTTGAAACGTGATAGAATTATGTCTTTAGTCGAGAATGGATAGGCAAACGGTAGGTTCGGGTAGACAAATTTAGGATTAAGTTTTTTTTGTTGAATGTTTGAAATTTCGTGGAGTGGTTTAATTTTCTCGCATTTGGATAATGTATTCATTCGCTGGGGAATGCCCCGAGGTCACATTGTACTTATTCACTGGGGAATGTCTCGACGTATTATGTACTCGGAGGATGTTCGCGACGAAGGCCCGAGACATCGGGTAAAACATTGGAACTTAGTCTAGGATTAGTTTAGAATAGGATTTACATTTTCGTGTTTTTCTATTTTTGGGACTGTATAACTCGGACTGGACATTATTTTGGTTTTGAACTTTGTTTGATTTGCTCGTTGCTTGTCTTATGTGTATTTTGCGTGGTTTATACATTTTATAGTGTCAGATTAGCCGATATGCTCCACCAAGCGATCGTGGTCGAACCACGGGATCGAGGGGTGCCTAACACCTTCCCCTCGGTCAACAAAATTCCTTATCCGGAATCTCTGTTCGCAAACCAGTTTAAAGAGTCAAATCGTTTTGAAAAGGATCTTTCAAAGGTGACTTGGCACACCCGATTATGTCAAGTGGCGACTCTGAATAAAAAATGTAAATAATCCTTTTTCGAAACAAATTTTCATCTTTTGTCACTTTAACAATAAAAACCCTTTCGAAACATAAAATGAATCTTTTCGGTAGAAAAGGGGTGTGACAGCTCTGGCAACTCTGCTGGGGACGTTTCAGAATTCGAGCTTATTTTTTGGAGTTGTATCGGCTTAGTTTGGCATTATGGGTGTATAGACGTTGTTTGTGTTGTTTTGTGTTATTGTTTTTTTTTGTTGAGTGTCTGCGTGCTCTTTGTTTACAATTTTTATCTATGTGTTACCGCTTTATATTGGCATCATGTGCATAATTCGAGTCATTCTTTCTGTAATAAGTTCGTAGTGCACGCTGTGTACACGACCTCTAGTTGAGTCACCCTTATCTTAGGATGGGGAGTCGTCGGCTGGTATGGAGTGGGTGGAAAGCTAAAGCAGCCATTATCGACCATAAGCTCCCTCGAACAGCCTTGTTAGTGAATCCCAGCGTAGGTCAACCTTTAGGTCATGCTTATCTGCATCATATTCAAACCTAGCGGAACCCACTTGATCCTTTGTAGGAAACTCACCTCTAAGGCATCCTTACGTGCTAAATGTTGCATCTTTGAGGGTAACAAGGTCAATCGACAGACTGATTTGGGAAAAAGCATGTGTTAGAAGCAAAGTGTGTAGGCAAGAAATTGTTGAAAAAAAGAAGAAGAAAAAAGAGTGAAAAAAAAAAAGAGATTTGGTAGTTTTTAGGGCTCTTTATGGCTTTTGTTTTTTACAATTCAATTTTTTTTATTTTTTTTTACTTTTTGCACTCATTTCCCAAAAAATTAAAAACGTTAAATTTTTTTTTCTTTTATTTCTTTAGTAAGTATTCACAATTCGAAAACTCCAAAAATATTTTTTCCTTTCAATATGAGCTTTGTACATTTTTATATAACGAAAATATCAAAAGATTTTTTCTTTCATAGTTGTTGGTGTTAGTTTCTAATTAAAAACCCAAAAAAGATTTTATTTTTATCGTCTGTCTTTAGTCGTGTCTCTCAATTCAGGGTTTAGTTTGTCATTTAATCCTTAATTGTTCAATCTAGACGAACTACGCACCCCTGATTCTCCTCTTTCGAGATGTGAGATACGTAGGCAACCTATTATTGGTTCGGGGATCTTATTTCAAAAATTCAAAAAATATTAGTGCGATTTGGGGGAATATTTCTTACGTGAATGTCCACAAGATCTAGACTTTAAAATGTAAACTGAAGATAGGAAATGAGACTCAAAGTTCTTCGATATATCAAACATGACGGACTATTAGTGCACCATATAGAAGAAAAGAGAATACGTTGAGTCCAAAGTCAAGGATAAGATATAATTCTTGTCATTTTGTTAGCCTTTTTTCATCTTTTCATTATTTTTGCAATATTATCTAGAACTAGAAGGGAAATTTTATTGAAACGACTACTCCCATTACAAGTTTATAACGAAAAATGGCAGGCTTAAAGAGGTACAACTTTATATTAAACATGGATAACTAACGAAATCATACACACATATTTAATTAATTTAAACACTGGAATTTCTAGGAATAAGGCACAGAGGTTCTTTCTTATGCATAGTAAGTCCAGGCAAAACATTAGTGTCAATGTCTTCTCTTTTCATTCCACTAGGCAACTCCCAATCAAATGCGTAAAGAAGATTGGAAAGTACAAGTTCCACGGTTGCCACACCAAGTGCAATAGCCGGGCACCCTCTTCTGCCTGCTCCAAATGGGAGCAACTCAAAATTTTGGCCCTTGAAATCGATATCGCTATCCAAGAATCTCTCAGGTATAAATTCTTCTGGATTTTCCCATATTGTAGGATCCCTTGCAATTGCCCAAATGTTGACATGAATTATAGTTTTCTGTTTAATTTCATATCCTTCTAGTATGGAGTTTTTCATTGTCTCTCTTGGTACTAACAATGGACCTGGTGGATACAATCTAAATGTCTCTTTTATCACTGCTTTGAAATATTGAAGATTTTGGATATCGTCTTCATTCACTTTGGACTTTTTCCCAACCGATTCTCTAATTTCTGCTTGAACTTTCTTCATGGCATTCGGGTTCCCTATCAAAGCTGTCATTGCCCAAATTACTGCAGCTGCGCTTGTATCCGTTCCACCTACTAGCATATTCTACCAGACAAAGTGGGAGGATAAAATTTAAATGCAACATTGTCATATCAATTGAATTGTTCTCCTTATCATAAACTGTTATAGCATGTGTAACATCACAAGTTCAAAAGGTATACGTTGTAATATTTGACAAAAATCTTTCTTTATATTATCACCGTTCCACAAACATAACCACAGAAGAAAACTTAGCCGCATGGCAGTGTCAATACCAAGCCAAAAAAATATGACAATACACAAAGACTTGCATATATACAATTTTTAACATCTAACTGTGATTAGTTGATATTCACTTCGTTTCAATTTGTTTGTGTGGTTTTGACTTGACATGAAGTTTAAGAAAGTAAAGTAGACTTTTGAATCTTATACTCTTAAACATGTCATGTAGAAGCTTGAAACTAAAAAGTTTTCATAAAAGGAAATAGAAAAAAGAAAGTAAGACAGACAAAATGAATTAGAGGGATCATGAATTTTCACTTCATTTTGTTAGTTCATTCATACGGTTAAATGTTTAGCTAGGAGTAAGCATCCAAGGAGAGAGTGTATAAAATGGAGACAAATGGAGTTGTTCATTACCATGATAATTCCCTTTATGTCATCAAAAGTAAGATCGATTGGAGTTGATTTCTCCTTCTTCAACTTGAGCAAAAGGTCAACAATATCTCCTTCCATCGATTTTGGCCTGTTGGAATTGAGATGTTGCTCGACGAGTCCTTCATAAAACTCATCCAGATCCTTAAAATTCTTCTCAAGTCTACTTACTCTTCCAGAGAGTTTATCAATCCAACCTAAGAGAGGAAAGTAATCGGAGACAAAAAAGCCTGCTAATATTTCTTCAGTCACTTTTAAAAGCTCCGCAAATTTCCTCCTTTCATGTGTTTCTTCATCGTACCTAATACCAAAAGCAACTCTACAAATAATTGTAGTTGTTAGTGAAATCAATATACTACTCAAATTTGTAATTTGTGAAGTGGCAGCTTGGTGAGATATTTTCTTGATCATTCTTGATACTTCATCTTCACGAATTGGACTAAAAGATTGCACTTTCTTGAGACTAAATAAGTGAAGCACACAAATTTTTCGAAGTTCTCTCCAATAGTCATTATAAGGCGCAAAGCCAATATCATGACCGTTGTAAGACAATTTTCGCTGACCAAGAAGAAGAGGTCTACTACAAAATACTAAATCTTGTGTCTTCAACACTTCTTTTGCTAATTTTGCTGAAGAAACTACAACCATGGTAGAAGAACCAAGTTTCAATGAGAATATATTTCCATATATCTTGGAAAGTTTCCAAAAATAGAGATGAGGGTTTAAACTATCAAATTGATGCAGATTTCCAATGAATGGGAGCCCTATAGGACCTGGTGGCATATTGTTTTCTCCATTCTTTTTGCTTTTTGGAAGAAGAAAACTGAGAATAGTGATGATAAGAAGAACTACAGAGATTGAAAAAAACATCATGTGAGTTTGTTTGGAAAAGGTCACTTGAAATGTCTTCTGTCTTGTATTTAACCAAAAAAAATAAAAAAATCTTGCTACTCTTCTTTTTGTATGGTGATTTTTCCATGAGAGTAACATTGAAAAATTCATAGGCCACAATAATTAAAGCTTGAAAAATGACCTTTGTCTTCTAGCAATCTATTTTTTCCACATTATCTAGAGATTTATCTCACCAATGATTTCATAGCATTAGATAAAGGCAATATTGGTAACTGAATTAATAAATAGATTGTACAGTTTCCTATTAGAAGGGGAAGGAATAAACTCACGAATATCAAAGCTTTAGTTTGGGTCCAAAAATTTGGATTCATTCATGATCAAGAAAAACAGAATTTTAAATTAAATTTTGCATCGGAATAACACAAGTTCACATGGTAAGCATGCTTCTGGGCAAAATGATGGCGTGTAGCCAATTAGGGACAAATATATGTGGGTTATTGGACTTAAGCAGACAATACATGTCGTGTGCTTGAGCTGTGACAAATATGATATTAGAGCTTAACATCTCCTCCATATGGTATTCCCTTAGTATGGGAGCGGAACAAACCTCAATGAGAACCTTCGGAAGGAGTATGTTTGGCCAAAACAGATAATAGATGCCACGGGCTTGAGATATGACAATAAGATCTTGGTCTCTACAGGTATTGCACTTGGTATTGGAACGGTGGAGCTTATACTTCTATATGCATTATAAGTCGGGGATTAATCTTAGATTACTAGTATGTTAATTTGATGACACAGTTAATATACAAGGAGGGGATATAAAACCAAAAACCTTCCTAAGAAAAAGCAATATACAATATACAACTTTGTTTTGGGGTGTTGATTGAGATAATTGAGAAGTTTACAGAAATAAAGAGAAAAGAGAAGCCATGGAAGCACAATTGCTCATTTTTCAAGTATTAGAGAAACTGTTACATTGCCTGCAACTAACTGCTGCAGGTTCTATTTATAGACTAGAGTATACCTTCTCGAATTGTCTAGAAGAATCTTAGGTCTTAGCTCAACTACATCACACTTACAACACATGACTGCCAGCTCACCACTCGGCTCCACATCATCAGCTACCTAACTAACTATTAACTATATTGTACAGTAGCTCAATGTAACAGTAACCGACTACCATTATACCATTAACTAACTAACTGGTAACTAACTGATTGATAACTTCCAATACTCCCCCTCAAGCTGAAGGGTGCAAAATGTTAAGCACACCAAGGCTGCTTAATAAGTGACGGTGTTGATCATGTCCCAAATTCTTGGTTAGGATATCTGCTACCTGATGTTTTGTTGAAACATGCAAGGGATGGACAAGTCCATCTTTGATTTTATCTCTAATAAAATAACAGTCGATCTCGATGTGTTTGGTTCTCTCATGAAAGATAGGATTGGCTCCAAGCTGTATAGCTGATTTACTACCACTGAATAAGGTGATAGGTTTGTGAATCTACACATTTAACTATGCAAATAGACCTTCTATCCAAGTAAGTTCTACCACAGCAGTGGCCATACTCCTGTATTCAGCTTCGGCTGAACTCCTTGAGACTGTGTGTTGTTTTTTAGACTTTCCAGGATATGTGTGTCACGATCCGAACCGGGGCCCTGATCGTGACGGACATCCCGAACCATGAAGGCCCGAACTCCAACTCTATCTGGGAATAATGCACAACATTCATATAATAAAAGGAAATGCGGAAATATAATTTAATACGGAAACATGGTCAAAACTCTTGGTTCAGTTTAACAATAAGGAATGAAATCTGAAATCAACTAAACAACATTTGGAACAATCTGTGAAATCTCTACTGCATAATCAAGTGACAACTATCTGAAAACTGGGACAAGGCCCCCAGTAGACCAAAACAAATGAAATAACATAATCTGAAATAAACAGGCCTTCTAGAACAAAGAAGGCTCACCACTGCACAAATCACTTCTCTCTAAAATACTCTACTGCTTAGCTGAACCCCTAGATTGAGCCTCCGAACCTGGGAGGTAGGGGGTTAATACAGATGTACTGGTACGCAGAGCAAATCCAAAATAATAATTTATATTCAACATATATGAGAGCAATTTAAAATAGTTCATAAACATATCGTATAGTAAGAAATCCCATGGGCATTTTGAAAGACTGTAAAATCATATGAACTCTGTGACACTCTTTGTTTTACTTCTGCGCTAGGTGGTATACCCTACAACTCTGAAATTCCACGGGCTAGCTATATGGAATATGTCATTAACTCGGCAGCCAAGCCCCCAACCCAAGTGTGCCGCAAGGGTCGGAGTCTCTAAATTTACTACGCCACACGGCCGTCGCCAGCGTACAATAATAATCTACCTGTATCGGCAAATACGGTTTTAGGCTAAGAGTTACTTGAACTCAAGCCTTCTTCGGGTAACCACATAACCCTCTTTATGCCCATTTTTAACTCTTTAAAACATGCATTCTCTGAAAACATAACCACCTAACCCTCTTTATGCCCACTTTTAACTCTTTAAAACATGCATTCTCTGAAAACATACTCTGAAAACATACTCTGTTATGGCATACATACTTATGGTATCGTCATACCATTGACTGGCAAGTCACATCTCTCAGCCATTGTTAGTTTATTATAATCTTTGTTTTCAAAACATAAAGTTTGGGACCACCATATCGATAAATCAGTTCGAAGAACCCTTTCTTTAAATACTTATGTAAACACATGTATGCAACTCTCTTTGACAACATTTCAATGATACAAGGTGGTCATGTCAAAAATTCTTAATCTTATGCAAATCTTTCTCTCTTTAACAAAACACATTTATGTCAAGAAACTCCCTCTCAAAATCTCTAAATCATGCTCAAAATACTATGGTATTTGAGTAAACTATTTTCAAGCCATAAATCATGCATTTCAAATCCTTCACATTAATATCATAAACTTAAAGTTATCACAAGAGAGAAATTTCATAAGTTGTGTTCTCAAACAATTTTCAATCTAAATCTTCATACATATACATATACATGTAAATCAATTTAAAGGGGGGAAAAGGCCTAAAAACCAAATAAACAGTACAATTCAACATTCATAATGTATAATAAAATCATGCATTTCAAAACCCCTTTTCTAAATCCATGCTTGATAATCTTTAAATCATGTTCTAGTGTTTACAAGCCAATGTAATTTTTAGGATAAAGTTATAAACCCCACGTACCTTAGATTATGAACTTTGGATGAACACTTGCTTTTGGGACTCTATTTGTGGTTTTGATGGATGATTCTTGAAGATCTTAGTTTGGGGATTCTAATTCTTGAATCAATTTTAGAATTTAATGGTGAAATTTTGAGGGTATGGGGTGAAGGAAAAATACCAAAATACCCCTCCAAAACCGTTTAGGAAATGCTAAATTTTAAAGGTGACAACCTTGGCTGATAGGTCGTCACATATGTGATAACTTGTCACACCAGGTCGTCACTCAGAGACTGATTTTAGTGAGTTACTGCCTTGGGCTGACGACATGGCTGATAGGTACATATGTGATAACTTATCAGCTCAGGTCGTCACTTATTGACAGACAGACATGCTGAAGTAAAATCGGTATAACTTTTTGCTCCGATCTCAGATTTGGGCAAAATTGGTATCGTTGGAAAGCTAATTCGAAGAGATTTCATTTGATATATAGTTGTCCACCTAGTTAGTCATATACAAGGAGTTGTGATCGATTGAATCTGACCCAAGTTTCGACGCTCACTCAAACTCAAACGATAGAAAAGCTTTCAACTTGTCCTTGAGTTTGGGGTCCTCTTTGATCTCAATTTATGCTCAAATAGGTTCCCACACTACATAATTGATTAACATGCCAAATTTGCATAGAATTTATGGCTTTTAGATCATCTACGCATAGAAACGATGATTTTTCGTTCTAGCCCGAAATGCGGGGTGTTACATTATCTCCCCCTTGGAATCATTCATCCCCAAATGATGGGTAGAAATGTTGAAGTATTAAAGGTATGGAATAACGTGGACATGATATGTCTTATAAGAAAGAATATAGCCGAGCTGAAACATTTAAACTTTTATCATGAAATTGAATTTCGAGTTGACTTGACTTTACTTGCTTTAAGGAGCTGATTCATGCTGAGAGTTTAGGATTTCCTTGAAGTGTTCATGATCCAATCATATATATTGAATTGATAAGTGATAACTTATGCAAGTACGAACCATGAGTCAACATGACTTAGATAGTACCAGGGTACTGTACTGCCTGAGCTAAATTACTTGGAAGTATTTGAAATTATGCTCTAAACTCTTATTAACTGAGTCATGACTAAGTAGCTGAATCTGAAACATGATGCTTTGACTGAACTGAAATCTCAACTTACATGGCTGGAATAGATTATCTCTTGGGATGGTCATACGCATGAGACTTCGGATAGTAGTACTGGGTGAAAAGGTGGAAAAACCATAGTAACTTATCTATCTGACTGTTAAACTGAATCACTGGCTATACAGACTGAATTTTGCTGGACCTCATACTTAACTGGAGTATCTCTTCAACACTCTTTCTAAAGAAGTCCTAGTAGCATTAGGGAGCAAAGAATTTTGGGCATGAGTTACACAAGACATCCAACTAAGGAATCACAAAAATAACACTACTCTATAGCATGTAATATAGATATATAACTCATAAACTAGGATAAAATTACCTGGCCTTAGGCAATGCCACTTCTTACTTTCAAGCTTAGCACACTCCTTGAATATTCCCTTAACCATACTATCCCCCTTAATTACCATACTCGTTCAATTCAGCTTAAAATTCTCATATAGGCATCGATAAATCTTTCTACTAATATCTAAAGTAGCTTAAATCCTTTCACCGTGATCAAGCCCAACTCTAAATGACAAAATACAACACGCTACACCACGATATTATTCTAAACCCTATGATTCAACCTTCTATATTTTTTTTTAATCACATCCTAAGCATAATGTGCCCTACCACTTCAATGACTAACTCTGAACTCTTACTATGGATTCACTAGCGCATATTGCGTTCCTCCACTTACATCCCAACATGTCATTCAAGCCTATCTTTATAACCACTTATGAACTTCAAGGCAACATTAATCAAGACGTACTTCATATACTCTCTAAACCACCATCAATACAACTCCCATGCGCTACCCCAAGAACATACACACACAAATTTTCCATTAACCATCACATGTATCAAAAACTTGGCCCTAAATTTCACTTTATACTTATGGACTTATCTAAAACAAGCATACAATGATCTTTCATCAACAAGAAACATTCACTCATCACCACTATCATTACATAAGGAGTCACCAAAAGGTTAGAACATAAAACTTTGAAGCATGGAAGGATATTATATGAGACTTGACACTTAACTGGGGCTTGAGGAATAACAAATCAACATCAGGGATTTATCAAAGTAAATCTGAATTGAGGGCATACATGGCTATAAGCTGAATTTTTGCCAATCATTAGGAGTATAGCATGAGTTATAGGAATTGAGCACGCTATAAAGTGTGAGTACATGAGTCATGACCTGCATGGCCTCAATTTGGAGTTCATAGCATATGGAATGTGATTCTGACTACTGAATAAACTGTAACTCCTCATTTTGGAACTGAAAGAGTACATGATTCTCTATCATATGCATGAACATCAACTATGATCATGGAACTGAAGCGTAAGGCATGAGTAGGTATTGGGATAGTTGAAAATTACTGAGATAAGAATGGGTTGAGTCCCACCCTCACTTTTTGATGTTCTATATCATACTGGCAATACTATTAGAATCTGAGAGTCTAACATGGTTACTTGTTTTATCATCTCCCCCTTAGCTTTAAGCCATCATCTTAAGTTCAAGAGATTCCTTACCAGACTCTAAACTGAACTACACTCGCTGCACTCTGGGGTCTGGAATGCGATAATACATGCAATTAATAGAACTTAACCCGAATGACCACACCTTCAAGTGGAAAACCCATTGTTAACACTACCTTCTGAGATACACTCTATCTTTCTATAGCCACCAATAGTCATCACATAATACTTGAACACTTACTAACTTCGAATCTTCATGAATATCCCCATAGTTGAAGTGCACACCCTCTAGTGCTTCTACTCTTATTTCTATTAGTTCAACCTTCAAAACTCAAACTTAGATTCTAACACTTAACATGGATATCACCAAGCCTTTGATGAACCATACTTCTTCCATCATAGCCTACCAATATCGCGACCCCAAACTTATATCTATCTACTATGAGGATTAAGATCATATCAAAAGGCTCAACACTATCAGTCAAAACTCCTTAACTTGTCCATTTAGAACACCATGTACCACATCTACAAGTATTTCTCCACCTAGCAACTCAACATTACTACTAGCCACACACAACATGTAGTAGCCTTAGAAAAATACCACAACCTCATATCACCTTGGGCATACTTCTACATCATACATACAACATCATACTTCATTACGAATCAAATAAACTTAAGCTCTTGCATACACCGTTCAAGCCTATTAGATCAGTTCCATATAAATAGTATCATTAACCAAGAAATCATCACATCCACCTTCATGGACATCAACTGTTCAAACTTAATGTCTAGTGCTAAGCATGATTTACAACCCAACCTTACACATAATTCTCGCAAAACATACATCATTAATCTTAAGCCACTATTCTTATAACCACATTCTACATTTGAATTCAAGTCTATAGTCTAGCATCAATCATCTACCATCAATGAAAAATGTAACATAATATACTAGTCCACTAAATTGGGACATCCTACCCAAATACCTTATTTTATCTAACTACTACTCACGACTAAAACATCTTATGACATTACTACTATACCTTAAAAATCTACTACATACCTTCTCACAAATAGTACTAGTTTACAATTACCAACGAAAAGAAGGTCAAGGGGTAACGTCACATAATAGACATGGTCAACCTTAATCTTATATCATAACCCCATACAATCTTATCTACTTATACGGCTTTCTAACATCACTTTACTTACCCAAGCGTACATTTAGTCTACCTTCAAATTCCACAAAAAACCATGAGTCTATAATTATAATTTACTGGCTAATCTAGCCATTTTCAAACTTCAAGCAACAACAATTCACTTTAACTAATAATTTCTTCCCTACATTTTACTAAACTAATACACAAGGACGTATCACTTCATTACCAACTCAATCTCATGCAAAAAAATTCGACTATACATATATTCAATAATCCGCCCTTACTATTTTTCTTGCCATTACGCCTCTAAACCTCCACTTCCAACCAACACAAGAACAACAAGATGAACAAGTTGCTAGTGAATCAAAATAGGCCTCACACGGTTTTACTAGACTTTGATTTTGTGTTTTGAACAAGGAAATCAGATGAATGACAAGACAACTATGCTACTGAATCGAAAGAGCTCCATACGGCTTCATTAGACTTTTAGTTTCAACAACACAATGATAACAAAATTACAAGAGATAGAAACTTGACACACAATATTCAATGATCTAAGAATACACATCTTACTCTGTATAAATAAAAATCTGAGTCAAACACTTCCCCCACAGACTACCATACAATCCACACATGCTACTAGCTACCACATTAGTCTATCACTATAAAGGGGTAAATTATCCTCAAACATCGGTTTCCAACTAAAATATTTTTTTACACAAAAGTCACCCTAACTCTAACTTCTAACTTTGTGATTTCACATCACCAACTTCTTGGTCCAACATCACTACCAATAGGTCATGACACCGACACTTAACTTATACTACTACTCGGGTGGAAATACAGTTTCAACATTCTGCTACACATCATCCCCTTGAAGCGTGACATCTACAACATAAATTCTGAAAAGGACTTAATACACTTAATACTGCAGGCTGAAAAGAACGATCTCATCAGAATCAAAGTTCACACTAGAATCAATACACTCAGAAGCACTAACGGACTCTTCTTAAGCCCTTGCATAATTTTAAAATCTTATATGGCTCAATCAGAAAGGATCAAACCATTTAGACTCTAAACTTCTGCACTTGAATCGCCCCAATAATGAGACATATCTGAGCACATTAAAGTAAGGAAAGAATTGGGATACCTTTACTTTTGTATGGGCGACACCATAGCACGAATTAGAGTATGAAAGAGGAACATTCTAACTCCATAGCACGAACTAGAACATGAAGAAAGGGAGACATTCTTAAACGCCTTGTAACCTCCTGCTTATAAGTGTGACGCACTACATACCCATAAACAAGACTCTACCCGATGCAATTTCGCAGACACCCTGGGACCATGAACCGTGCTATGATACCAAATTTTTTTACGACCCGAACCGGAGCCCTGGCCGTGACGGACATCCCGAACCATGAAGGCCCGGACGTCCTACTTTATCTGGTAATCATGCACAACATTCATCTAATAAAAAAAACGAAAATATAATTTAATATGGAAACATGGTCAAAACTCTTGGTTCAGTTTAACAATAACGAATGAAATCTGAAATCAACTAAACAACATCTGGAATAGTCTGCGAAATCTCTACTACATAATCAAGTGACAACTGTCTGAAAACTGGGACAAGACCCCCAGTAGACCAAAACAAATGGAATAACATAATCTGAAATAAATAGGCCTTCTGGAACAAAGAAGGCTCACCACTGCATATATCACTTCTCTCTGAAATACTCTACTGCTTAGCTGGACCCCTAGATCATTACCAGAAATTGAGTCTATGGCAACGAACTTTTTTGTGACGGTTGTAAAAGCATTGCCATAGAATATCTATAGCAACGCTTTTAACTGTCACTAAAAATAATTATTTTATTAGCACTATAACCATTGCTATTGAAAATAAGAAGCATCTATGACAACACTTAATTGGATAAAATTATCTATTTCATGGCTTTTTCATTTCCCACCATATTATTTCACTAAAGTCCGCCCAAAAAAATTGTGTGTAGAGCAAAACATATTTCTCTTTCTGTAGAAAATATCAAAATCAATTAGCAAATTGAAAAATATCAAAATCCTTCTTTCTGTAGCAAATTGGAAAATTCACAATCCAAATCCAACTCCAATTTGTAGCAAATCGAATTTCCGTATCAAAATCCCTTAATCGGAGCTACAATTGAGATGGCGGAGCAAGCTCCTCCTTCGTATCATGGACTCCGACAGGACATAGTTTTGTCGTTTGGAATCCACCGGAATTTGCAAGAATTTTTTTTCCTACGTATTTTAAACACAACAATTTCTCTAGTTTCATTCGACAGCTCAACACCTATGTATATATTTTGACTTTTCTTGAAATGGGTTCAGCTTAAAATTGAATTTTTGGATTGATTTTTTCTATTTTCTGCGATGGGTTTACCTTAGAAATTGAATCTTGGAAATGGGTTTTGCTTAAAGATTGAATTACTGAGTTGAATTTCTGTTTTTTGAAATGGGGGTAGCTAAAAGATGGACTTTTTTGAACCGAGTTTAGCTTAAAGATTGATTTTTTGAATTGGTTTTAGATTAAAAACTGAATTGCTGAAATGGGTTTAGCTTAAAAATTGAATTGTTGAATTGGGTTTAGCTTAAAGATTGAATTGTTAAATTGGGTTTATCTTAAAGGTTGAATTCTTGAAATGGGTTTAGCTTAAAGTTTGAATGGTTGAATTGAGTTTAGCTTAAAAATTGAATTGTTGAAATGGGTTTAGCTTAAATATTGAATCTTTGAATTGATTTTTTGTATCTCAAAATGGGTTCAGCTGAAAAATTGACATGATTTTGCTATGTTTCTAAATGGGCTTAGCTTAAAATTGAATTGATTTTCATTCTGTTTCAATGGGTTTAACTGAGAAATAGGATCTTTGGATTGAAGGGTTTAGCTTAAGAATTTGATCGTTGAATTGATTTTCGTTCTGTAAGATTGAAGGGTTCAATGGAAGAATTGGATCATTGAATTGATTTTCTATCTTTCAAAATGGGTTTACTTGATATTGAATCGTTGAGTTTGTCATCTTCAGGCCTGATTTGCCTTTTTCCTCTTTTTTTTTTTTTCCTGACAATCGTGGTGTCTGGGCCAGCTTTCGTGCACCGCAACTAATTTCATGGGATACTTGGCACCTCCCATTAGCAATAGGTACTAGGTAACTCTGTCCACCAATGATAGGATAGACAGAAAGAGATCACCCGGTATTTCATGAACCCGAGACCATGATTCTCAGCCCACTTCGTTGACCTCTAGGCTGCGACATTGGGTGTTTGTATTTCTACATTTCTATGCTTATAGTGCTTTATTGAATCATGAATGAATTTTAGGTGACCTCTTGCATCTAGCAAACACCTAGTTTCCTTGTTTAATTTTCTATGTGATAATTCGATGTTTGCTGATTGAATTCCCTTGGAACATATTTGAGTATTGGACCGAAACAGGTGCAGATGAAGTTGAATTGTTGTTGATTTTGAATAAGTAATTGCTGACAAATAGTAAATTAAAACGGGGCAATGTCAAGGGGTTATCTTTTCTCGTTGGGATTTTTTCTGGGTGTATGGACTTTCTTTGTGTGCTTTTGGGGGCAAAAATTGACTTTTTCTGCTCCTGCTCTTGGGCAAGTTGCCTATTGAACATTCCTCTGAATGCGTCTAATTAGTTCCCCTAAGTGGTTGTTCCAAATGTTTTTCTGCTAAAAGTTTCATTTTGCCTTTGGAGATCGTTGTCGTACCTGGCTTTTGACAAGGTAAGCTATTTCTGTTTTATAATGGGATGCTCTTTTCTTTTTAAGAATGATCTTTAGTTCTGTATCTAACTCTTGCTGTGTGTATTACTTATAAATTCTTTTTGCTGTTTTATTCTATACAGGACCTTGTTTGGAGTTTGAAGAATATTGTTGAAGAGGCTGCTCTTATGTTTTCTAGTTTGTAGCGTTATGTCTTTCGTTGCGTCTCTCGATTAGTACCTGGTCAGCCTGCGTAAACTTCATATCTAAAGACTGCACCATTTTGAGAAATTTTGTTAAGCTTTAGCGCATTACCTCACCGCATTCTTGTTTACATTTTGCAGGTGAAGGCTGTCAAACTTAAAGACGACAGAGTTTTGAAAGCTGACATAGTAGTCGCAGGAGTCGGAGCAATACCACTCACCAGTGTTTCGTAGAATGGGTTGTGACTAATTTCTGATTCATAAACCCTTACTCCGTGTAGTTTAAGTTCTTACTACTGGTAACTGGTTACTGTTATTTACTAGTCAAGTCTGATTGTTGTTCCTTTCATTACACATTAACATCTAATACTAATTTGTTTTGTCCCACAGAACTTGATTGATCTAGCTGGATCTGAGAGCTCTAAAACTGATCTCAGATCCAGTGAAACTATTGTGTTTTTGTGATCAATGTACTTTAAGGTTACACGTAAAAGAAACGCCATGACCAATTTCATGAAGTACATGTTAGATATTTTAAAGTTCTTTTTTTATTCCTTACGCACAAAAAAAAGAAAGAGGAACAGATCTCATGAGGTTGCAGCTTGAGTGGAGGAATGCACATGGTGTTCTGGATCCCTGGCTACTGAGGATACTGTTCTTTCTAGTCTCTTCTAGTTCTAGTTGTTTTCTGTTGTCTAAAAACGTAGTTATACTCTAACTAGTTAATTGCAAACACAACCTCTGATGAAGGGTGAAAAAAATTTAACATGTACAAGCTAGGATGTGTTCATGTTTTATGTGCTTTTGTAAGTGTCTTTGTTTTTTCTTGCATGATATGGATACACAGCATGTTGTTTATCTTCTGATCGTCAGCCTTGGGTCATTGGAAACTTAAAGCGTTTTCTGTGTTTTAATTTCTTTCTATTGATTTGTTGAAGAATTTAGGGTCTCCACTACATCATCTCTCCCTAAGACAGTTAACATTTTAAACTTAACATGGTGTCCTCACTAGTACTCCATTTGAATCTAAAAGCTTTGGAATGTTATTGTAGGTTACATGTAATGAGACCAGCCTTGTTGCAAGGTGCAGAAGAGTGTATGCTCATGCACATGACTATCACATCAACTCAATTTCAAATAACAGGTGAAGATATTGCTCTTATAGTTCTGCTTTGCCATGTTTTCTTTTTCTGGTTTACAAGAGTTCATGGTAATTTTTCTTGTCTTTTCTTTTCCATTCAGTGATGGCGAAACATTTATATCGGCTGATGATCTCCGGATCAACCTTTGGAACTTGGAAATAAGCAATCAGAGTTTCAATATTTTCGATGTCAAGCCAACAACTATGGAAGATTTAACTGGTAAGCCTTTCCTTAACTAGGTCATAATTTTCATTTCATTAGTTTTTAAAAATGCCTTGTTTATATTAATAGGTGTGTAAACTTTAACCATATTTTATTTATTGCAGAGGTGATAACTTCAGCAGAGTTTCATCCTTCTCATTGCAACATGTTAGCTTATAGTAGTTCAAAAGGGTCAATTCGTCTCGTAGATCTGTGGCAGTCTGCTTTGTGCGACTCACATTCTAAATTGTTAGTTTCACTCTTCCTTTTATTTCTAATTTTCAATGCATGCGGATTTTTTTCCTTCTTTAAATGTGTTCTTGTCCAGCAGAAGATAGAAAGGATGAAAATGTTCTGGAATAGAATAGAACTACTTTTGCTAGACACAGATATGTATTTGAAATTATTTCCTGTTTTTCTTGGCAACTGCATGTTAACGTGCAGTATATATATATCATTATATATACATATAAACTATTCCAGTAAGTATCTTTAAGATTCTCATATGAAAGTACAAAATATATTTACCAATTAGAATCAAATTTCTACAGTTTCTGATTCCATCATGTGCTTATTCTATTTTCAGTTCAGCCTTACTAGTACGTAACCATATGTAATTGCAGTGATATTTTTGGACACTTTGGGTGTACTGTTTGGTAAAGGGAAAATATTTTTAAGTGTTAAGTAATTAAGCAGGCAAAAATTATGATTCAGGCTAAGCACATGATTTTTTATCTTTTAATAATGGGTGGCGGTGATATTCAATTATCCTAGGACCTTTGCCTTCGTTGATATCATGTTGAAGTGTGTTGCTATCTCATCTAAAATCTCAAATTGTTAGAGATGACAGTTTTATTGTTTAATTATATTCTAACACATCTAAATCCGTTCAACTTCAGCTTAGACGACCAATTTCTACCAATTTTTTTTGCCTTGACATGTGCGCAAAATATATATTATTATTCTTAAAAGGTAGAGTAAAAAATCTAGTACCTGCTTAACTATGACCAAATTTGCTACGATACACTCTAGCTTCACGGGAGTCCTATTACCCCCAACTAGATTTTAGAATATTTTTGTCAACCTTTTTAGCTAAAGTGACACTTTTTGTCATCCTTTTCTCCCTACACAACCCCACTGAAACTAAGTGATGAAATGCAAACACCAGGAACTATTTTTCCAACATATTTACACAACATTGCAAAAGGAAAAACTGCTCGGATCAGGTCTCAATATGTTTATCTAGTTTTAAACCCTGTGGATAGAGCATCACAGCTGAAGGAGTTGTCTGATGAAGATTCTAATTCCAAATAATGGTCCAGTAACATGACAGAATCTGGTGAACCGCCAAATGAGGCAAGCTTTTTGTCTGAACTGGGACTGTTTGCATCAAGAGAAGCTTGAGCTGATAAAGATTCAAAAGTAGAAGCCAGCTTGTCTTCGTGGCTGAAACCATCTTCAATCAATCAAGATGAGGGTAATTAACACAATAGTTCTGTTTACAGTAACAATGTTCATTATGGCAGAACACCTGGAGATGGACCTATACTTGGACTGGTTGTTGCTCACTGGAAAGAAGATGAAAATTCTCAGATATCTCCTAAAGGAGCGAATTGAAGCTAGCTTTCTCAGCAAATATGAAGCTGCAATTAGACGAGAAAGAGCACTTGCATATTCATATTCTCGCCAGGTATTCGACTAATATTTGTTTTATAGATTAAATGACGTATTGATAGCTAATAGTGAAATGATTTGATAATGGTTGCTGATAGCTAGGCTCCTCTCCCGTTGTCCCCTATTATATCACACAGTAATGCAAGACGTGAGAGAATGAACGATGACTGTGTTTAGACATTATAATCTTCTCAAACTACTAAGGACTTTTTGAATCATTGATTGTATGAATCTTTAACTGAACATCAAACCTGGAAGAAATCGTCAAGATCTACCAATTTGTTGTTCATGGATGCAACCAATTCTTTATTCAAAAGAGATGTATTGCCAATTTGGTGGGGAACAAGAAGTTGGTTTTGCCTGTTCCTGCTTTCAATGCTTTCAATGTCATCAATGGTAGATCCCATGCTGGAAACAAACATGCGATGAAGGCATGTATTTCTCCTGTTAAAAGACGTAGTTATCTGATGTCTAGATAAAAGATATTGATTGGTTGTTATTTTCAGGAATTTGTGATTATTCCTGTTGGAGCTTCTAGTTTTAAGGAGGTCATGAAGATATATAGGCTGTGAAGTGTATCACCATTTGAAGGTTTCACACAGTTGTTCTAGCTTCTATTCCCTGAACATTTGTTTGTTCCAAAGTCAAGCATAGAGGATGATTTGTTCTTTCCTTTTTCTCACTTTTGATTGTGGATTTAAATTACTAGCTTTATTGCATATTTTGGATTATGAGATTATTAATGAATGATTTTGTATTGTGATGTGTATATATTGTGTTATAATTTATTATGTATGTAATTAAAAATTTACATTACTACGAGTGGCTATTTATATTCAATAAACCAGTGCAATAGGTAGTCAAAAAGCGTTGCAATAGAATAAGAAAAACGTCACAATAGATGCTATTGCAACAATTTAATGTCGTTGCAATAGAATCTATTGCAACGGTTAGTAACCGTTGTAATAGATGAAAATAGGCGTTCCAATAAGTAGTAAAATAGTTGTAATAGGTACTCAAAAGCGTTGCAACAGAGTAACAAAAGCGTCGCAATAGATGCTATTGCAACGGTTACTAAACGTTGCAATAACATCTATTGCGACGGTTAGTAACGTTGCAATAGATGAAAATAGGCGTCTCAATAAGTCAGAAAATAACCTTCTCCATAGGTCAGGCTATGGTGACGGTTGTCAGAAACCGTCGCCATAGCTTGACCTTTGGCGACGGTTCAAACAACCGTCGCATAAACCGTTGCCATAGACCTATCGCAACGCCCACCTATGGAACGCTTGCTGAACCGTTACGGTAGAGCTATGGCAACGATTTTTCTGTCTATTGCAACGGTTTTGCAACCGTCACCATAGAGGTAATTTCTAGTAGTGGATTGAGCCTCCGAACCTGGGAGGTAGGAAGTCAATACAAATGTACTGGTACGCAGATCAAATTCAAAATAATAATTTATATTCAACATATATGAGAGCAATTTCAAATAGTTCATAAACATATCGTATAGTAAGAAATCACATGGGCATTTTGAAAGACTGTAAAATCATATGAACTTTGTGACACTCTTTGTTTTATTTTTGCGCTAGGTGGTATACCCTACAACTCTGAAATTCCACGGGCTATATGGAATCTGTCATTAACTCGGCAGCCAAGCCCTCAACCCAAGTGTGCCGCAAGGGTCGGAGTCTCTGAATCTACTACGCGACTCGGCCGTCGCCAGCATACAATAATAATCTACCCGTATCAGCAAATACAGTTTGAGGCTAAGAGTTACTTGAACTCAAGCCTTCTTCGGGTAACCACCTAACCCTCTTTATGTCCATTTTTAACTCTTTAAAACATGCATTCTTTGAAAACATACTCTGTTATGACATACATACTTATGGTATCGTCATACCATTGACTTACAAGTCACATCTCTGAGCCATTGTTAGTTTATTATAATCTTTATTTTCTAAACATAAAGTTTGGGACCACCATATCGATAAATCGGTTCGAAGAATCCTTTCTTTAAATACTCATGTAAACACATGTATGCAACTCTCTTTGACAACATTTCTATGATACAAGGTGGTCATGTCAGAAATTCTTAATCTTATGCAAATCTTTCTCTCTTTAACAAAATACATTTATGTCAAGAAACTCCCTCTCAAAATCTCTAAATCGTGCTCAAAATACTATGGTATTTGAGTAAACTATTTTCAAGCCATAAATCATGTATTTCAAATCCTTCACATTAATATCATAAACTTAAAGTTATCACAAGAGAGGGATTTCATAAGTTATGCTCTCAAACAATCTTCAATCTAAATCTTCATACATATACATGTAAATCAATTTAAACGGGGGGGGGGGGGGGGAAGGCCTAAAGACCAAATCAACAGTACAATTAAACAACAGTACAATTAAACATTCATAATGTATAATAAAATCATGTATTTCAAAACCCTTTTTCTAAATTCATGCTTGATAATTTTTAAATCATGTTCTAGTGTTTACAAGCCCATGTAGTTTTTAGGATAAACCCCCCGTACCTTAGATTATGAACTTTGGATGAACACTTGCTTTTGGGACTCTATTTGTGCTTTTGATAGATGATTCTTGAAGATCTTAGTTTGAGGATTCTAATTCTTAAATCAATTTTGGAATTTAATGGTGAAATTTTGAGGGATCTTGAATCTTAGGTTGAGGCCCTAGGGTTTGGTTCTTGAAAGGATTTGAGAGAAAGGAGTGTATTTTTGGTGAAATGGAGGTTGAATTCAGTGTTTATGGAGTTATGGGGTGAAGGAAAAATCCCAAAATACTCCTCCAAAACCGTTTAGGAAATGCTGAATTTTAAAGGTGACGACCTTGGCTGATAGGTCGTCACATATGTGATAACTTATCACACCAGGTCGTCACTCAGAGGCTGATTTTTGTGAGTTACTGCCTTGGGCTGACGACATGGCTGATAGGTACATATGTGATAACTTATCAGCCCAGGTCGTCACTTGTCGACAGACAGACATGCTGAAGTAAAATCGGTATAACTTTTTGCTCTGATCTCGGATTAGGACGAAATTGGTATCGTTGGAAAGATAATTCGAAGAGCTTTCATTTGATATATAGTTGTCCACCCATTTAGTCATATACAAGGAGCTGTGATCGATTGAATCTGACCCAAGTTTCGACGCTCACTCAAACTCGAATGATAGGAAAGCTTTTACCTCGTCCTTGAGTTTGGGGACCTCTATGATCTCAATTTATGCTCAAATAGGTTTCCACACTACATAATTGATTAACATGCCAAATTTGCATAGGATTTATGGCTTTTGGATCATCTACGCATAGAAACGATGATTTTTCGTTCTAGCCCGAAATGCGGGGTGTTACAATGAGTGAGCCACCAAAATGCACCACATAACCAGTAACTGATCTTCTTGTGTTGGGGCATGCAACCCAATTTGAGTCACACCAACAAACCAAGTCTTTAGCAGCCTGAGCTTTCAACAGACACCTTGACCTACAAAACCCTTTAGGTACCTTATCACTCTATATGCAGCCTCCAAATGAGATCTCTTTGGTCGTTGCATGAACTGACTTAATGTTTGAACAACCAAATTAATGTCTGGCCTAGTTATGGTAACATACATAAGCTTACCAACTAACCTTTGATAAGCAGTTGCATCCTTCAAGATAACATCACCAGTAACTCCTGCAATCTCATCATAGTCAACTAATGTAAGTCTAGCATTGGACTCCATAGGAGTAGAAGCTGGTTTTGCACCAGCCAAACCAGCTTCTGATATTAACTCAAGAAGATACTTTCTTTGATTAAAGATAACACCCTGTGTTGACCTCAAGACTTCAATTCCCAAGAAGTATTTGAGCTCCCCTAGATCTTTGAGTTTGAACCGCCTGTGCAAGATCTCCTTGGCTTCAATGTTCATGGCTTCACTATCACCTGTGATCAACAGATCATCTACATAAACCAGTATCACTACCATTCTCTTTGTTTCTTTTAATGTGAACAAGGAGTAGTCATGAGCACTTTGAATGAAACCTGCACCCAATAATGCTGAGGTAAGTTTGATATTCCATTGTCCGGAAGCTTGCTTAAGTCCATCAGTGACTTAAGCAATCTACAAACTTTGTGATTTCCCTTTTTCTGAAAACCATCAGGCATTTTTCATATATACTTCCTCAGCTAAATCTCCAAGAAGGCATTATAGACATTTATTTGATACAATGGCCACCCTTTTGATACAACCAAAACAATCATACATCTGACAGTCACCATCTTTGCCACAGGGGAAAATGTGTCATGATAATCCAGTCCTTCCTGTTGACTATAACCCTTAGCTACCAGTCTTTCCTTAAACCTTTCAACATCACCATTTGGTTTGTATTTTATTTTGTATACCCATTTTGAGCCAATAGCATGCTTTCTAGAAGGTAAGTCAACTATTTCCCAAGTATTATTGTCTTCAAGTGCCTGGATTTCCTGCTTCATAGCTTGGACCTATCTTTCATCTATTGTAGCCTGACTGAAGAACTGAGGCTCTATTAAGTTTGAAAAACTACTCACATAGCATTGATAATTTTGAGTAGTATTTTTGTACGATAGATAATTGGCTATAGGATATCTGGTGCCTTTTATCTTGCCAGGAATTGCATAATCTTTCATCCAAATAGGCTCCTTAGATACTTTAGATGCTCTTCTAAGTGGTTATGTTTTAGAATCTGCATTGTCTGTATGTGAATAAACCAACTCCAGTTGTGTGTTAGTTGATTATTCTGGTATATCTACTGATGGACAGTTGTAGATGCATCATGACCCAATACTTCTTCATTTAAGATGTGATCATCACCAGGATTAGTTGAACTAATTGAGTATTGATCATCACAGATCTTTGTACATGGTGAAAATGGCTCTATGAGTGTGTGGTGACTTCCCTTTTTAACAAATGGAAAGATATCTTCTTGAGATGTGACATCTTTTCTAACAAAAAACTTATCTGATAACAAGTTCAATAATAAGTACCCCTTCTGAGTAGTAGAATAACCCATCAATGCTACTTGTTGTGCTCTTTCAGTAAACTTGTCACCTCTAGGCAATGTTGAAGCATAACACAAACATCTTATCACTCTTAAGTGTGCTAAGGAATGTGGTTTAAAGAATAGTACCTTATAGGGACTTTTACCATCAATAGAAGATGATGGTAATCTGTTCATTAGGTAGACAACTGCCTTAACAGCCAAGCCCCAGTACTTTGATAGGCATGTGTGACTGAAAACTGATAGCTCTAGCTATGTTTAGGATTTGCCTATGCTTCCTTTCCACCACACCATTCTGTTGTGGTGTATAAGGACAACTGCTTTGATGTATTATCCCTAGAGACTGGAACAAATCATTACATTGAGTATTGAAGAACTCAGTACCATTGTCAGTTTTATGACTTTAACACCAGTTCCAAACTGAGTCTTAATCATTACCAAAAAACTTTTTAAGAAACACAACAGTTTCTGATTTAAGTTGTAGTAAATGAATCCAAGTATACCTACTACAATCATCTATAACAGTCAGGAAATAGAACCTTTTATCAAAAGTTGGAGTTTTATAAGGTCCCCACAAGTCCATGTGCACAACATCAAGACATGCATTTGACCTAGTCTCACTAATAGGGATGACAACCTGGTCTGCTTAGCTAATGGACAAATATTGCATTTATTCAACAATTCAATATCTTTATTATGAGTTAAAAGATCTAGTGACCTCAACACTTGAATAGATGGATGCCCAAGCCTTTTGTTCCATACATTGCTGCTGAGTATAGTGATACCTGCTACCATTTTTTTTTTACTCTTATTGTTAATCTTCTTCTCAAGAATACCTTTGAGACCTTTGAGGATGTATAAATATCCCTTTTATCTACTAATCCCTTTCACCCTGCCATTGTAGAGATCCTGAAACACATAGAAGTCAGGATAAAAGGATACAAAACATGACATCTGTCTAGTGACCTTGGAAACTGACAACAAGTTTAGTCTGAAATCAGGGACAAACAATACATCTTTTACTGACTCATCTTGGAAAATTAGTGCCTCTCCTGTATAAGCTATATCCACCTTTGATCCATTTGGAAAATTCACTTTATCCACTCCTATTTGAGATGTCTTATTTCTTATGTGAACTACTTCATTATCTGCTACAATATGATGAGTTTCACCAGAATCTACTATTCATTCCATTTGCTTAGCATGAGAAAATAGACATGTATCTATACCTGAAATTTTAGTCTAATTTATGTCTTGATGATCCTTGTTCAAAAGTTCCATTATCTGTTTATATTCTCCTTCTATGAAATATTGTCCCCTAGCTTCCCCTAGCTATTGTATTGTTGATCTCCTTATGGTCTTCCTGACTAGTGGAAGCTACATAACGTGCACACTCCTAATTATCGTGTCCACCACTATAACAATGGTATATGAAACCTCTTGATCCTCCAGTATTGTTGTGGAAGCTACATAACCTGCATCCCATACTCCTGATTACCATGTCCACCACCATGACCATGGTATACGATATCAAGAATGGACCTTGGGCCTAACTCAACCTCAAAATCTAGCTCATAAGGTAAGAATTACCCAAGTCCATATAAGCAAACTACCAGTCCATTCCCCAACCAATTTGGAACTTTTACCCACTCTAACACCCCCTCACGCCCAAACCTAACTGGCTCTGACGCGTGGACCGGGAGCCCAAAACGGGAATGGACCTGGCTTTGGTACCATGTCAAGAAATGGAACTTGGACAATCCTCACCTCATGATTTAGCTTTTGAGGTTGAGTTAGGCCCAAGGTCCATTTCTTGACATATGAAACCTCTTGATCCTTCAATATTGTGAAACATTGTCCCCTAGCTTCCCCTAGCTACTGTATTGTTGATCTCCCTGACTAGTGAAAGCTACATAACCTGCACACTCCTGATTACGATGTCCACCACCATTACTATGGTATATGAAACCTCTTGATCCCCCAGTATTGTTGTGGAAGCTACATAGTCACCACCATGACCATGGTATATGAAACCTCTTGATCTTCCAATATTGTTGTGGAAGCTACATAACTTGGTATCCCATACTCCTAATTACCATGTCCACTACCATGACCATGGTATATGAAACCTCTTGATCCTCCAGTATTGTTAATTACTTTTCTTCTCAATTTCCAGTCAGCAGGATACCCAATCAAGCTTATAACAGTTCTCTCTTGTGTGTCCATTTAAGTATGACCATGGTATATGAAACCTCTTGATCCTCCAGTATTGTTAATTATTTTTCTTCTCAATTTCCAATCTCCAGTATTGTTGTGGAAGGCTACATAACTTGCATCCCACATTCCCGATTACCATGTCCACCACCATTACCATGGGGTATATGAAACCTCTTGATCCCCCAGTATTGTTGTGGAAGCTACATAGTCACCACCATGACCATGGTATATGAAACCTCTTGATCCTCCAGTATTTTTGTGGAATCTACATAACTTGCATCCCATACTCCTGATTACCATGTCCACCACCATGACTATGGTATATGAAACCTCTTGATCCTCCAATATTGTTAATTGCTTTTCTTCTCAATTTCCAGTTAGCAGGATACCCAATCAAGCTTATAGCAGTTCTCTCTTGTGTTCCCATTTAAGTATGACCATGGTATATGAAACCTTTTGATCCTCCAGTATTGTTAATTGCTTTTCTTCTCAATTTCCAATCTCCAGTATTGTTGTGGAAGGCTACATAACTTGCATCCCATACTCTTGATTACCATGTCCACAACTATGACCATGGTCTATGAAACCTCTTGATCATCCAGTATTGTTTGTTGACACCTAATTTTTGCCCTCCACAACCTAATTTAATTTCGAGTTTCTTCAATTTTAAAATAAAATCACAACAATTATTTTGTTCAAATAAATGCTAGTTTAAATTACTTATTCAATTCAATTTTATCATTTAATTAACGATTATACATTTTTGTACAAAGGAGGACACAGTCTTCTAGAAACGCGCCTAGGTGTCTTCTCCAACGTTCAAATTCCGTGAATCTCGGGTACTATGGTACGAATTCGTACATAGGTGGAGATTTCTCATTAGTTATTGGGGAGAATTGCTTTCTATTGGCTAATCCATTTTTGGATTTCATGAGA
Source organism: Capsicum pubescens (assembly GCA_030864215.1). Taxonomy (NCBI): domain Eukaryota; kingdom Viridiplantae; phylum Streptophyta; class Magnoliopsida; order Solanales; family Solanaceae; genus Capsicum; species Capsicum pubescens. The sequence goes on from CM061546.1 coordinate 14,496,044, forward strand.
AACAATAAATTTGGTACAAATTTGGGGATGAAAACCGAAGGGGAGGCGGAGGGGGAATTGAAATTTTTTCAAAAGTTCCTATTTTAGAATCCCTAAAATACCCCCAATTCGTCTTCTATATAAGAAACGATTGGGTCCTGTTTTGAGAAGGAGATTTTGAGGTCCAAAGATCGGGGGATTTTTTTTGGGGCTCTGAGGGTCGAAATTTGGGGTCTGGAAAAGGAGATTTTGGGTTTGAAAATTAGGGTTTGAAAAAACTGAAGAAAATTGTTGAGAGGCTGGCTCAGAAAAGCTAGGTTCGAAATTTTGGGTTGAGAATTTGGGGGTTTTCAGAAAAACTGAATAAAGAAAAGAAGAAAGAAATTTTGGAGAAAATCGAGTCCCTAGTAGAAATTCTGTCCTAAGAAGTTCGTCGACTAATTGAAATTCTGAGTTGACGACGACGACAATATTCTCGGTTGGTGGTTGTGAATCCGACACTAGTTCGTGGTCCTGTTTTGCTGCTCCCGAATAGGTAACATTCTATTTCCGCTTAGTTTCTATTGTATTCTTCTTCATCTCTTCATTCTGTAGTCGTAAGTGTTATTTCGAAAATCTTGTATGCTGGTTGTTGCTATAGAGGTCCTAGAGACCATAGGATTGTTGTTTCAATGAAAGACTGTGATTGATTCTAGTGTTACATTAGGATAAATCCATGTGCTGATTGTATGATATATGGCTTTCATCGTCTTTAGTTTGACTTCATGATTTGCCATCTATTCGAAACATTGTTGATTGACTTAATACTCTCACTTTTGTGCTCATTTTTGTACTGCTTGTGGCGCAATAACTGGATTTCGAATTAAAGTTTGGGCTTTGATTGTGTTCAATAAATCTAGCCATGTGTATGTGTTGTTCTGTGTGTAGTTTTTATTTAAAGGTATTTCAACTGTTGTTATTACCGGATGATGTCGTAATTGTCGAGCTGGCACGTTGCTAGTAGAGTTAACTCTCGAAGAGCCTTTGGCTTCTCATATACCAAAAGGACAATGAGTAAGGTCCAAAATACGCTAGGAAGTCCTAAGATTCCTTGACGACTATTTTTTTTTAGGCTGGAACGAGGAGGGTTGAAATAATCTATTGTTTTGCTCGTTGTTACTGTTTATCATTATCATAACTGTTGAGCCGTAATATCGTTAGTAGGACTTCTTCTTGAGTTCTTTGGCTTCTCAAAGGACGAAGAACAACGAGGATAAGTCCGCTAAAGAACAGAAAATCCTGTGATTCCTCGGTGATCATCTCGGCTACCAAAAGCTTATCTTTTGGGTCTGTCGAAGAGAGAGTGAGGATGAGGATAGTAGACTTTGTCATATTTACCTTTAGTTTTGTGTGTTGTGCCTTTCTTTTGGTCTCAAAACCCGAAATTAGATTTTCACTTTTCCTTTAGGATCATCTTCAGTATGAAAACACATTAGAAGGATAAATATAGTCGTGTTCTGGGATGCTGGACATTTGAGTATGTTTGTTCGGAGAAGTTAGCTTAATTTTGTTGTCGTAGCACTGTGTATGGTCTATACTCAGGTTAAGGATTCCCCGAGAATCTTTATCGATCTACAATGTTAAGAGTAAGGATTCAATGAGGGGATGAAGTCCTTTGAATTTCCTTAAAATAGTCTATCCGTGGTTATGAATTTTTTTTTTATAATTATTTTCCAGTGGCTTTTGAAACAAATTAATAGTTGGGTACTATTTTGCTTTTGTATGTCCCTCTTTCCATTTCTGTGGATCATTTCAAAGTTCAAGTCTTTTGCATCACATGTTGGAAATCACGTTATGACTACTATTAAAATGATTCCAATAAGTAACAATTAGCGTGCATATTGATAGGAATTTGGGCGCTTTAGAAAATTTGCTTCTGATTCAGTTTTTGCTAAAGTCTTGCTTGCTCCTCTCAATTTCATTTTTTTTTACCAACTTGCAGTTTTGTTTCATAAAAGAATAGTCATGACCAATCTGTGTTAATGTGGGTTCTTCGATAAGACATTGTTTGCTACCAAGTCATTCTTTTTTTAAGACATAGTTCAGCCTGCAGATTGACCAAAATAGCAAAATAAAATTAGTCCAATGCTTATTCATATGTGATATAACCGACTTCCACATTAATTCCATGCATTTTTTTTACCTTCTCGTACAGATCCTAGCCCACTTTATACAAGCATTGTCGTAGACCCCATATCCTTCATATTCCTTTCTACCATTCTCCTCTATATGGACATGTCGGGTTTGGTGTAGTGGAGCTTCGGTTGAGAAGCTTGCTTTGGTTAAGTGGGGTTTCGATTGTGGAGTTTGGATGGGAGGAAACTGGCTTCCAAGTCCTCCTTGTTGGACTTGATCAACTTGTGGGGGAAGTGGTCTATCTTGTTCTCGGTTTTGAGGGCTATTTGGAGCTTGGATTGTGGCATTATGTGGTGGTCTTGGAGGATTGGTCATTGGAAGTAAATTTTCGGGAGTAAAAGCACGAGAATTCCTTTGACTCTCCATTCGATCCAACCTCTCACTCATAGTTACCACATCCGAGTTAATTTTTTCAAGACCCACATTTGCCCTAGAAAGGTCTCGGTACAAAGCATCAAGGAGGGCCAAAATGGTTTCCATTATGGCCAAATGTTACCTACAAAACAACAAACAAGTTAATTATACTCCTCACACTCCCTCTCTATTGTTTTGTCTCTCGGATTTTTCACACTTTGATCTCACAAGTGTCGTAACCTTGCTTGTACTCCATGAGGCATTGAGAGGTGGACCAAGTATTACAACGAGTAAATCGAATAAGACATACAAAGGAACGTATACACGAAGAACGGTTTCAAAACTAACTTACATTCTAGTACTAGCTTGTAAGTTAGTAATGGAATCAACAAACGAAACTAAAAAAACAATAAAATGAAACTAAGAAATCTAAAATTTGAGCTTAAAAATTGTCAGTGAACAGTAAAAACGTGATGATGTGGCAACCCTCAATTGGTCATGGTTTTGTCAAGTTTTATTGCTCAAGGTTCAAGTCTTGACCAATTTTTGATCTGGCTTGGTGGAATTGTTTAAGGAGGGAAAAAATAAGTCTTGGAACTCTTTTTCAACTCAAGTTTCAAGACTTGGACTTTTGTAGTATTTTCCCTTAAAACAAGGCCCTCAAAACATGGAAGTTGGTTGGAAAAGGGTTGTAAAGTCTTTGAGTGGTTGGAAGTGGTGGTAAAAGTCTTTGATGACTAACAAATACTACAACCCTTCCTTCACCCTCTTAGATCTAACATCCACTTTTTTTTCAATAAAAGATGAAGATTGGTGAAGAACAACAAGAACACCAAGAACACAAACTTTTGAATATTGGAATCTAAGGTTCAAGTTGGTCTCACACTTCAATCAACACTTTATCAAGTTCCACCTTTCAACAAGAAGTTCTTAAGCCACCAATTCACAACAATAACACAAGGTCAAGCTCAAGAACTCAACAACAACAACAACAACCTTCAACAATAAGGATCAACACATGACCACTTCAAGTTCACAACAACAATGTCAATATTATAAGCTCAACCTTTAGATCTAGACACTTTTAGTGTTGGTGAGAAAGAACCAACACTAGAAACACACTAGACAAACAAAAGAACTACAATATCTAGTCAAGAAAAACAAGAAAATCTCGGCCAAGACAACAACACAACACAATTTTTGCCCAAGAACACAAAAATGGATAGATTGCTATTTTTTGGAATTTTTCAGTTTTTATCAACTTTTTTTTTTTTGACTAATCAAACCCAAGATTGGCTTTATGGGAACAAAAACCAGCCTTGCTCTGATACCAATTCATATTGAAAGTTGTAACACTTGAACCAAACTCTCTCTAGTGTGAGGAGTGTACCACCTTAGTTTAGGGCTTGGAAAAGCCACCAAATCCAAAATGAGGGTGATGCTAGGGTGGAATCGCTAGTATTGCCAAACATTTTTAGAAACCTTGGCGCTTGAGTGGTTCACGCCCTCTTGTGTCATTTTAAGAGTGTTGGTGTTGCCTATTACAAGTATTAAGGGTCTTAGTGTGTGACATACACTTAGGTTCTTAGTTCTTGTGAGAGTTGATGTCTCACTTCTTATCCTTGCACTTCTTGTAATCGTGTTTGTGTTTTTTTCTAGTAAAGCCGTGTATTGTTGTTATCTTGTTGTTGTTGTTGTCTTATCATCTCGTGTTCATTTTGTTGTTGGCTGTTTTTGGTGTAAAGTACACCTTGTATCATCTCGTTCTTGTGGTATTACTATTGGCCGAGACTTGTTCCCCTTTTGGTCCTCGATGATATGGGAATGATCTACGAAGTGCTAAAACAGTCCTCAACACAAGAAGAAACTGAGAGCAAGATAGAGACAAGTCACGGAAACAATGCAAAATACACGAGATAAAGAAGATAAGATACAAACATACAAAGTGAAATAAGATAAGGGATAGGCAAAATGACATAAGATCTTACCAAACAATGAGAAACAACACGTGTATTGAACGAAGAGACCCTCAAAGTCGCAATAATCAAACACCAATCTTCTTACGGTGACCGCTAAGGAAATCAACTCACCTCAAGAACCACCGTTTCTAACTAAATGTCAATATTGGCTTTTCCAAGCCCTAAACTACAATAGCTTTTCCAAGCCCTAACTAAGATTACACTAAGGTGTTCTACTCTCAAAGTCATTTCGTGAGTTGTTTATTGATATTGAAAGTTGTAACACTTGAACCAAACTCTCTCTAGTGTGAGGAGTGTACCACCTTAGTTTAGGGCTTGGAAAAGCCACCAAATCCGAAATGAGGGTGGTGCTAGGGTGGAATCACTAGTATTGCCAAACATTGTTAGAAACCTTGGCGCTTGAGTGGTTCACGCCCTCTTGTGTCATCGTAAGAGTGTTGGTGTTGCCTATTACAAGTATTAAGGGTCTTAGTGTGTGACATACACTTAGGTTCTTAGTTCTTGTGAGAGTTGATGTCTCACTTCCTATCCCTTTCATTCTTGTAATTGTTTGTTGTTGTTCTAGTGAAAACCGTGGGTTGTTGTTATCTCTTGTTGTTGTTCTTGTTATATTGTGTTCATCACGTGTTATTGCTACTGTTTTGGTGTAGAAATACACCTTGTGATCCCCTTGGTGTTCTCGGTTCTCTTGTGTTTTTGCTACTGCCGAGAGAGTGTTCTTGTTGAGCTCTCGGTTTCTCTTATTTTGTGTCTTGTTTCCGTATTGTGGGTTAATTCCGTTAAAATTTTAAACTTTGTGAATTACGTTGTTTAGAATGATTCTAATTCTTGTCTTTCTTCCTTTACATGTGAATCTATTTTGGAGTCCGCAATGGACTCCCTCCCATCGCATTCTCAAGTGAGCCAATGAGGTCCATATCCTCAATGTTTAAATCCAAAAGTGATCCCATGGCATAAATACAAGGAGTTAGAGGAAGAAAGGCGAGTTAAAGACCCACATTTGAAGCGGCTAAGAGACTCCAAAGTCTCATTTGTTGTTTAATTTGTTTAAATATTATTGTCTTTATTTTATTTTTCTTATTTATTTATTTATTCATCATTCATTTGAGCCACGAAACCAAAGTTGTATTTAATACAGGTGGAGCAAGATTCGCGCCAAAGGCTCGAAAACTAGATTAGGACATGTGAAATAAGTTGAAATCCCAATTAGACTAGGACAGGTTTCGTTGATTTGGGCCCAATGGCCTAAATCGTTTACTTTCTCCTCCCTTTCCCCTTTTATGTGTTTACTTGCTTATTCATTTTATTTAGACTTAGTTTAAAATCCCTGATAAGTTGCCTAAATCTATTTTACACAAATCGTTTTCTAAAACCAATCACTTTCGACAAATCAATCTTTTTTCGAAGTTAATCAAAAGACGATTTATAAACAGTCCGGATAACCGCAAGTTAGCGGACGTTTTAGGTGTCTAACACCTTCCTAAAACGTTAATAGAAACCGCTTACTCAGAATCTTCAAACTTAAAACGATTTTTCTGTTTTGGATCGTTTAAAGAACTTTATAAAAGTTTCTTAATTCCTTTTCAAAATTAAATGACGACTCTTCTCATAAGTCAAAATTTCTCCGCAAAACATTGTTAATTGCTTTTCTTCTCAATTTCCAGTCAGCAGGATACCCAATCAAAGCTTATAACAGTTCTCTCTTGTGTGCCCATTTAAGTATGACCATGGTATATGAAACCTCTTAATCCTCCAATATTTGTTAATTGCTCTCTTATGTGCTTGCAAGTGGATCAGACTTAAAATTGGTTTTGGGCCTAACTCACACCCCAAAAGCTAGCTCGTGAGGAGGAGGATTGCCCAAGCATTATAAAAAGACCACTCATCTCATTAACCATCAATGTGGGACTTTTTTCTCAATCTTTAACAATAATTACTTATTTTAATTAACCATGAAAAGAATCAGTCCCAACTATGCTAAATTGATTGTGATTTTAACGAGGAAAAGAAGTAGTAGTACATATTCCTTTGTCATACTTTTTAGTACCTGGCTTATCAAAGTTAATCTTTCAGCTAACAATATTATTTGTGATATGAAGGAGGAACTTATACATGGATATTGTTAATAGCATGTTTGTTCCACCAAAATAGTGTAACCAAATTTTGGAAGCAATTTCCTCTAAAGCGAATACACTAACAATTACCATTTGGAGTCCAAACGTCTGAAATATTCCTGTACTACCTATTGCTGGTCCCGAAGGGTGTAGGTAGTTTGGTTAGTCCAAAGATAGTTATCAGTTCAAGAATTAACTACTGAGCTCAATGTGATAAGAAATTCTCAAGTACGATTCTAGCTAGGAAAGTATTGAACAACCTATTCTGACTGGAGAGATATCATCAAGACGGAGCTTCCTCTTCACCATTTCTTAGATCATAAAGTTTTAAAAGGCAATGTTTTACCTAAATATTGGAAAGAATAAAGGAGATTGTTTTTTTTTTTTTGTCTAAGAACTCGAAAGGCAGTCATTTTCGTCTTTTTTCTCTGATTTTTCCATGTCAAAATCACAATTTAGTGCTCCATGCAAAAGAAAAGGGGTTACTTTGAGTCTAATATTTCTGCCTTAATTTTTTCGTCGAGCTCCTCTGGAACTAGACGGAAAATTTTACTGAAACAACTGCTACATTACAAGTTTATGTAGTAGCCCTTCTTGTGCTCTATTTTTGCTTGCTAATTTACATGGCAGGAGTGATGTCTAATTCCCTATCATTCCAAGGCATATTTAAGTTTTAACTAAAAAAAACAAATATGGAAGGCATAAAACCATACGACCATATGTTAAATACAGATACTTAAGCATACATATTTATTTAATTTAAACACTGGAGCTTTACTGCGCTTAGCGGAAGCTTTAATGCTCTAGACTGTCCTTTACAGGAGTTTGATCTTCTTCACTTTTAGTGATAATTTGTAGGAACAAGGCACAAAGCATTTTTCTTATGCATAGCAAGTCCAGGCAAAACATCGGTGTCAATGTCTTCTCTTTTCATTCCACTAGGCAACTCCCAATCAAACGCATAAAGAAGATTGGAAAGTACAAGTTCCACAGTTGCCACACCAAGTGCGACACCGGGGCACCTTCTTCTGCCTGCTCCAAATGGGAGCAACTCAAAATTTTGGCCCTTGAAATCGATATCGCTGTTCAAGAACCTCTCAGGTGTAAATTCTTCTGGATTTTCCCATATTTTAGGATCCCTTGCAATTGCCCAAATGTTGACATGAATTATAGTTTTCTGTTTAATTTCATATCCTTCTAGTATGGAGTTTTTCATTGTCTCTCTTGGTAATAACAATGGAGCTGGTGGATATAATCTAAATGTCTCTTTTATCACTGCTTTGAAATATTGAAGATTTTGGATGTCGTCATCATTCACTATGGACTTTTTCCCAACCGATTCTCTAATTTCTGCTTGAACTTTCTTCATGGCATTCGGGTTCCTTATCAAAGCTGTCATTGCCCAGATTACTGCAGCTGTGCTTGTGTCTGTTCCACCTACTAGCAAATTCTTCCAGACAAAGAGGGAGGATAAAATTAAATGCAACATTTTCATATCAATTTGAATTGTTTTCCTAATTATAAACTGTTTTAGCATGTGGAACATCACAAGTTCAAAAGGTATGCAGTATTTGACAAAAATCTTTCTGTATATAATGACCATTCCACAAACATAACCGCAGAAAAAACTTAGCCGCAGCCCGCATGACACTGTTAATACCAAGCCAATAAATATATCAACACAAAAGACTTGCATATACACAATTTTTAACATCTAACTGTGATTAGTTGATACTCCTTCGTTTCAATTTGTTGTCTAGTTTTGTGACACAAAGTTTAAGAAAGTAAAGTAGACTTTCGAATAAGAGTGTCAAACGGGCCGGGCCGGGCCGGGCCAACCCGGAACCGGCCCTCCCATTTTACCCGGGTTCTGGGCCGGTTACGGGCCAGGTTTGGCGTTAACTGGGCCGGCCGGGTCAAACAGTAAAAAAATTAAAACCCACCCGAACCCGGCCCACTTAACCCAATCCGGTCAAACCCACCAAAATCCGATCAAACCCGGTTAAAAACCGGTCAAACCCGTTTAAAAAATAAATAAAAAATCCAATATACACTATATACACTCCAATATACACTATATACACTCCAATATACAATATATATTTTTAAAAAAATATATAAAGTATAAACAATTACACATATATACGTACCATTCAATATATAATTATATATGACTATACGTACTACTTTAAATAAAACATATGCTATAATAGTATAATATATATATATATATATATATATATATATATATATATACACTACAATATATATATATACTAATTTATAAAACATGTACACATGTATACGTTAAATATATACTACTTTAGAAGATATATACACATATATATGCACCATTCAATATATATGTACTACTTTAAATAAAATATATACTACAATATAGTGATATACATATATATATATACAACAATATGTATATATATATAGTTACATACTAATTTATAAAACATATACACTTGTATACTTTAAAGATAAACGTCTATAGAAGATATATACACATATATACGCACCATTCAATATATATGTACTACTTTAAAAAAAGTATATACTACAATATATATACTAATTTATAAAACATAAAGTAATGTATACGTTAAATATACACGTCTATAGAAGATCTATTCACATATATACACTCTATTCTATGTATATGTAATACTTTAAATGAGATATATACAATATATATACATTACAATATATATTTGTATAGTTATATACTAATTTATAAAATATATACACATGTATACGTTAAATATACACGTCTATAGAAGATCCATTCACTCTATTCTATGTATATGTAATACTTTAAATGAAATATACTATAATGTATATACATTACAATATATATTTGTATAGTTATATACTAATTTATAAAACATATACACATGTATACATTAAATATAATGTAGCATGCAATCAGCAGAATCAACAAATGAACCACAATGTTGGTTAAAAGCTAGTGTAATAGGAATTCTATATTTATAACAAGTTTTTAAAAATTCATACGTAGAATTCCATCTAGTATCAATTTCCTCAGGCATCAAAATCGATGGAAGTCCATTTTCTTGACATTTAACTTTAAATTCTCTAATTCTCGATCTACGATTATTTCCTTGAATAAAACCAACGGCAAGACGAATTTTTTCAATATAAAGCTCAAAAAACTCAAGACCATCTTTTACAATTAAATTATATATATGACATGCACACTTAATATGAAAAATTTCAGGCAAGGGCGGAGATAGCGTAGATTTTATTTTTGTTATAGCAGTCTTGTTGTTAGAAGCATTATCAAAAGCAATACATAAAATTTTATTTTCTATACCATAATATCCGATAATTTTAACAATAGAATCAACAATAAATTGTCCAGTATGTTTACGATCTTCATCATATAAAAAGCAAGAATATGTTTTTGCATCACGAAATTACTATCCATCCAATGACAAGTAACGGTTAAATAATCATTTTTATTTACAACACGACCAAGATCAGAAGTTAGGGACAATCTACATTGAATATTTTTTAACAATGTTGATAAATAAAAACAATATTGTGAATAGAGTCTAAAAATATCAGACCGACAAGTAGTTCTAGGAATACCATTAAACATAGGATTATAAATTGCTTGTATATAACGAATAAAGGCATCAGAAGAAGGAAAACTAAAAGGCAAACAACCCACAACTACCATTTTAGCTATTTCTTCCTTGTCCCTCAATTTATTATACTTTTTCGCTACTTGACCGGTTGCTGGGTCCATTCTAGTTTGCGTTGACCCACCAACATCCCCACCACCTTTTGCAATATTTAACTCTCTTTTGTGATCTTCAGCTACATGTCTCATTAACGTACCCGTACCCCCTTGCTTGCCTCCACTTCTATGCTTATATATTTGTTGACAAATATTGCATTGCACCTCAATATCTGATATACGTTCAAAAAATTGTCATGCAATACTAGTTTTTTTACGAGGTTTTGGGGCACTGGGAGGACGGGAAGGGAGATTAACTGATTCAGATCTAACGTTAGCATCTCTTACTGCGGGTGTCTCAGCAATATTTTCATTATCTTCATCTAAATTAACCGCATCTACTTCATTTTCTTCTTCTATACCGTAATTTTCCTAAGCTTCTACATAATTCATATCGTGAGCACCTACACCTATTTCTTCCTCAAAAGGTGTATCAAGCGGTACCGGAGGCGAAGGCACACGGGTATATCTACTACTTGAACTACCTCTACCGCTAGTAATTCGCATTTTACTACCACTACCGCTTCCGGGACAAAATTTTTTAACTCCTTTAGTAGCGAGGTTTTTTAATTTATCCATAATATAAATTAAATTAAACTAAAAATATTCAAAATACACAAATATAATAAAATTAAATATTAAACAATTAATACAATAAATAAAAATTAAACGTAAGAAATGGAACGACAATACCAAATTTTGGAAGTATCCGAAGTGTAACACCCCGTAAATTTTTTCGTACACTTATCGCGATTATATGGAGTCCTAAAGGCTTGCGTATGGATTAAATTAAGTTTATGGTGTTCGGAAGTATCCCGTCAATAGTTGTATGTGTAGGTATTGGAATAAGCTTTCCAACGATATAAAGTTTGCCCAAAACAAAGGAGTATTTCATATAAGCGAGCACATTCGAAATTTCAAAACGGTGGCCGGGAAGCCTGTGAACAGTAAATCTGCAGGAAAATTACTGCAGCTAGGCAAATTTTTTTTGGATCAACTTTAGACGATCATAACTTCTTGTACAAAAAGAACTGTGTAAGCTGCTATATATCGACGAAAAGCTCCGAGAGTCTTCTTTCCGATGAAATTGGTTTCATCCAAATCCAATGTCTGAGTAAGGAGCTATACCCGTTTTACTACAGCCTATAAAAAAAAAACAGAATTTTGGGACAGATTTTTGGGTCAACTTTAAACGATCATAACTCCTTGTACAGGAAGAACTGGGTGGTATACTTTATATAAAAATGAAATCCCTTTGAATTATCTTTCCAATTCAATTGGTTTCACCCAAATCCAATACCGGAGCAAAGAGTTATGATCAATTTATTTCAGCCTGTCAAAACTGTCCACTGGGGACAGATTCGGATTTTATTTAAATTTTTAGGGCAAAATGGTCATTTTCTATTACCTCTTGGACAAAAATTGGTCTCTATAAACATAAACTTAGCCTCATATATATCATATATCATCCAATTATTAAGAGAAGGTGAAACCCTAGCCTAATTTCAACTTCAAATATTTTGTGATTCAACCGTAGAAAATTCGAATTGGTTCCGTAGTTGTGTTCACCATCTCGAAAGCTTCGAGAAGCACCCCATGGTTATGTAAGGAGGATTCTAAATACAAGAGTTCATTGTTAAGGTATGAATATTGTTTATTCTTGATTCTTATCCATGAATAAGTATTGATAAAGGATTATGAGTATTGTCTTGATGTTGGAAGATAACTAGGAACATAGTTATGAATTGTTTTGTATAAATTGTTAGTAGTAAATTATGGAAGTTGTTGTATTGGATTATGGAGGATGAATTGTGGTGATATATCATTATATTAGTGGTTATGTATGCCTAGTGATCATGTTGGTATTGGATGGTGATTAAGAAGGGAAATAAAGGCTAAGAGTGATGTTGAGGGATATTGCATGAAAAGGCATGATATGTGAATGTAATAAGAGTATAAGAGGATGTATGTAGCACTCTTATTGATGAGTTAAAGGATTACTTCCTAGACATTATTTGGTGAAGTTAATACCTAAATGGTAAGGTTTGATTGTTAATACTAGTTTGCCACAAATGACTTATTGTAGATAACTGTTCGAAGAGAACGGGAAGTCAAGTTGGACTTGTATTGAAGTGGTTATATCAAGGTATGTAAGACATACTCTATCTAATCTTTGGCATGAATAATGACCCATGGAACTCTCAAGTAAGCTTCCAACATTGTCCTACGACACATGACACATAATAACATCACATGATCTTCGACACTACCAATTGAACTTGTTTTCACTTTTAAGATGTCCGGCTAGTCAAAAAAATGTCTATATACTATTGTTGACTCTGAAATGGTTTAATGAGGTATCCATGATTCTCTACTTCATTTTCATGATATTGATTACCTATTTACATGTTTTTCCTATTGAGGTATCATGGTTTCAAGTTCCATAAGGTGTGACCACAAAGTAACCAATCTCAAAGATTAATTGAATTAAGAAATGGAATGTCTTTATTTTAAATTGATGATATGATGTATTGTATTAGTACCACTGATCAGGTGGCCATTGTATTATAAAGATTATGTGTATATGCTATTCCAGGGGTGGTCCCTGATGTATTGTATTAGTACCACTGATCAGTTGGTCATTGTATGACATATGTTATGTATTGATAAGGAATACGGGAAGTAATGATATGAAAGTAATGTGCAGGTATCCCATCAGCTCTTTTAAGTGTGGTCTACTCATACTGTTTATTCACTGGTATCTGGGTTCTGTTGATCTTTTGTACCTCATCTTGATACTCACTGCCTTACATACTCAGTACATATTTCCGTACTGACGTCCCTCACGGGGGACCTGTATTCATGCCTGCAGGAACAGGTACTTCAGGTCGTACACCTCCGCAGTAAGAGCCAGGACATTCTGTTGATAGTGTAGAGCTCCAGTTGTTTCGAGGCATCCCAAGTCGTTTCTATATGTATTTTTTATATTTGTATAAAAGTCTTTTGTGGGCGGGAGTTTGTCCCGACCCTAACTCAGTTGTGTATCTATGTAGAGGCTTTTGTAGACATATTGTACAGCCATAGGAGTGTTTGGTTGATAGACGTGATGGCTCTGACGGCCAATTACTGTTTATATATATATATATGCGTGTCTGCTGGGCTGATACAGGTACTGTTTTCTTCTATTTACAACGAAGTGCTGCCCAAATTTCTAATTTTCATAAGTAATGTAAATGTGAAAGTATAGGTTATGAACGGGTTCTCCCGGGCCTCCTCGGCTACGGGTGCCAGTCCGCTCCAATGGGATTTGGGGCGTGACACGAAGATTGCGACTTTAGAAACTTTCGCTCGTACTTTGTAAACGAAAAATTAAAAAATTAAAGTGAACACTTTAAGAAATTAAATATATTGAATATTTGAGAATTGAGAATTGAGAATTGAGATTTGAGAGAGAATGAGATTTGAGAGAGTGAAAAATTGTGTGAAAAATGATTTGAAGTTGTAGGGTATTTATAGATTTTTTTTGGAGATTAAAAAATATTTTTTAAAGTTTTTTTTTTTTTTTTTTACTAAATGGGCCCAAACTAGCCGTTTGGACCCAAAAACGGCTATATAGCCGTTGGGCCAACGGCTAGTTTGGCCCAAAATCCAATTTTTTTTTATTTTTTTTAAATTTTCCGGGCCGGGCCGGTTAACCGGCGGGCCTGGATCGGGCCGGGTTAATCGGGCCCATTTTAACAAAATAACCGGCCCGGGACCCGGAACCCTAAAGCCCTGGGGCTTACCGGGCCGGGTCAAACCGGGCCGGATTAGATAATCGGGTCGGGCCGTTTGACACCCCTACTTTCGAATATTGTAGTCTTAAATATGTGATGTGGAGTCATGAAACTAAACAGTTTTCAGAAAAGGAAAGAGAAAAAAGAAAATAAGACAAACGGTTAAATATTTAGCTAGGTGTAAGCATCCGAGGAGAGAAAATATATAAAATGGACACAAATGGAGTAGTTCATTACCATGATAATTCCCTTTATGTCATCAAAAGTAAGATCGATTGGAGTTGATTTCTCCTTCTTCAATTTGAGCAAAAGATCAACAATATCTCCTTCCATGGATTTTGGCCTATTGGGATTGAGATGCTGCTCGACGAGTCCTTCATAAAACTCATCCAGATCCTTAAAATTCTTCTCGAGTCTATTTATTCTTCCAGAGAGTTTATCAATCCAACCTAAGAGAGGAAAACAATCAGAGAAAAAAAATCCTCCCAACATTTCTTCAGTCACTTTTAAGAGCTCAGCAAATTTCCTCCTTTCATGTGTTTCTTCATCGTACCTAATACCATAAGCCACTCTACAAATAATTGTAGTTGTAAGTGAAATCACTATACTGCTTAAATTTGTAATTTGTGAAGTGGCAGCTTGTTGAGATATTTTCTTGATCATTCTTGATACTTCATCTTCACGAATTGGATTGAAAGATTGCACTTTCTTGAGACTAAATAAATGAAGCACACAAATTTTTCGAAGTTCTCTCCCATAGTCATTATAAGGTGCAAAGACTAAATCATGACCGTTGTAAGACAGTTTTCGCTGGCCAAGAAGAAGAGGTCTACTACAAAATACTAAATCTTGAGTCTGCATCACTTCTTTTGCTAATTTTGCTGAAGAAATTACGACCATAGTAGCAGAACCAAGTTTCAATGAGAATATTTTTCCATATTTCTTGGAAAGTTTATAAAAATAGACATGAGGGGCTAAACTATCAAATTGATGCAAATTTCCAATGAATGGGAGCTCTATAGGTCCTGGTGGCATATTGTTTTTTCCATTCTTTTTGTTTTTTTGAAGAAGAAAACTGAGAATAGTGATGATAAGAAGAGCTACAAAGATTAGAAAAAATACCATGTGTGTTTTTTTGGGAAAAGTCACTTGAAATGTCTTCTATATGTTGTATTAAGTTTTTCTACTATTTCTTTCATTTATAGTACGTACTGTACTACTCCATCTGTCTTAATTGTTTGGCCTGATTTGGAGTATGAAAGTCAAATTAATTAGTGTTCGATATGAATTCGAACATAGAATGTTTAATATTTTTTGAAATAAAATTGTACATATTCAAAAACTATATAAAAAAATACCATAAGCCAAGTCACAATACTTAAAAGTAGGGAAAAGAGTACTATTAGCCAAGTCACAATACTTAAAAGTAGGGAAAAAGTGTGAAAAATACCTGTACTTTAGCGAAATTTGCAGTTACACTTCCTAAACTTTACGAGGGTCCTATGACCCCCTAGACTATTTTTCTATCGTATTTAACTGACATATATTTGGTACTTGGACCGTTGCGTGTATTTCACGCACATTGAGCGCGTAAGAAAAAATGTTTGATATGGGGCGAGTATATGTCAGTTAAATACGGCAAAAAATAGTCTGTGGGGGTCGTAGGACCCCCGCAAAGTTCAGGGTGCGTAACTGCAAATTTCGCCTAAATACATGTATTTTTCGCACATTTTCCCCTAAAAAGTATTTTGAATAAATGAAAATACATATTTAAAAAATATATAAATCTAAAGAAATTTATAATTTAAAGGAAGAAAAGGGCATTATTAATGCATTTGTAAGTGATAGAAAGGGATGCTAATATACTATACATATGATATTTTAGGAGGTAGTTTGATTCGTAGTACAAAGTTGGAGAAGACAAATAATTTTCAGCCATATATTTTCAACATGTTTTTCTTTTTGTATGGTCATTTTCATGGAAGTACACACAGAAAAATGATAGGAAACAATAATTACAGCCTGGAAAATGACTTTTGTTCTCTAGCAATCTGTTTTTTTTTCCTAGCATTTTAATTTGAAGACACAATTAATATACAAGGAGGGGATATAAAACCAAAAACCTTCCCAAGAAGAGCAATATATATACAGTATACAGTTTTGTTTTGGGGTGTTGATTGCGATAATTACTTATAGCAATCACTCTTAGAGCTTTCGTTATAATATTTTCTTTCTCATATTACATATTATTTGATCAAGTCAATTACAAAATATAAACGTTAAATATTTAATAATTAATTTTTTACTTTTACTTCATGCTTTATGAATCATCTTTCAATGATATTATTTATACAAGATTTTGATAATAGTTATCTGACAACAAGATCGAAGAGCTTTAATTTTGACTTTTTTGTTATTTTTTAATCAAAATTGATTATTTAATTACTTTAAAATATTAAAATAGTCTTAACAAAATTAATATTTTATATGAGCTTTTATTTAACGTGGTTAGAAATTGAATGCTCATAAATTCATAAAAATGTTAATATTTTTCAATTTTTATGATCTTTGCGAATTATAATTATTTTATATTATTTTAAATTATATTATTACATATATATATATATATATATATACTTTGACAAAGAATGTTAAAGCTTTTATCAGCATTAGTTAACTCGCACTGAATCCAATGTCGCTATATGCTTTCGGATATTTAGAAAGATTAAGCACTAGTAAGTTGTTGTGAGGCTAGGATTCAGTGACTTTCCCCGTGGCCATACATCAGAATCCATGATTTAAAGTTTGTGGGTTCTTCATATTATATAAAAATAAAATT
The DNA here is from genome assembly GCA_030864215.1 of Capsicum pubescens. Classification (NCBI taxonomy): domain Eukaryota; kingdom Viridiplantae; phylum Streptophyta; class Magnoliopsida; order Solanales; family Solanaceae; genus Capsicum; species Capsicum pubescens. Next base: position 14,513,032 of record CM061546.1, read on the forward strand.
AAATAATAATTAAGAGGATTTGAACTGTTTTTTTATTTTTATTTTTTTTTAAAGAGGATTTGAACTGTTTTTTTAATTTTATTTTTAAAGAGGATTTGAACTCACAACCAAGAAGACAATAAAACTTTTACAAGTCCATCTACTCTACTAGACCACTAGACCAACAATACACTTTGTTTATAATTTCCTAACTTATAATTCTTATATATTTACTAAATTTCTCAATATAAATGCTAAATTCGCACAAAATTATTGGGTTACCAAAAACCACCCCTAGATCCGCCCCTGAGCCACATATTCTTGATAAGGTTCATGTATTGACTCAAACAGACATAGGCCAAGCCAAGATACCTTCCCCCTTTCACCATCTACAGGCAGACACCTGGGGTATTTATGTTAATAATAATAGCTTCATCGTATGACAACAAATTGGTCCACTATAAAAATAAGACTTCATAAGATCAGGGACTTAAGAATGGAGCAGTTTCTTTTAAAGTTTGAACTACTTGTAACTTTCATAAATCGTCCACCCATTTTCGGTAACTGTTCGACAACTGCTTTTGATGGACTAGCAGTACAAATGGGAGATTTAGTAATTGGTCTGTAAGCGCAAGATATCTTCTTTGAACTTTGATACCATCTAATTAAAAGTGAGACTTTCTGGGTGACTTACCAGAAGAAATTGCCGACTATGACTACTCTGACAATGACTGAAGGTACACCAACTTCAAATTTCGCTACACTATCTAGATTTGTATCTCTAATAGACAAATCGAGTAACCGATCAAATGAAAATATGAGGGACAGACTATGACAATGACTGAAGGTACACCAACTTTAAATTTCGCTACACTATTTAGATTTGTATCTCTAATAGACAAATCGAGTAACCGATCAAATGAAAATATGAGGGACAGACAAATGACTAAATAATCTTGCTAGAACGGCCTCTTGATAGAGGAGTAGAAGCATTGATCCCCTTCATCAAATTTTTAGCGTCTTTTAGAATATAAATTTCTATAAAAAAAAAATTAAATTTTGTGCTCAGATAGATACCTTTACGTGAATCCAAAATAACGTCGTGCGATTGGTGGCCCACGAATTAATGCATGCTCCTAAAGGAACTAATAATGCACGTAGAAAGTGCCAAATGGTCACTTATCAGTTGACAACTTGACTTATCTAAGGATTTTCCATCTGGCCCTAATTAGTTGGTTGGCAAATATTTATCCACGTTTGTGATTTATACTAAATTAAATAATTTTGACAGTGAATAAATAAATAAATGTTATTTAATTATCATTAAAAAATAAATATTGCGATAACGACACTAATTTTTTAGTGAGGGAATAAATCAAGCGAAAGATGAAATGTTTCAATTAATTATAATTTTAAAACTTAATTAAAGTCTCTGATAATGACAAGAGAAAATTGCTCGGATATTAAGCACCTTTCACTTTCAATCGAAGGTTGTGAGTTCGAGTCATCCAAAAAGCAAAAGGGTTCAAAGCTCATAGATACCAAATATCATGTGAAAAAAAAAACAGAAAAGAAGAAGAAACATTAGTTGTACAATAAAATGATCAAGTGGCTTACATATACAAACTAGTAGTAGTACATATTGTTGTTCCGGTGGGTACGAAATCTCTATGTTTTCTATACAAACTTCAAACTAAGTTCAAGAATAAGTTTTCAAGAACTACAATGAAGTTCTAACACCTTCAAACACAAGTTCAAATGAATAATCAAATGAAGTGTTTATCAACTATTAAGAAATGAAGATGAAGATGAAGCAGAAATTTAAGAACCAGGCCCACCAACTTCCCGATGTGTCCTTAAGGAATTTATTCTCCTCAAGTATCCGAGGTTATGGAATCTTTCCTCTCAGAATAAAATGGTTCCCTTTCTGAAAGTAGTGGTACGTCAAACTTTCAGAAACTTCAAACGCATTCAACAGTTTGATGATCGCAATGGAGTTTTTAAGAAAAAGAAGAATGTTTTCAACTCTAAAAAATTATTGTTTTTACCTGAGGAAAAATTCAGGTATTTATAGCCATCAACGTGTTGTTTCATGAGAAGAAGCAATGGTTCAGAAAGGTGCAACTCTTCAGAAAGTCACAACCCATTGGAAATGTCATAACCATTCAATCCAAAAATGTGCCTATTCAAATTGCATCCTATCTCTTAGTGTCTTTTCGAAAAAACACGACCTTTTCTATTCACACCTCTTAATAATCCAACAATCCCCCACATGAATGGGGAATAACTATTTTTTCGTAAAACTTTACGGACAAGTATGTGACCATCAAGCAAAGACTGATTGCATCTGGATAAGTAGGTTTTCCTTTGAACTTTCCGTAGTAAACATACATCGGATGCACTCGGTCAATAGGTAGATTTGATATCTTTGAACCATCGAGTTTTAGTGTACACCTAGAGAATACATGTCACGCAACTAGCCTTTTATCATTTATGGTTCACACAATTTTGTTCGTTTCAACCATGAACATGTCCTGATCTCATAAGAGCTTAGAGAATAGGCCTTTACTAACATTCTCTTTGAAGCGGTTTCCACTTCGCCCTCACAAAGGTGATTTCTAAACGTTCAATCCTATAGATTAAGTTATTTAGTCAAATCCACCAAATTTAGAAAATCATTAATAGATTTCTCACTATAAGACTTATTCTTGTTTCCTAAACATTGTCTACATCATGAGAATGAGTTGAGTATACTGACAATGTTGAATCGTCAGTCACAACTTTGTTTGATCTACTTGAACCTAGCTCTTGGGATCTCCAGTCTGCTAGGCAGAGTTACCTCCATGCTAACTATCCTAGTCCGTAAACCCATTCCTTTCGATGTTCTCTCAACTCCCTCTTTAGATAGGCCTTTTGTAAGTGGATTCGATACATTATCCTTTGACTTCACATAGTCAATAGTGATAATTTCACTAGAGAGTAGTTCTCTAACGGTATTATGTCTTTGTCTTATATGACGAGATTTACCATTGTACATCTTGCTCCCTACCCTACCTATCGCTTTTTGGCTATCACAGTGTATACATACTGGTGCCAATAGTTTGGGCCAATAAGGAATATCTTTCAAGAAATTTCAAAGTCATTCAGCTTTTTCACCGACTTTATCTAATGCGATAAATTGATATTCTATTGTAGAGCGGAAAATACATGTCTGTTTGGACTATTTCCAAAAGACTGCTCTTCCTCCTAAAGTAAATACCTATCCACTCGTGGATTTTACTTCATTCGATCCGGTGATCAAATTTGCATCACTATATCCTTGAATTACCATTGGATATTTATTATAATGCAACGCATAGTCTTGAGTGTATTTAAGATACCCCAAAACTCTTTTCATTGTCATCCAATGAGTTTTATTAGGATTACTCATATACCGACTCAATTTACAATCTACTAATAGCACAGCTATGTCTGGCCGTGTACTGCTCATGATATACATTAAACATCCAACACTCTTGCTTAGTCCAATTGTGAGTCACTTTCACATTCATTATTTTAAAGTGCAAAGCTCACGTCTAATGGAATCTTGGCAATACCAAAATCCAAATACTTAAATTTGTCAAGTGCCTTTTCAATGTAATGAGACTGTGACAACACCAACTCCCGTGGAGTTTTATAAATTCTTATTCCTAAAATCACATCCGCAACTTCAAGGTCTTTTATATTAAACTTACTCTCAACCATTCGTTTCGTAGAATTTATGTCAGAAATATCCCTACCGATGATCAACATATCATCCACATGCAAACAAACAATGACCTTGTAATTTAGAGTATCTTTAATGTAAACACATTTATCACATTCATTTATTTTAAACCTGTTTGCCAACATGGTTTGGTCAAACTTTGCATGCCACTGTTTAGGTGTTTGTTTTAGTCCATAAAGTGACTTAACAAGTTTGCACACATTCTTTTCTTTACCAAGAACCACAAAGCCCTCAGGTTATTCCATGTAAATTTCTTCCTGCAATTTTTCATTTAGGAATGTTCTTTTCACATCCATCTGATGGATTTTAAGACCATATACCACCGCCAAGGCAACTAACATTTGAATTGATGTTATCCTTGTTACAGGAGAGTATGTATCAAAATAATCAACGCCTTCTTTCTGTTTGAAGTCTTTTACTACTAGTCTTGTCTTGTATTTGTCAATAGTACCATCCGATTTCAATTTTATTTTGAAGATCCATTTAGAACCTAAAGGTTTATTTCTTGAGAAGATTAACCAACTCCCAAGTATGGTTAGATTGAATTAATTTCTCTATTGACTGTCTCTTTCCAAAAAGATGAGTTTGAAGACGACATCGCTTTCTTAAATATTTGAGGCTCATTTTCTAGGAGAAATGTTTCAAAATCTGATCCAAAGAAAGTTGACGTTCTTTGACATGTACTATGCCTTGGATTCTCATAATTATGTATATTATCGCTTGGTTCATCTCGAGGTCGTTTAGACCCTCCACTAGACTGTTCATGTCTAGTTTTATACGGATAAATGTGTTCAAAGAACTCCGCACTATCTGATTCAATTACCGTACTTACATTGATTTCTGGATGTTCGGATTTATGAACCAAAAACTGTCACGATCCCTGACCGCGACGGGCATCCCAAACCACGAAGGCCCAAGAGACCCCATAACATGCTATCATGAACATAATCCATAAATAAATCAAATACGGAATATGTAATGAAATTCAAGGGAGTTTATAATACAAACTATGTCTACAAAATAAGACAATACAACACTTCAAATATCGTCTACAAAGTCTAATGAATACTAACTGTCTATGCCAGGACAAAGCCCCCGGCTGGACCATATACTGAAGGACTCGACATATAAGTTGTTATGAGTCGGTAATAAACAAAAATACACAGATTTATGTGGAAACCCTTGCAGGACACGGGCAGAGGCAGAGGATGTTTCACTATAATGCAAGGAGAGGAGTACAATGTGGAGAATGAGTATTTTCTAGATACACAAAATAACCCACTAAATGTACTTATATAATACGTGCATACAAATAAGTCCTAGGCCCAAAACATAAAGGTCAATACCGCGGGGGCTTCGCCCTCACACCCCTATCGAGATCAGTGGTGGGCTCCGGGATCGGTCCTATTGACCCCATCCCTACGCTACCACTACAGACCTCATTGAAAATCACAAATATGGGTCACACCACGAAACTTTCAGGGCCGGATCAACATAATTTGGGTCACAACTCTAACATAAGTAAATTCCTTCTGAAAGATGGACAACTCACCCATTGCTGTCATATCCCAAGTGATATACTAATGTGATGGACCATGGGACTATACTGCAGAACCTGAAATATAGGGGGTTAATACACAAGGTACTGGTATGTAGAATAATTCAAAAACAAAATATATTTTTATATGACATAAGTGAGAGCATTTCATAAAAAAAAATATGCCAGCATAAAATATTTGAAAATACATGGGCGTAATTTGATGAGCTTCAAAACATCTTCTTGAAATCATGACTCAACTCTTTGCTTTACTTCTGGGCTAGATGGTACACCCTATATTTCTAGTACCCACGGGCTATATGGGTACCGCCCTTGACTCGGTGGTCAACCCCCCAATCCAAGTTTTCCGCAAGGATTGGCGTATCAGTAAGGGGGACACGCAAGACCATAAAGCATGGTTCCATAATTCTCAATAAAATCAACATGTCATGGTAGTGCACAAGACCACAAAGCATGACTCCTAATCATAGTCCAAAATTAGGATGACATGAATCAAGGTACACAAGACCACAAAGCAGGGTATCATAATTCCCGTGTCAGCAAATCACGGTTTCCAGCATTGAGTCTTTCAACTCGTGCCTTCTTCGAGTAACCATCTAACTCTCTTTAAGCCCGATTATAACCTCTTAGAAACCAACATGTGTCATGTTTATAAATAGCTCTTTTCTCATTCTGTTAAGGGCATATCACACAGGGTACGTCATATCCAGACTTGCAAGTCATTCACATCATATCCATTCCATAGCCCTTCTCATTCTAACATGAAAATGACCACCAAAGGTTTCTCAACTCACACGTGGGTTCACATTATCAAAATCATATAAAGCTTATGAAATCCATTTTTTTTACAAGACATTGAAATGTGGTGGCCATTCCATTTATTCAACACATGCGCAATGGTTAAGGAAACTTTTAAGACTCAATAAGTTATCATCATTCATAAACCATCCCCTATATTAGTTAAATATAAATCTCATGATAAAAAGGAGCTCTTAAGTCATGCTTTCAAAACAATTCATAATTCGCATCATGCACAGTCTATAAATTTCATCATGCAGAATGGAATTTCACAAATTTCATTCGTAAATCATCTTTCAAATTCAAACCAAAAAAAGCACGAGATTTATAAATCAAACTTATAGAAAACCCCATAACAATTTCATAATTCCATCGAATTGATTTCACAATGCATACTCTTAAAAAAATTATCAAAACTCATAGCATATACGTGCATATATATCTTCAAGGCTTGTAGAAATCATAAAACCTATGTCCATGTAGTTTAGGATAGTCCCACGTACCTTAAACTCCTTGATTGGTGAAGAAAGATTGAATCTTTAGTTTTCTTGAGGAAGAGTTTGAGTTTGTTCTTGGGGAAGGAATGCTTTTAATTGGGGAAATTTTGAGAATAAGATAACCAATAATATTTTTTGGACCCTAAATCTCGTGTTTTGGACCAATTGGGTAAAGGAAAAAGACCCAATTGCCCTTGGCGAAATGGAAACAAAAGCTGGAAAATAAGGGAACGTGCACTGAGGGCTCTGGAGCGTCGGAATAGAGCGTGCGTCGCGTGATATATCACAGGCTACCTTAGGGGTGAAATGGAGCTTGCGTCGTGGGCTAATTGAGGGCTGCTACTATTTTAGACTTCCAAACATGCTTTTACGCTCGTCCGAAAATTTTGAAACTTACCCTAGCTATACCTTTGACACCCCCGATCATGAATCAACTTAAAAACAAATATTTTAGGGTCGGAAAGGTTGATTTAAAAATTTATAAAGTCTAGAGGTCTTGAAAATAACTAAGTCCTAGACACTTAGTAAATTTTCCAGGCCTTAAGCCCCTTATGCATGCAACTGAGAGCTGAGACAAGCTAAGACTTTTACGGGATATTACAATATCTCCCTCTTGAAAATATTTGTACTTTAATGAGACCAGTTTAGATGGAGACTACTGAGGAAACTGAGGTCGTATACTGAACATGCCTGACTGGAAACATGATTACATACTGACTCTGAAATATGATACATGAACTGAAATATAAATTATGGGATTAGAGTTTACACACGACGGTCCGATTTCTAGCTCAAAAAGGTGGGGTGTCACAGAAACCAACATACTTTACTGCTTTTAGCATATCCAATGAACATGAAGTCCACAGTCTTAGGTCCTATTCTCGCCCTTTTAGGCATAGGAACTTGGACTTTCGCTAGACACCCCCACACTTTGAAATATTTTAAGTTGGGTTTTCTTCCTTTTTATTTTTCATATGGAATTGATAGTGTCTTACTATGGGGAACTCTATTAAGTATTCGATTAGTTGTAAGGATAGCTTCCCCCATAAGTTTTGCGGTAAATCTAAACTTATACGTAAGGTATTTATCATTATTTTCTGTAAGGTTCGGTTCTTTCTTTCCACAATCCATTAGATTGAGGTGAATACAGGACAGTAATTTGATGGACAATTTCATTCTCCACACATATTTCTGCAAAAGGAGATTCATATTATCCACCCCTATCACTTCTTATTGTTTTGTTCTTTTTCTCTAACTAATTTTCAACTTCTGTTTTACATTGCCTAAACGCATTCATTTGTTTCATCCTTACTATTTAGCAAATAAACATAACAGTACCTAGTGCAATCGTTAATAAAAGTTATAAAATACTTTTTTCCACCACGAGATAGTGTTGACTTCATATCACAAATATCGGTGTGGATTAAGTCTACGAGATTAGAATTCCTTTCAACGAACTTATACGAATGCTTAGCATACTTTGATTCCACACACGTTTGACATTTTGACTTATTACACTCAAAGTTTGGCAAAACTTCTAGGTTAATCAGTTTTCACAAAGTTTTGTAATTAACATGTCCTAATCGTTCATGCTACAATTCATTAGACTCAAACAAGTAAGAAGAAATATAAGTTTTATTGATTTCAACAGTTATTGCATTCATCTTAAACAGGCCCTCAGTGAGATAGCCTTTTCCTACATACACTTTCCCTTTGCTAATTACAACCTTGTCTGAAATAAATATACATTTGAATCTATTTTGATCAAAAGTGATATGAAAATCAAGTTCTTTCTCAATTCTGGTACATAAAGGACGTTATTAAGAGTCAACACTTTGCCTGGCGTTATTTTCAAGTAAATTTTTCCCGTCCCTTCAACCTTTGTTGTTGTAGAGTTTGCTATATAGATCTTCTCCTCATCTTGATCTGAAGTGTATGAAGAAAACAACTCTTTATTGGCACAGACATGGCGGGTGACGCCGGAATCTATCCACAATCTTTAGGATTTCCAACCAAGTTACATTCTGAAAGCATGACATATAGATCGTCCATTTCATTTTTGGATTCTGCCATGTTGGCTTGATCCTTTTTCTTGCCTTTCTTTGGGGCACGACAATCTACTGATTTGTGGCAAGCCCTACCATAATTAAAGCACTTCACCTTGAATTTCTTCTTTGGCGGATTGCTTTATTGTCCAGCTCTCTTTCATTTCTTCGAGTTGTTAGAGTTATCCTCTACAATATTGGATCCACTGATTGTAGAGTTTTTTTCTGATCTTTTCTTAGCAACTTTGTTGTCTTTTTCAATGCGCAACCTCACAATGAGGTCTTCGACTGACATCTCATTTCTTTTGTGTTTCAAGTAATTTTTGAAGTCCTTCCACAAAGGTGGTAACTTCTCTATTATGGCTGCCACTTGAAAGGCCTCATTCACAATCAAACCTACATCAAAGGTCATGTGAGTATTAAGAACACATTTAACATGTTCAAATAAGGTATTTATTATATCCATACCTTCAGCAAGGAGATCGTGGACAATTACTTGCAATTCATGTACTTGAGATATGATAGTCTTACTGTCAATTATTTTCTAGTCTAGGAACTTGCAACAAAGAACTTTCTCATTCTTGCATCCTCAGTTATATACTTTCGTTCCAACGCATTCCACAACGTTTTTTAAGTCTTCATTTCACTGTACACATTGTATAGATCATCTTGGAGGTCACTTAGGATATAATTCTTGCATAAGAAATCTGAATGTTTTCATGCCTCCATTACAACGAACCGCTCCTTGATGATTCTTGGAAAATTCTGGAGCATCTTCAGATATGAACCTTTGAAGACATAAGGTTGTCAAATAGAAGAACATTTTTTTGCTGCCAGCGTTTAAAATCTACACGCAAAATTATTTTGGGTTTCTTCGCAGGTGTCATTGCGGGCTTAGCACTTGTGCAGCTTGTTATAGCAACATTTGTTGCTGCTACACTTGTCACACCATCAGTTGCATGACCATCAGTAGTCATTTTTCTGTCACAAAAAGACAATCAACTTAGTATATCAAAATACTAATTATAAAATTGCAACAACTGTAAACACCACTTGTTTTTAGTTTAACGATGAAGTTTTTGTGTTTTTCTAATTGTTAACCAAGTGACCTTCAACTTGTGATGAAATTTTTATGTCTTCAAATCACTTGTTGAGTTCAAACAGAGTATAAAGCAATAAGCTTTAATCTCCAGAAATCAAACAATACATATTATAAAAGTACTGTTAGGACCGAAATAATTAGGTGTCATGCAGAAGCTAGTAAAGCAAACCTCGAAAGACGCCAAATAAGAATACAAACGAGAAATACACCAAAGAGACACAAGAATTTAATGTGGTTCGATCAATCGACCTACATGCACAAAAGAAGATGAGCAATCCACTATATAAAAGAGAGTACAAACTGTCAAGAGAGACAACCTCACACAATTCACTCAACACTTAGTCTCACAAAGTCTCCCCCCAAACGAAACTCTCAAACCCCTTGGACTACATTGTGGATGCTACAAAACTAGAAGAAAGGAGCCTCTATTTATAGAGTCTATAACCTTTTCCTACAAGAATAAGGATTATCCAAAATATGGAGAATATGTTTTCCTTTCTCTAAAAGAAAAACCCAATTTGGTACCTAAAGAAAAAACCAATTATGGTAAGAAAGTCAGGACAACACCAACAAGTACTTTATTTATAAATGGTGAAAAAAAATAATTCACCAAACAAGCACAAAAAAAAATTCCTTAAGATTATTGTTCTGGTGGGTACAATATCTGTATGTTTTCTATACAAACTTCAAACTAAGTTCAAGAATAAGTTTTCAAGAACTACAATGAAGTTCAACACCTTCAAACACTAGTTCAAATGAATAATCAAATAAACTATCAAATGAAGTGTTTATCAACTATTAAGAAATGAAGATGAAGAAGAAATTCAAGAATCAAGTCTACCGAATTCACGATGTGTACTTAAGAAATTTATTCCCCTCAAGTATCCGAGGTTATGGAATTTTTCCTCACAGGATAAAATGGTTCACTTTATGAAAGTAGTGGTACCTCAAACTTTCAGAAACTTCGAATGCACTCAACAGTTTGATGATCACAAGAGAGTTTTTAAGAAGAAGGATGTTTTCAACTCTAAAAAATTATTGTCTTTATCTGAGGAAAAATTCAGGTATTTGTTGCTTCACGAAGAGAAGTAATATTAATGGTTCAGAAGGGTGCACCCCTTCATAAAGGTGCAACTCTTCGGAAAGGTGCAACTCTTCGGAAAGTCACAATCCATTGGAAAAGTCATAATCATTCAACCTGAAAAGGTGCCTATTCAAATTGCATCATTTCTCTTAGTAGCTGTCCAAAAGAAAAAAACACCACCTTTTCATTTTCCATTCACACCTCTTAATAATCCAACACATATTCCTTTGTCATACTTTTAGTACCTGGCTTTCTAAGTTAATCTTTCAGCAAACAATATTATGTTAATAGCATGTTTGTTCCACCAAAATAGTGTAACCAAATTTTGGAAGCAATTTCCTTTGAAGCAAATACACTAACATTTTATTTAGATTCCGAACCTTTGAAATATTCCTGTACTACCTATTGCTGGCCCTGAGGGAGGTACGGGGCTTGGTTAGCCCAAAGATAGTTATCGGTTCAAGAATTGACTACTGAGCTCAATGTAATAAGAAACTCTCAAGTACGATTGTAATTAGGAAAGTGTATTGAACTACCTATTCCGACCGGAGAGATATCATCAAGAGGGAGCTACCTACCTGGAAATACATATAAGTCATGAAAATGACAGTGAAAAATCATAGGCTGTAAATATGGCGTCTTATATACGGGAGATGAATTTTATAACATGTGCTAGTGTAGACAATTGTAAGGACTATCACCGGGTTCATCTGAATCCAGCTGTATTTTCTACATGGCATATATTTATACGTAAAAATTCACCAAAACTAAACTAATAAATTAAATCCAAACTCATAATTCTTAAAGTGTAATGAATTTAATACAAGAAAATAACTTAAGATCGAATTCATCAAGTTTAATTCAAGATCCACCAACGTATCAAGGGATGAGAAAAGGCCTTGCAAGAAGGAAACAATGTTCTCTTCATTACTATTAATTGTTTGATCGACTCAGACTTATGGAAATCAAATTACCAATTCATACCATTTTGCATGATGTCTTCTCACTCAATCATGATTAATTAGTATATACATTGTTACTTGATTAATTAAGTTACTTAATCGTTGTAAATTGAAATGGTTTATATAAGCATATTTCTATATCTAGTCCAAGACGAACTAAATGATTCATTTTGGACTCAAAAGGAGCCATGGTACCACCATTGCACCTCGGGATTGAACCAATCCAACCTTACTACTATGTTATATGAAAATTTATATAGTTTTATACCTGATGGAATATGAAATAAGAGAATAAATAAATTTGTGAGAATGTTTTCCCCTTTCCAACTCTTACAACTAGTAATGTATATAATGTTTCCCTGATATTTAGTATTAATTTGTATTGCGGACAGATTAAATTTGGATTCGTACTAGAAGTCCCACATTGAGAGTAAACGCTCCATACCAAAAGTAACTTCATATTTAGGCTCGAATTCAGAATTTTTGGTTAAGAATGAAGTAGCACTTACAACAAATCGCAATCAATTCCCATATGGCACCATGACTTTTATTAGGCGTGTAAGGAGAAGGTTCACGCAAGTTGAAGCTAGTCGACGATTGCTGAATGCAAATTATAAGTTCTTATTTCCTAGATACACAAGCTAGACATTCTCAAATACCCACAAGTGTTTCTAAAGAGTTACAGAAACATACATCCCGGCCATGTTATATTCATGTCTGAGTGTAGTTTAGAGATAACTTGTAGGGATAAGGAAAAGATCAATCTTCTTATGCATTACAATTCCAGGCTTAGTATTTGTGTCAATATCTTCTTTTTTCATCCCGCAAGGTAACTTCCAATCAAATGCATAAAGAAGATTTGACAATGCAAGTTCCACGATTGCAATCCCAAGTGTAATTGCTGGACAACCTCTTCGTCCAGCTCCAAATGGAAGTAACTCAAAGTGTGGTCCCCTAAAATCAATATTTTTATTCAAGAATCTCTCAGGTATAAATTCTTCTGGGTTTTCCCATATTTCAGGATCCCTTGCAATTGCCCATGCATTAACATGAACTATAGTTCCCCTTTGAATTTCATAGCCTTCTAGTGTGGATTTTTCCATTGATACTCTAGGAAGTAAGAGTGGACCTGGTGGATACAATCTTAATGTCTCCTTTATTGCTGCTTTGAAATAAGGCATGTTTTGAATGTCATCTTCATTCACGATGCCATTTTTCCCAACTGCTTGTCTGATTTCTGCTTGAACTTTCTTCATGGCTCGTGGATTCTTCATTAAAGCTGTCATTGCCCATATGATTGCAGATGCACTAGTATCTGATCCTGCAACTAGCATGTTCTACAAAGAAATCAACCCGGCAATAAAAATTATCAATTCATGAGAAAGTCTCAAGGGAATACAAAAAAAACATTTGTGAGTTACTTACCTACCGGACGTATACATATTAGTACATATACATACATACATACATGCATACATAGAGATAGATAGATATACATTTATATCCATACAACAACCCATTAACTGCTATTATTATATTTCAATTGAGAGCAAGCCGGATCGGCAATATGAATATATTTTTCTATGTGTATCACAACGTTTAATAAACTTTCTCAGTCTGATATTTTATATAAAATATTTTTTTACAAAAATAGAACTCTAACATGTACTAACATATTAACTAAAAAATCTACCTTTAATGAACTTGCTCAAAGTGTTGAGTTATGATGGGTTGACAGCAAGTGTGTGTATGTGTAGGTAGGTTTAAAAATGTATGGGAGATTACCATGTCAAGTGCTTTTATATCCTCCAAAGTGAGATCAATTGGTGTTGATGATTTCTCATTCTTCAGTTGGAGCAAAAGATCAAGAATGTCCCCTTCCATGGATTTTGGCCTATTGGGATCAAGATGTTGTTCAATGAGTTCTTCATAAAATTCATCCAAGTCCTTGAAATTCTTCTCAAGTTTATCCGTTAATCCAGTAAGTTTATCCATCCAGCTTAAAGAAGGAAAAAAATCAGACACAGAGATGCTAGCCAACATTGCTTGAGTCTCAGTAAAAAGTTTGTCAAATCTCTTCCTTTCATGCGCTTCTTCGTCATATCTGATACCAAAAGCAACTCTACAAATAATAGTACTTGTTAGTGAAATCAATATAGTACTCAAATTGGTGATTTGTGAATTGATAGCTTGTTGAGATATTTTCTTGATCATTCTTGAGACCTCATCTTCACGAACTGGATTAAAAGATTGCACTTTCTTGAGACTAAATAGATGAAGAACACATATTTTTCTCATTTCCCTCCAATGATCATTGTAAGGTGCAAATCCAATATCATGACCATTGTAAGACAATTTTTGCTGGCCAAGAATAGAAGCTCTACTACAGTATGTCAAATCTTGTGTCTTCAATACTTCTTTCGCTAATTTTGGTGAAGAAACTACAACCATTGGAGTAGAACCAAATTTCAATGAGAATATCTTTCCATATTTGTTGGAAAGTTTCCAAAAATAGATGTGAGGGGTCACACTGTCATACTGATGCAAATTTCCAATGAATGGGAGGCCTATAGGACCTGGCGGCAGATTGTTCTTGCCACTCTTTTTGGCTTTAGGTATAAGAAAAATAAGAATGATAGGAAAGGATACAAAGAATAGAAAGAGAATCATTTTGTTTAACTTCACAAATTACTTGTCACTTGAAATGTGTTATATATAAAATGTATCTTGGGCTAGACGATAGGAGGGAGTAGCTCGATTGGTAATGAATCTTTTCTATTGATGTGTAAGATGTGGCCTTATTTGGCATGTGTCAATTTACATGGTCAAATATATTTCTTGGATCCAAGTATTGTTATGTGGTAGAGAAAATTTTACCATTTATTATTTTCACTATTATACAACTTAGGATCCCAAATTTTGCTCCTATAAAAAGAAAGTTATTTCATCATCTCAACCATCCCACTTTTTGGTAGTAACATGCAGAGAGTACTTTTGTATAACCCATAGAGTTAGTATTGAGAAATACTTCGAGTAAATCATCTCTTTGAGGTGATATTTGTGACGTTGTTATCTTGGGATAATATATTTTGGGATCATTAGAGTTTTATCTCTAATATTGTACTCTCTTAGTTTGGACCATCCCGTCTTTTGTAAGAAACTCATATTGAGTATTCTTTGTAATAGGGAGTTTGCATATCCCATACAGTTAGTAATGAGAAATACTTTGAGTAAACCTCTTCTTTGAAATGATAATTGTGAGGTTATTCTCTTGGAATATATTTAGAGTAAGTGTTGGAAAAGCTTTGTGTGAACCTCTTTTTGTGAGTGAATTGTGAGGTTATACTTTTGGGATATATAATTTTGGGAATCATTAGAGTTTCCTCTCTAATTTTGTATACTCTATTTTGTGTATTGGTTGTTTATAATAAACTAACTTCTTTGGGTGCGGACGTAGGTCAAGTTGACCGAACCTCATTAAATCTGCATGCCTCCTTTCTCAATTTATAGTTGCTGTCGTCTTTCTTATTTTCATTGTATTATTTGTTGGGCTTTATTTCCGCTCTACCCGAATTTCGCATCTCAACAATATGTGTAAGCAAAAAGAACTGTTATAATTTATAGTACAAAATTGACATTACATTTATAAGCTCACCTATCAATGTCAAGATCCTACGATAAGAGGGACAAAAATTTCCATAGTACAAATTAGAGAGCTGGAATTTTTTCACAAAATTGGTGATGGTAGTAAATGTTGTACTTCTCATGTTTTGTATCATTTCATATGAACCATAAAATATTGCCATAAAATGGAAAATATGAAATTGCAATAAACCTAATATTAGTGAGAAAATGGCAGTACCAATCATGCAAATAAACTTAGATCAACAATTGTTAATTTCTACCTCAACTTCTGCAAATCACTTTTTTTTAGGTTAGGTTGCAACAAGAATCTCCAAAAAAAAAAGAAAAAAAAAATTAAATAACTGGCTTACATACCTTGATTTAATTGATATCTAGCTGGAAATACATTTAAGTCAAGAAAGTGACAGATAAAAATTATAGGCCCAAAAATTGAAGGTTGAAAATGACCTTTGTGCTCTATTAATCAATATTTTTGCACATTTTCAAGATATTTGGCAGCACAACTTAGATAGCACTAGCTAGCCATAGGCTATATACAGGCTGAATGAATATGTTGTAGGGATCTAATAACATCTGTCACTTGTGATATATGATTAAGTGAGGAGGAGCAACATCGCAATGTGATCCGATGGTTTAATTTCTAGATGCAATGGGTGATGCCGTGCACAGTGCAGAGGCACACTCAGCTGAAAATCTAAGAGAAAGAAGGGAAGTCGAAGAGTTTACTATCATACACGAACAATGTAAAAGAACGGTTACACAATTAAGTCATCTAAAAAATAACGACGGGTAAACTATCCATAATATGTTGTACCGCTAGTTATGTGGAAATAAAGCAAGTAACTTGCTATACACTGATAAATATATAACAAATATAATTTTTACACTGTTAGACTATGTATATTGTTTCTCTATTGCATATCAAGAAGGCTAAGAAACAAAGTGTCAAAGGTACCTGCATACAACAGGCAATTCTTGAGGATCCCTCCAATTAGTTCTGACACTAATTTTGATAGGCAATTCCTGATTTTATGCAAAATCATAAATATCAGTTTTTATACCAAAACACTACTTATTTTCTCCTATAAATTGAAAGTGCTCCTGCAGAACAGAAGGGAGAGGACAGGAAAAAAAAAATTTATATTCAAACAAAAGTTCATGCAGCAAAATACATCAACAATTATGTAGTTCATTTCATGTAATATGGTATAGTGCTGATCCAATAGAAGCGTAAGATAGTAATCGCAGTGATGCCTTTTAAGTCAAATTATAACCTTGTTTGTTAATCCACAACACTACACATGACTTCGATTATTGATTTGGGCTGCAGAAGAGTGAGATGTTGAAGGCATATGGTGTGTTTGTTTATGTATTGTGTTCAAAATTTGAAGCTGAATAATTCTTTCAACTTCTGTAATTTAAGTGATGCATGAATAAATTGTAACGAAAAGAATTTGAAAATTCTGATATTTGCATAATGTGTTTATAAAGAGACCAAAGACATTAGTGTGTATTATATGGGCTGTTCAACTTCTCCTAGTCCTTCCAATATGAATGAAATTCAGTGTATTTAGGCACTTTAATGCTTAGACAATCAAAATTCATTGAATTCTATTGGGATTGAGGGCATTCATACTCTCCTATATTTACTTCATAAACGTTTTTCAGTATTATTATTCAAGAAATAGTTCTCTTTTTTTTTCTTTCGCTTGAATTTTAATAAATTTTTAATTAATTGGTTGTTTTATACATTTTTGTTTAATCTACGGGTAAAATGGTAAACCAACTTTGCCCCTAAATTCATTTCACTTATGAGAATTATTGGGCGAAAGCAAACAATACGTTTCCTGTAATCCCAATCCAAATATTTTGGAGACACATTAAGGTACAAGTCCTCATGAGCTGCTGCATTTTTTACCCCTAGTATGTTATACGACATAAAAACAACTCTATCTGCAAAATTAAGAACAAATACTATTCAATAGTAAACAAAAGTAACAAAAACAACAGATAGTAACGGTACAATAAAATAATACAAATTACTTATAAATTCATAACCTTGCAATGGGGAAATATGGTGAGTAGAGTAAACCCATTTGCAAACAATACGTGTCATGTACATGCTTAGGCTGTGATAAATATGATATTAGGATTGAACATCTCCTCCGTATGGTATTCTCTTAGTACGGTAGTGGGACAAACCTCAACTAGAACCTTCAGGAGGAGTTAGTGTTAAACTATAGTCGTAAGATGTGTTTGGCCAAAGCAGACAATACATGTCGTGGGCTTGAGATAAGACAATATGACCTTGGTCTCTGCAGGTATCGCACTTGGTCTTGCGAAAGTGGGAGCTTACACTTCTATATGCATTTGACCGGGAATTGCCTTTTGGGATGAAGATAGAAGATATCGACACATAAATTTTACCAGGAATTACCATACATAATGAAAAATGCTCTTTGCCTTGTCCCTAAAAATTATATGTAGTGTACACTTAGTTTTAGCTCACGAACGCTTCACCAAGCACAAAAATAAGAACAGGCGTCAAAAGGCTTAGAAGATGCTATCCAGCAAAGACTTGCACATTCTCAAATAATGCATCCTGCAATTTATTAGATATATGAAGTATTTAGTTCATGAACTAAGTACTACTAGGATGAAGAAAAGAAAAAAAAATACCTGTTGAATCATTGGGATTTTCATATTCTCAGTTCTGCAAGCCGTTCAGGTAACCTTATAACATCGGAATAAGCTCCTGTAATTAACACCTTGTTCAGTTTTGGCATACTGACGTCATCCGCGCAGGTTACTTCAAACAACTCGTCAAGTGGATGCTGATGAATATGTAAAACTTCAAGTTGCGGAAAGCCATAACCGTTAGCATCGCAAGAGAGATCCATTTTTTCATGATATTCGCAGCGAACCATTTTGAGTATCCTTAATTTGGGCAATTTCTTAAGAACTGTGAGTAGAGGACCATCTACTAGACGGCGGACAAGAGTAAGCTTGACAAGATTTGGAGGGAATGCTTCGTAGTTGTTGGGATTTATCTGGTGGCTCTCACACAAATGCAACTTAAAAATATTTTGATGGGAAGACAAGTTGATTCGCTCGCTCATGAAACCGGCAAGTTTGAGCTTCAGAACCTCAAGAGTGTTTGGCAGCATAGTGCTCGATTCTGACAATATCCTAATGGTGGAAACGGATACTACTATTATACCCAATTTTCTTAAATTGATCAATTGATGCAACAATCTCGGTTGAAAAAATGTATCATCCATCCACATCAAAGTTTGTAGATTATTAGGAAATGAGTACATGTTGTTTGGGGATGCAAGATGAAAATCTCTATTACGAAGATGTCTCAATTGCTTCAACTCCCAAACACCAGAAGGAATCGCAATGGAGCTCTTTTTAACATCTAGTGTCTCTAGATGTTTGACCTTGACAATACTATTTGGGAGTTCACCACTAATTCCCCCCTCCAATCTCATATAGCGTAAGCAACTCATGTTCCCAATTTTTTTGGGGATGGTTACATCTTGATCACAACCTTGAGGTATGACTACAACCAACACTTGCAAAAATTTGAAGTCAAGACGAGCTATTTGAGAAAATATGCAAGGGTCTTTCGTGAAACAAAAAATTGCACGAAGCTTCTTAGGCTTAGGATTTGAA
This sequence comes from Capsicum pubescens, assembly GCA_030864215.1. Taxonomy (NCBI): domain Eukaryota; kingdom Viridiplantae; phylum Streptophyta; class Magnoliopsida; order Solanales; family Solanaceae; genus Capsicum; species Capsicum pubescens. Next base: position 14,532,146 of record CM061546.1, read on the forward strand.
CCGAAGAACTCATTCATGACATTATCAGCGTAAAATGTAATCCTTCGCAGCCTGGCAACATTGAAGGGATCACCAAATGCATTTTGCTCGGTGTGAAAGAAGTTGCTTTCCTTAGCAAGGTCCACACACAAACTATGTAACAAGTCATGTATGCGGCAACTTGAAATTCTTCCATCATATGTCCTTTTGCCAACTTGAATCAAGTTTCTAGAAACCAAATCATTTAGGACATCCTCAGCCGAAACTTCAGCCTCTCGCCTATTACCACTATTAGTTTCTATCAACTTCTCAGCAATCCACATATTTTTCAAATCGAAAGCAAGAATTTCATGGTCCTCGGGGTAAAGGCCAAAGTACAAGAAACATGGCCTTAATGCAATTGGCAAATCATTGTAACTCAGAGCCAATACCTTACCACATTGATCATGAATTTTATGGCCCATACTCTCAAGTACCCTGCTCCATGCATGTTCTGTTCTTTCTCTTGCCCTTAACATGCCTGCTGTCACCACAATGGCTAGTGGTATACCTCCACATCTCCCAACTATATTTCTACCAATATTTACCAATTCCGGAGAAGCATTGGCCCAATCATTATGATCAAAATTACAGATTTTCTTAGTAAAAAGTTCAAAGCTGTTCTCTGAATCTAGGGGTTGTAACACATGGAGCGAGCTATCCCCTCCTACGTATCTTCCTACATTACTATTTCGAGATGTGATAATTATCCTACTGCCAGATTTTGAATCACATTCAGGAAGGACAAGTTTCAGATCATCCCAAATTTCAATATCCCAAATGTCATCTAAGAGAATGACATACCTTTTTCTTTTCAAGAGTGATCGTAGGTTGTTCTCCAAGCTATCTTTCCCTTCCTCCGTCAGTTCAAATTGTTTGGCTATGTCAAGTAAGATTTCTCCCACTCTTGGCTGTTGTGAAACATAGACCATACCCGAACACTCAAATTGATCACGGACATGCCTATAAAGTTTCTTGGCTAGAGTTGTTTTACCAAGACCAGGCATGCCAACTATGGAAACTGCTCCATAAGGCAACTTTTGATCAAGTAATTTGGCTTGTAGCATGCTGAAGTCATCATCCAAACCGATGACCTCCGTTTCATCAACATGAAGGAATAATCTTCTCCGGTCAAAAGGAATGCAATCATTGTTGTTACTTTTATCTGTGATGTTGTAAGTTGTCCTTACACGGTCGATGTCCTCAACTCTTTTCTTGATCTTCTCAATCTCCATAGAAAACTCATCGGCAAAAGAAGCACAAGAAGGGACGCAAGCAGTCTTAAGTTGACAAATTGTGCCTTTGCACTTATTGGATTGTTGAATTTTTGGAAGGAATTCATCTAAGAGATCCTCCACATCGCCTGCCAGTTCTTGAATATCTTTTATCAAGTTTTTCACCCTTGAATCACCTCCACTTGCCTTGTCCTTTGCGTCGTCTATGTATGCTCGAATGTGTCTGGTTTCTCTCTGGAGCCAATCGATGTCCTCTTTCAACCAATGTAAGCGCCTTCCTTCTTGAATGAGCAGATTTGCCGCTATTTCTACGGATTTATTGATGACTGCTGTAAGAAGAATATCAGCCATCTCTTTTTCCCGTAGCTAGGAAGATTTCTAAATCTGAGGTAAGTAAAGAAAAGAAAAGTAAGCGAAAAAAGAAGATGAATTATTGGTGAAAAGGAAAAGAAAGATGAGTTTTGACTCACAATTTCATCAACTACTTGCTTTATTTGTTGGAGTCCATTGTCAAGTCTCCTAATAATGTCAAGTAAATGAAAATGAAAGAAGCACGAAAGAAGAAGGGCCACAAATATCTTATCTGGTATTTCGTTTACAGGTATGAATAGCAAAGATGAATTCACACTGAAGCTTCTGGAATGGTAGCGGAGCTAAAGGCTATAAAGGGAGTTCATGAATCTCTTCGTCCAAATATTAAAAAATACAACATAACACCTTTGCTATGTTCTTTAGCTTTTAAAATGGGGTGAAAATCGTTTACACCCCCAACTTTACTTTAAAAATCAAACTCCTCCCTCAACTTTGAGAATAATAATGATAAGAAGCTAGGGCTACAAAGAGTGTAAAAAATATCATGTTTTTTGACTTGAAATGCCTTCTATGTCTTGTATGTAACCAAAAAAAGTCCTGTTTTTCTTCTTTTTGTATGGCGTTTTTCAGGAAAGTGACAGTGAACAATTCTCATTCCACAATAATTAAAGCTTGAAAAGGGAACTTTATCCATATATTTGTCTCACCAATGATTTCATAGTACTAGACAAAGGCAAATATCATGATAACTGAATAAATATATTGTATTGTTTCCTATTAGAAGGGGAAGGAATATATTGAAATATCAAACCTTTAGTGTTAGCAGTCACGCCTTGGAGTAAAATGGGTAAAGTTGCTGAAACAACCAAGAGGTCATGTGTTCAAGCCGTAGAAATAGCCCCTTGCAGAAATATTAGGTGAGGTTGCATACAATAGACCCCATGTGGTCCGACCCTTCCCTAGATCCCGCGCATAGTGAGAGCTTTAGTGCATCGGACTGTCTTTTTTTAGGGTACAAAACTTGGATTCATTCATAGTTAAGGAAAATGAATTCTAAATTAAATTACAAAGAATGGCTGGAATCTCACATCGGATTGGGGCAGAAAGTGAAAAACTTTACAAGGAATATGTAACACAAGTTTATATGGTATGTGTGTTTTTGGGAACAATGATGGCATAGTCAAGGGAAAAGTATATGAGTGTTGTTGGGCCAAAGCAGACAATAGGTGTCGTGTGCTTTGCCGTGACAAATATGATGTTAGAATTGAGCAACCCCTTAGAATGGTATTCCCTTTAGTAGGGTAGCGTGACAAACCTCGATGAGAACCTTCGAAGCAGGAGTTTGTGTTAAACTACAGTCGTAAGGTGTGTTTGGCCAAAGCAGACAATATATGTCGTGGGCTTGAGATGTGACAATAAATACATTGGTCTCTGTAGGTATTGCACTTGGTGTTGCAAAAGTGGAGCTTACACTTCTATCTGCATTTTACTGGGAATTGCCTTCTAGGATGAAGATAGAAGATATCGACACAGACATTTTACCTGGAATTACTATACATGAAGAAAAAATGCTCTTTGCCCTGTCCCTATAAATTATTTGTAGAGTACACTTAGTTTTAGCTTGAGAACGCTTCGCCAAGCCAAAGATAATATTACTCACTGCTTTAGAGAGGCAGACCAGATGGCAGACTAGCTAGCATATTATTCTAGTAGGTAATAGTAATCAAGATGGATCCTTCTACTTCTCAGCACAACAACAACCGAAGGCCATTATCAGATTTATTGTATCCAAATGACAAGAATTAAAATGAAGTATGACAAGACAAATTTTTTTGTTAGTATCACATTTTGCATTTTTGGGCGGGGATAATTAGTTTTCCCCTACCCTTAACATCTATCCGAGCTTTCACCTCTCGATATGTTAGAGATTTATCTTAGATTCGTAGCATGTTAATTTTGAAGAAAAAATTAATATACAGTGTACGATATACACTTTCTCAAAATTAAACCAAAACCTCCCAAGAAGCGGAATATACAATATACAATATACAATTTTGTTTGGAGTGTTGATGTCTTTGGTAAGTCAATAGTAGTGAATCAAACTGAAGGTTCCGTTGTGAATTAAATAAAGGGGAATAGAAAAAATTTAATTGGGTAAGCTCAATTAGCCGTTATAGATGACATGTGAGCACATTTTTGTAGCCCTCTCACGCCTATTATCGATTGATTTAAGACATTTGGTTAACTCAGCATCGAGGTGTGTTCTAGTCTAAAGATTTGTTTGTTTAGATAGATAAAGGGAAAATTGAATAGTTGAGATATGAATTTCACGCAAATGTGATAGTTTATAATGGTCATATTCAGACCAATTTAGGCACACTTCAACTAATTAATTTCAGGAGTAGCTGCTACCCATACCAATATACAATATCATTTCTCTGTTTAGTAACATATTCAAGTGTGTGACCTCCTCGGACTGCTGATTTTCGTTCTAGAAACAGGGTGGATCTAGACGGATGATTTCTTGGAATTTGATAGTCTTTCTAATACTATCCCTGATAATTTCATTAGACCATGCTATTTGGAATCTTTCCAACAATGGTTTGTTTTCTAACAAATCTGCCTGGAGACTCATAAAGAATGATGGGGCTGCTGTCTCGCCAATATGGTGGACCGTCGGCCTTGCGATGGACCACCACTTAGGTTGTCAGGACAATCCAGAACTTGACTCTCAAGGATCATCAGCGACGGTCAAAATGGTGGACCGTCAGTCTTGCGAACATTCCAGTCTACGTTTAAGCACACCACTTCCAGCTGAATTGAAATTCTAAAGGGGTCTCAGGCGGAACTTCCCTTTGCTAATACTATTGGAACATGTCGTTTTACATTGGACTTGGTCCTATAATAGATATACAATTAGGAAATAGAGGAACCGAAGTTGAAAACAATCATATTGCTCAACGCCGCCCTTGAAGAACAAAAGCAACTATAATTCCAAAGAAATATTACATAGTAGGACTATCTTAATATTATCTTTTACAAATCAACGTCGGAAAAAAAAAAAATCAAACATTTTATTAATGTATTTGTTTGTTACAATATCAATAGGCATCAAAAGGCTTTCTTACAAAGACTTTGTCACCTTCTCAAATGCACCCCTGCAATTCTCAAGAAAAGAAAATACCTTATCAATAATATTAACCATAACTAACTAATCAAAAAAATACCTGTTGACGCATTGGAATTTTTATATTCTCAGCTTTGCAAGTCGTTCCGGGAGCCTTATAGCATCGGAATAATAATATCGTGTAATTAATACCCTTTTCAGTTTAGGCATACTAAAATCATCCGTGCAAATAACTTCAGACAACCAATGTGCATCCTGAATATGCAAAACTTCAAGTTGCGGAAAGCTATCACCATTGACATCGCAAGAGAGGTCCATTTTTTTATCAGACTATCGACAGCGAACCATTTTGAGTATCCTTAATTTGGGCAATTTCTTAAGAACTGTGAGTAAATGACCATCTACTGGATAATAGACAAGAGTAAGCTTGACAAGACTTGGAGGGAATGCCACAGGGTTGTTGGGAATTCTTTGAAGGTCAAACAAATGTAACTTAACAATATTTTGATGGGAAGACAAGTTTATTTGCCCCCTCGTGTGACTGGCAAGATGGAGCTTCAGAACCTCCACAGTGTTTGGCAGCAGAGTGCTCGATTCTGATAATATCCTAATTTTAGAATCGGATACTACGGTTATACCCAGTTTTCTTAAATTGATCAATTGGTGAAAGAATGTCGGTTGAATAAATTTATCATGCATCCACATCAAAGTTTGTAGATTATCAGGCAATGGGTACATATTTTGCGGGGGTACAAGTCCAAAACCTCTATCACAAAGATGTCTCAATTGTTTCGACTCCCAAACACCAGAAGGAATCATAATGCAGCTCTTTCTAACGTCTAGGGTCTCCAGATGTTTGACCTTGACAATACTATTTGGCAGTTCTCCACTAATTCCTCCCTCCAATCTCAGATAGCGTAAGCAACTCATGTTCCCAAGTTTGTTTGGGATAGTGATATGTTGCTTTTCATATTGAGGCATGACTACAACCAACACTTGCAAAAATTTGAAGTCAAGAAGAGTCATTTGAGAAAATATGCAAGGGTCTTTAGTGAAACAGAAAAGTGTACGAAACTTCTTAAGCTTAGGATTTGAAGCGAAGAACTTATTCATGACATTATCAAAGTAGAATGTAATCCTTCGCAGCCTAGTTACACTGTCGGGATCACCAAATGCATTGTGCTCGGTGTGAAAAAAGTTACTTTCCTTTGCCAAGTCCACACACAAACTATGTAACAAGTATGTGTGCGGCAACTTGAAATTCTTCCATCATATGTCCAACTTGAATCAAGTTTTTAGAAACCAAATCATTAAGTACATCCTCGGCTAAATCTTCAGCCTCTCGCCTATTACCACTATTTACTACTATCAACTTCTCAGCAATCCACATATTTTTCAAATCAAAAGCAAGAATTTCATGGTCCTCAGGGTAAAGGCCAAAGTACAAGAAACATGGCCTTAATGTATTGGTCAAATCATTGTAACTCAAAGTCAATACCTTAGCACATTTATCTTGAATTATATGACCCATACTCTCAAGTACCCTGCTCCATGCATGTTTTGTTCTTTCTCTAGCCCTCAAAATGCCTGCTATCACCACACTGGCTAGTGGTATACCTCCACATCTCCCAACTATATTTCTACCAATATTTACCAAGTCTGCCAAAGCATTGGCCCATTTTTTGAATCATGTTCAGGAAGGACAAGTTTGAGATCATCCCAAATTTCAACATCCCAAATGTCATCTAAGAGAATAACATACCTTTTTCTTTTCAAGAGTGATCGTAGGTTGTTCTCCAAGCTATTTATCCTTTCCTCTTCCGTTAGTCCAACTTGTTTGGCTAAGTCAAGTAAGATTTCTCCTGCTCTTGGCTGTTGTGAAACGTAGACCAGTCCCGAACAATCAAATTTATCACGGGCAACCCTAAAAAGTTTCTTGGCTAGAGTTGTTTTTCCAAGACCAGGCATGCCAACTATGGAAACAACTCCATAAGGCAACTCTTTATTATCAAGTAATCTGGCATGTAGCTTGTTGAAGTCATCATCCAAACCGATGACCTCTATTTCATCAATATGAAGGAATAATCTTCTCCGGTCCAATGGAATGCAATCATTATTGTTACTTGTATCAGTGATATTGTAAGTTGTCCGTACACGGTCAATGTCAACAACCCTTTTCTTTATCTTCTCAATCTCCATAGCGAACACATCGGCAAAAGAAGCACGAGAAGGGATGCAAGCAGTTTTAAGGCGACAAATTGCGCCTTTACACTTGTTGGATTGTTGAATTTTTGGAAGGAATTCATCTAAGAGATCTTCCATATCGCCTGCCAGTTCTTGAATATCTTTTATCAAGTTTTTCACCTTTGAATCTCCTCCAGTTGCCTTGTCCTGTGCATCGTCTATGTATGCTCGATGTGTCTCATTTCTCTCTGGAGCCAATCGATGTCCTCTTTCAACCAATATAAGCGTGTTCCTTCTTGAATGAGTAGATTTCCAGCTATATCTACAGATTTATTGATGACCGCTGTAAGAAGAATTTCAGCATCTCTTTTTTCCTTAATTTGTTTTTCAGTAGCTAGGAAGATATCTAAACCTGAGGTGAAGTAAGGAAGAGTAAGAGAAAAAAGAAGATGAATTATTGGTAAAAGGAAAAGAGAGATGAGCTTAGACTCATTCAATCAGTTATTTGCTTTATTGTTGGAGTCCACTAGCGTTGTCGGTTAAACCGATAACCTTATAAGGATACACTAAGTTATTGTTTTATCCCTATTTATGTTATATATTTAAATCTCTCTCTCTTTCTCTCTCTCTCTATATATGTATATATATAGATAGATATGTGTATGTATATAGATTATATACACTACTAATTCATAATTCAGTGATTCACAAAGCATTAACCTATTCAGTGCAACAAAGACACAATATAAAGTTCGGTTGTTATCGTAATAAAAAGCTTGAAGCATTTATAGTTTCCAACAATTAGGATTCAATTTTTTCCTAACTAATATTTAGTTCAAGTTTGAAGATTCTTGAAAACTAAAATGCATTGCGTAAGTTTTGGCGGTAATTAAGATTTCATTTTTTTATGTTAGTTGTTACTATTTCTATTTTATAAGTATTTTCTTATTGGTTAAACCTAAAATCGAACCGTTAAGGACCAAAAAACGATAAACCGAAACCGATAAGAAAATATCTTATTGGTTAGTTATTGGTTTTACATATTTAAAAACCGAAAATCAATCAACCGAACCAATAACACGTAAAACCGAACCGAACAGACCGATGCACACGCCTAAAGTCCACGGCCAAGTCTCCTTTAGCTGACATTTCGTTTTCAAGTATGAATAACAAACATTAATAGTCAAACGACTAAGGTAAAAGGCGGAGCCAGAATTTTCACTAAGCGTGTCGAAATATAAAGAAGTAAATTCACGAAGAAGTCAAAGAGCATCAATATACAATAAAATATATATTTTTACCTAGCTACATAGTGTAATTTACTGATCGAAGGGTGTGGGTCGACACACCTAAATCACATGTGGCTCCGCCACTGACTGAGGCAGTACTACGCGTAAGATCCAATCGCAAAGATGGATTCACCCTAAAGATTCTGGAACGGTGGCGGAGCTAAAGGCTAGAAAGGGAGTTCAATTGAATCTCCTTGGTTCAAATATTAAAAATATCATATAATATGACCCAGAGGGAAGAATAAATTAGAGGCAAACTGGAAACTTGTAATTTACTGTGTACATATTGCCTAAAAACTATTACAGTAATTTTTATTATTCCAAGAAATAATACATAAATGTACCTTAGTCTATAAGCCTGTGATCTTTCTTATAGATCACCGAGTATTTACATCAACCAACTTATCTTACTTGATTTAATGAGGTAATAATTTGAATTGATTAACTATTGTTAAGCGAAAAAGTTTATGTGGTGGGGGTAAATCTTTACCTTCATTAATCCACCCTATATATTACTTACTATTATTTTACAGTATAGAAGTGTGACCTGGTCAACATGCTTGCCGGCCAAGGGGCAATTTGGGTAATATAAACAATTATGCTCTTTGACTGCTGTGTACCAAATGTTGCTATGATAGTATTGTTCCATTGTTAGACAAAAATACCAAAGCACATCTATAATCTATTTATTATCCATTTGCCCTCTCAAAGCGTAAACTTTCTTGGCCACATGGACCATCGGGCATACAAATTTACATCTTTGCTACTCTCTTTAGCTTTTCTTCTTTTTGTATGGTTATTTTCATGAAAATGACACTGAACAATTCACAGGCCACAATAATTTAAGCCTGAAAAATGACCCTAGGGCTATAGGGCTTCGGGTCCCGGGTCGGTAATTTTTTTAAAATGGGTCCGGTTAATCCGGCCCGGACCAAGCCCGGTCCAGGCCCGTCAGTTAATCGGCCCGGCCCGGATACCTTTTTTAAAAAATAAAAAAATGGGATTTTGGGCCAAACTAGCCGTTGGCCGAACGGCTATATAGCCGTTTTTGGGTCCCAACGGCTAGTTTGGGCCCATTTATTAAAAAAAAAAAAAAAACTTTAAAAAATATTTTTTAATCCCAAAAAAAATTCTATAAATACCCTACAACTTCAAATCATTTTTCACTCTCTCAAATCTCAATTCTCAATTCTCAAATATTCAATATATTTAATTTCTTAAAGTGTTCACTTTAATTTTTTAATTTTTCGTTTACAAAGTACGAGCGGAAGTTTCTAAAGTCGCAACCTTCGGATACTTCCAAAATTTGGTATTGTCGTTCCATCTCTTACGTTTAATTTTTATTTATTGTATTAATTGTTTAATATTTAATTTTATTATATTTGTGTATTTTGAATATTTTTAGTTTAATTTAATTTATATTATGGATAAATTAAGAAACCTCGCTACTAAAGGTGTTAAAAAAATTTGTCCTGGAAGCGGTAGTGGTAGTAAAAAGAGAATTACTAGCGGTAGAGATAGTTCAAGTAGTAGATATACCCGTGTGTCTTCGCCTCCGGTATCGCTTGGTACACCTTTTGAGGAAGAAATAGGTGCAGGTGCTCACGATATGGATTATATAGAAGCTCAAGAAAATTACGGTATAGAAGAAGAAAATGAAGTAGATGCGGTTAATTTAGACGAAGATAATAAAAATATTGCTGAGACACCCACAGTAGGAGATGCTAACGTTAGATCTGAATCGGTTAATCTCCCTCCCCGTCCTCCCAGTGCCCCAAGACCTCGTAAAAGAACTAGTGTTGCATGACAATTTTTTAAACGTATATCAGATATTGAGGTGCAATGCAATATTTGTCAACAAATATATAAGCATAGAAGTGGAGGCAAGCAAGGGGGTACGGGTACGTTAATGAGACATATAGCTGAAGATTACAAAAGAGAGTTAAATATTGCACAAGGTGGTGGGGATGTTGATGGGACAACGCAAACTAGAATAGACCCAGCAACCGGTCACGTAGCGAAGAAGTATAATAAATTGAGGGACCGGGAAGAAATAGTTAAAATGGTAGCTGTGGGTTGTTTGCCTTTTAGTTTTCCTTCTTCTGATGCCTTTATTCGTTATATACAAGCAATTTATAATCCTATGTTTAACGGTATTCCTAGAACTACTTGTCGGTCTGATATTTTTAGACTTCATTCACAATATTGTTTTTATTTATCAACATTGTTAAAAAATATTCAATGTAGATTGTTCCTAACTTCTGATCTTGGTCGTGCTGTAAATAAAAATGATTCTTTAATCGTTACTTGTCATTGGATGGATAGTAATTTCGTGATGCAAAAACGTATTCTTGTTTTTTTATATGATGAAGATCGTAAACATACTGGACAATTTATTGTTGATTCTATTGTTAAAATTATCGAATATTATGGTATCGAAAATAAAATTTTATGTATTGTTTTTTATAATGTTTCTAACAACAAGACTTCTATAAAAAAAATTAAAATCTACGCTATCTCCGCCCTTGCCTGAAATTTTTCATATTAAGTGTGCATGTCATATATATAATTTAATTGTAAAAGATGGTCTTAAGTTTTTTGAGCTTTATATTGAAAAAATTCGTCTTGCCGTTGGTTTTATTCAAGAAAATAATCGTAGATCGAGAATTAGAGAATTTAAAGTTAAATGTCAAGAAAATAGACTTACACCGATTTTGATGCCTGAGGAAATTGATACTAGATGAAATTCTACGTATGATTTTTTAAAAACTTGTTATAAATATAGAATTCCTATTACACTAGCTTTTAACCAACATTGCGGTTCATTTGTTGATTCTGCTGATTGCATGCTACATAATTCTGATTGGGTTGTAATTAATGATCTTGTTAAGTTTTTAGAAAAATTTTATATAGCTACGGTTGATTTTTTCGGTGCTTATTATCCTACTGTTTGTAATATTTTGGCATATATAGCCGATATTTCTGGTTTGCTCAAAGAATATAAAAATAAAGAAGGTTATAAAGAAGCTGTTGGCGCCATGTTTACGAAATTTAAAAAATATTTTTTTCCGATTCCCCCTATTTACTTGGTTGGTGCTATGCTAAATCCGTGCATGAAATATAATAATATGTGCCACTTTAGTACTCTTATTTATACTAACTTAGAAATAAATACTAACCATGATTCTGAACAAGTACAACCTGATTTGTGGACGACTACGGCTGATGTAAAGGATTACATAGAAAAATTATATAATCACTATGCTGATTTATTTGATTTAGCCGTACCTACAAATATCACTCCAACTGTCGCTCCTCATCCTCCCGAGGAGCCATCATCTTCTAAAAGGTCGGCACAGTGGTTTTTCTGATTCGTTTTATGATTTAAATTGTTGGAACAGTATTGATGAGAGAACTTACACATCAACTTATCGGGAAAAGCTGAAATATTATCTTCGGACGGCACCAGAGGATCACAGACGACGGATCAACACGTTGGATTGGTAGAGGAGTAATGAAACACAATATCCTATGCTTTCAAGATTAGCTAGAGATATCTTGAATGTTCCAATGTCAACCGTTGCATCAGAGAGCGCCTTTAGTCAAGGACGACAACAGCTTGGAGACAACCGACACTCATTGGGAAGCAATGCAATGAATGTTCTAGTTTGCCTCAGAGATTGGATTAGAGAAGAAAGAAGAAACCAAGGAATGGAACCGGAGCCGAGCGACGAGCTGAAACTTGAAGAAATTATGACTTCACGGGAGAACTCAGCAGAATCAAGTCCAATGCATGTTTTTCCCCCCGTTGACTTCGACTATCCTATGCAAGTTCCCGTTAATATTAACATGAATGAGTTGGAAAAAATGATGCATAATTTGTAGATTTTTCATTCATGTAAATTATAAATTTTGGATCATTTTGCAATCAATAAAATTCTCCAAATTCATTCACTCCTTAGTCCTTGCTTTTTATATTTTTTCATTTAACGATTTAAAATTTTAAATTGAATTTCTAGTTTTCTACTTTAAATTAAAAACTTACTTCTAATATATTATTAATTTACTACCAAATATTATTAATTTATTATATTAAGTAGCATATGTTTTGTATATTTGTGCATATATCTTCTATAGAAGTGTATATTTAACGTATACATGTGTATATGTTTTATAAATTAGTATATAAGTATATCTATATATATTGCAATGTATATATAATGTAGTATATTTTATAAGTAGTAGTATATATACATTGAATGGTGCGTATACACGTGTATATATCTTCTATAGAAGTGTATATTTAACGTATACATGTGTATATATTTTATAAATTAGTACATAAGTATATCTATATATATTGTAATGTATATATATTGTAGTATATTTTATAATTAGTAGTATATATACATTGAATGGTGCGTATACACGTGTATATATCTTCTATAGAAGTGTATATTTAACATATACATGTGTATATGTTTTATAAATTAGTATATAAGTATATCTATATATATTGTAATGTATATATATTGTAGTATATTTTATAAGTAGTAGTATATATACATTGAATAGTGCGTATACACATGTATATATCTTCTATAGAAGTGTATATTTAATGTATACATTTGTATATATTTTATAAATTAGTATATAACTATATCTATATATATTGTAATGTATATATATTGTAGTATATTTTATAAGGAGTACTATATATACATTGTATGGTGCATATTCACGTGTATATATCTTGTATATTTAACGTATACATGTGTATATGTTTTATGAATTCGTATATAAGTATATCTATATATATTGTAATGTATATATATTGTAATATATTTTATAAGTAGTAGTATATATACATTGAATGGTGCGTATATATGAATAATTGACTAATTGTGTATATGTGTATATATTTTTTAAATTCTAATGTAGTATATACTATATATATAGTGTATATATATTATTTAACGTATTTATAATGTATATAGGTGGGTATATGTAATTTATATTGAAAGAAAGTTTCTTTTTTTATATTTTTGACTGGGTTTGACCGATTTTTTAACTGGGTTTGACCGGGTTTTGGTGGGTTTGACCGGATTGGGTTAAGTGAGCCGGATTAGGGTGGGTTTTAATTTTTTTACTGTTTGGCCCGGCCCGGCCCGGCCCTGCTAGCGCCAAAACCGGCCCTCAACCCGGTTAAAATAGAAGGGCCGGTTCCGGGTTGGCCCGGCCCGGCCCGTTTGACACCCATACCTTTGACCTCTAGCAATATATTTCTCCATATTAATATGCAGATATTTAATTTGTCTCACCAATGATTTCATGGGAGAATTAGATAAAAGGCAATTTCATAACTGAATAATTATACTATATTGTTTCCTATTAGATGGGGAAAGTATAAACTCACTAATATCAAACTTTAGTTTGGGTCCAAAATTTGGAATCGTTCATGGTCAAGAAAAAGGAAGACAAAATTAAATTTCGCAATGGAATAGGAGGGAAAGTGAAAAACTGTCACGATCCGAGCCTAGGCCCTAGCCGTGACGAGCATCCCGAACCATGAAGGCCCGGAACACCCATTCTCTATCTGGTTATCATGCACAACATTCATAATCATAATAAAATGCGGAATTGAAACTGAGTACGGAAAACATGGTCAAGTCCTGCAATATTTCTGAATAATACTATCTGACATCAGTCTGCGAAATCTCTACTAAGAACATAAACCTTTGTCTGAAAAGAAGCTGGGACAAGGCCCCCAGTAAACCAAAAACATAATAAATAAGATAATGTCTGACATAATTAGGCCTTCCGAATAATAGAAGGCTCACCACTGTGAGATCAAGTCTGCAAGCCCGAGAATGTCTACTGAGTAGCTGGACCCCTAGACTGTGCCTCAGAACCTGGAAGGAGGGGGAGGGGGGTCAGCACAAAAGTACTGGTACGCGAAGCAATCCAAAAGTAGTATAATGGAACATACATATATATATATATATATTAAGGGAAAGCAATTTTTCATCAAGACATCATGTATAAAACTGTTTCTGAAAAACACATGGGCACTTTCTGAAAACATGCAACCTGTCTGTTCATTTCAAATCATGATCTGTGTTTTACTTCTGAGTTAGGTGGTATTCCCCTACAAGTCTGAATATTCCACGGGCTGTATGGAATCCGCCATTGACTCGGCGGGGAAGCCCCCAACCCAAGTGTGCCGCAAGGGTTGGAGTGTCTGAGTCTGATACGCCAAAGAACATTTAAGTCAGCGCATAATAATATACCCGAGTCGGCAAACCACGGTTTTAGGCAAAGAGTTGTCTGAAACTCCCGCCTTCTTCAGGGAACCACCTAAGCTCTCTTTATGCCCTATTTTAGCCTTTTCTGAACATGTATCATTCTGAAATTTCTAAATCATGAGAGTCTGATAAAAATCTGATTTCTGAACTAGTCGCATTTGTCTGAGTTGGTATCGTCATACCAAGACTTGCAAGTCCTATTTCTGAGTCATAATGTATTAAGCAAGAGCTTTCATTCAAAACATAGTTTAGACCACCAAAACATGTAATTTGCATTAAAGATGTCATGTTCCGAAACTCAAGTCAAATCCATGCAAAACTTTCATCAAATATATGGTGGTCATGTGCATTTTTGGCAAAACCATGCATTCTTTCATTACATGCATATTCAACATTCACAACCCTCTCTTTCGTGTTCAAAACATTGTATATTACGTGAAACATGGAAAAATTTACATTAAGAGAGAGGTTTCATGAAAATCATGCTCTAAATTCATATTTCAGGACAAACGCATATATATATATATATACATATAACTTTCAAATCACTTTGGGGGAAAGCCAAAAGGCCAAAACAATATCATTAAAGCTTCTGAAACATGAGTATGTACATGAATTCGAAAACCCAATCCTTAAAACATGATTTCTATGCCCATGAGATTTTAGGAAAACCCCGCGTACCTTATTCTCCACGAATTTTTGGTGTCTATCGAAGCCTACGTCGAGAGGATTCCGAATCTGTAATTTGTTTCACGAAGAAGTTTCGGAATGATCGGTCCTTCAAGCTTATTTTCTCAAACCCTAGTTGCTCCTTCTCTTAAGTTCTTGAAGGATTAGATTTTGGAATTTTATAGGAGGCTTCAATGTTGTTAATAGGCCCAAATCCGTTTAGGAGTGGGTAAGGACGATTTTGGGTTTTGTAAGGACTAACTTGCACTTAAAGTAACTCAAAACGGAGTGTTTTCGTCACCTGAAACCATAACTATGCGCCGCCCTTTGCATTGCCTAAATTTACATAGGCGCCGCCCTATGCATCGCCTATATTTGCATAGGCGCCGCCCTATGCATCGCCTATATGTGCATAGGCGACACATTCAACTTTGAAAGGCCATAACTTCTTCACCGGGTGTCCGTTTTAGGCGAATTTGGTATCGTTGGAAAGCTTATTCAATTATCTACAATTTGGTATATAGTAGGCCACCCAGTTCATCATATACAATGAGTTATGGTCAATAGAATTTGACACAAATTACAACGTCCACTAAAACTTAATCGATCGAAATGGTTTTAACTCGTCCTTGAGTTGAAGGACTTCTATGGTCTAAATTCATGCTCAAATGGATTCACATACTACAAAATTGATTAACATGCCAAATTGGTATAGGATTTAAGGCTCTGGGATTATCAACGCATCAGAGTCATATTTTTTTGTTCTAGCCCGAAATGCGGGGTGTTACAAAATCTTTATAAGGAATAACACTAATTCACATGATAAGCGTGCTTTTGGGCAAATATATGAGAGTTATTGGGCGAAAGAAAACAATAATGTGTCATGTACGTGATTAGGCTGTGATAAATATGATATTAGGATTGAACATCTCCTCCTCTGAATGGTATCCCCCTCAGTATGGTACTGGGACAAAACTCAACGAGAACCTCCCAAAGGAGTTAGTGTTAAACTATAGTCGTAAGGTGTGTTTGACCAAAGCAAACAATATATGTCGTGGGCATGAGCTGTGACGATAAAGACATTGGTCTTAGCAAGTATTACACTTGGGATGAATATAGAAAATATCGACCAGAAATTTTACCGGCAGGATTTACTCTACATAAAGAAAAATGCTCTTTTGCTGGTTCAGGCGGCAGCATCTCCAAGGAGTGTAGAAGACAAAGAGCTAGAGTATCAGATACTTGGCGGCAGCATCTCCAAGTATTTGTTTTTGTACTTAGCTTTAGTTTCCTTTTGAGCAAGGTCATGTCATGGACCTTGCCCCTTTTATTTCCCGTTTGGATTTTTTGTATTCGCCCTTTTGCCTTAAATATGCTTTGAATAAATAAAAAATGGTCCACAGACCTAAAATTTAACTTAAAGTTTAGCTCGCGAAATATTACTCACTGCTTTAGAGAGGCAAACCAAATGGCAAACTAGCCATTATCAATATGGCTCCTTCTAATTCTCAGCACAACAACAACTAAAGGCCATTATTAGATTTATGGTATCCAAATGCAAAGTATTAAAACGAAGTATGACAAGCCAATTTTTTTTTGTTATAAGTATCACATTTTGCATCCATCTGAGCTTTCACGTCTTGATATGGTAAGGGATTTATCTTACATTCGTAGCATGTTAATTTTGAAGGAAAAATTAATATACAAGGAGGGGGATATAAAACCAAAACCTCCCAAGAAGAGCAATATACAGTTTTGTTTGGAGTATTGATGACTTTGGTAAGTCAATAGTAGTGAATCAAAGTGGAGGTTCCATGCATTGTGAATTAGATAAAAGGTGAATAGAAAAAAAATTAATCGAGTAAGCGCAAGTAGCCGTTATAGAGGGTACGTGAGCACATTTTTATAGCCCTCACACGACTATTGTTGAGATTTAAGATATTTGGCCAACTCAATAACGAGTGTGTTCTAATACAAAGATGTGATTGTTTAGATAGGTAAAGGGAAATTGAATAGTTGAGATATGAAATTCACTGAGATGTGAGTTTATGTAATTTCACAGGTAGCTGCTATGGAACAATCAAAACTTAGATATATTGATAAATTGATTTCCAGGCCACAAAAGGGATCTGTCCTCAAATTCTTGGAATAAAACAGAGCAAAACAAAGGAAAACTAGAAAGAGGGAGGTTCCAGATCTACCATTCTAAGCAACAAAAAGATAAGCAAGACCATTCACACTATTCTCAATATGTTTTAGCCTATTTATGTTATTCTATGCAAGGCTGGATTTGTCCTATTCTCTAACAGCTTGGCAGGGGAGGTACTCCTTTGGGATTTGGGACCACATAGTGGTCCAAATACTTTGGTAAATGTTTACCCCTTGTGCTACGTCTAAGGGCCTCTGATGTGTCCTACTTATTTGTTACAATGCCGCCCCCATGGAGATGAACCTTGTCCCCAAGGTTCTGATTTGGAAACCTTAGCAGCAATGTAGAAGTGTCTTCCCAAGTAGCATCAGAAGTGGGAAGGCCTGACCATTTAACAAGGCATTGATGTATCTGATGGCCACCCCTCGAGATGGTTCGTGTCTGCAAGATATCCTCTGGAGTAAGGATGATGGATGATGGATGATGACTGATCCAAAAGATCAATTGGAGTAACTTGATCACTTGGATTTCCCAGACATTTTCTTAGAACAAAACATGAAAGACGAGATGAATCTTGGAAGAAGGAGGAAGTTCTAGCTTATAGGCAACCTCACCAATTAGTTGAACAATTTGGAAAGGTCCAAAAAAGCATCTTCTCAGTTTGGAATGGCGCTGCAAACGTAAAAAGAGTTGTCGATAAGGGCAAAGACGGACATAGACCCAATCACCGACATTGAAACCTACATCCCTGCGATTCTTGTCTGCATTAATCTTCATACACTCTTGAGCCTGCAACAAATTGGCCTTCAAAACAGCTAAGACTTCAGCTCGTTGGAGAAAAGAGGCAGACACGTCAGTATTAGTTGTACTATCCCAAATAAATCTAGAAATAGTTGGTGGGGAACGACCATAAACCACTTCAAATGGAGTTAACTTAGAACTGTGTTGGTACGACGTATTAGACCAAAATTCTGCCCACGGTAATAGGGAAAACCAAGTGGATGGAGTATCAGAAGCAAAACACCTAAGGTACATCTCTAAGCACTTATTAAGAGCCTCGGTTTGGCCATCCGACTGGGGGTGATACACCGAACTTATAGCAAGTTGACTCCCTTGGAACCTATGTAGTTCTTGCCAAAATTTCGAGAGAAATAGGGGATCACGATCAGAAACAATGGTAACAGGGAATCCATGTAAACGAACAAACACCACAACAATTTTTTGGCTAGTAAAATGGGTTGGCAAGGCAATAAAGTGGCTATATTTGGAGAACCGATCTATAATCACCAATATAACAGTACGACCTTGTGATGGAGGAAGCCCGGTGATGAAATCCATTGAAATATCTTTAAAGATGGCATTTGGAATTGGTAATAGGGATAATAAACCAGCAGGTTTTAAGGTTGAGTCTTTCATCTGTTGACAAGTTTGACATTCTAAGACAAACTTCTGTGCATCAGCACGCATTCCGATCCAATAAAAATTGGAAGAAAGACGATGAAATGTACGTGAGACACCAGTATGACCCCCAAGTTTAGACGAGTGAAACTCAGCAAGCATCAAGGAACGAAGGTTAGCAACTTGTGGAACAACCAATCGATTCTGAAACAAAAGAAGTCCTTCCTGAAATGAAAAATGTGGCAAAGAAGCAGGATCTGATTTTAATTGTTGTTGCAATGTGAGTAAGCCTTCATCATTTGTTCAGGGCACGTAATTGGTCTAGCAAGGCCAATTCAGTAATATCCAAAGTCAAAGCCAGCAGGGCAGGAACTCGAGACAAAGCATCTGCTGCCGAGTTCAGTTTTCTCGGTCGATAGTGAATTGCAAAATTATAGCCAATAAGCTTACTTAGCCAACGTTGTTGCTCCGGAGTTTGTATTACTTGGATGGTGAGGGACTTTAAGGGTTGTTGGTCTGTGAGGATTAGAAAGAGACGACCCAACAGATATGGTCGCCATTTTTGAACAGCTTGAGTGATGACAAACATTTCTCTATTGTAGGTAGAAACAACTTGCATGCGAGTGGAAAGATTTTGACTGAAAAATGCGATAGGATGTCCTTCTTGGGATAGGACTGCTCCAATCCCTGTGCCAGATGCATCAGTTTCCACAGTAAACACTTTGGAAAAATCTGGTAAGGAAAGCACAGGGACTGAACTCAAAGCCTCTTTGAGTTGAAAAAATGTCGCTAATGTCGACTCCGTCCAAACAAAAGAGTCTTTCTTCAAAAGGTCTGTAAGAGGGGAAGCTAATTGTGCATAACCTTTGACAAAACGACGGTAATAACCCGTCAAGCCAAGAAAACCTCGAACCTCCTTGAGTGAAGTAGGTAAAGGCCAAGAACGTATGTCTTGAATCTTCTCGGGATCTACCCGAAGACCTTCGGATGAGATAATATGTCCCAAATAAGCAATGGAGGACTGACCAAAATGACATTTAGAGCGCTTAACCACCAAAGAATTTTCCCTGAGAGTTTCAAATACAGATTTCAAGTGAGCTAAATGTTCTTCCCAAGAATGGCTATACACAAGAATGTCGTCAAAAGATACCAACACAAATTGATGAAGGAATGGTTTAAAAACATAATTCATGGTAGATTGAAAAGTTGAGGGAGCGTTTGATAGGCCAAATGGCATAACAGTGAATTCATAGTGACCATCATGGGTGTGAAAAACAGTTTTCTCAATGTCTGGTGGGTGAAGGCGAATTTGGTGATAACCAACCAAAAGATCCAGTTTGGAGAAAAAACAAGCATTGTGCAGTTCGTCAAACAATTTATCAACTGTTGGGATAGGAAATCTATCTTTCACGGTGATGAAATTAAGGGTGCGATAGTCAACATAAAAATGCCATGTTCCGTCTTTCTTTCGAACCAAAAGAACAGAAGATGAATATGGACTAGAACTAGGACGAATAATGCCAGTTTTGAGCATCTCATAAACTTGTCTTTCAATTTTCGCCTTTTGAAAATGGGGATAGCGATAGGGTCAAACATTGACAGGGCCTGTACTCAGTAAAAGTGGAATACGGTGATCTTGAGGTTGAGTGGGTGGCAGAGTTGTTGGTGGCTGAAAAATATCAGAGTAGCAATCGAGGAGTGAAGAAAGAGCAGGAGGATGGTCTGTGATAGAGGTAGAGCTAGTAGTGTTGAGATTTAGAAGAAAGAGGTAAGCAATGGAATCAGTACGAGTGAAGCGACGGAGGGTGGAAACATTAATTTGAGCCGGAGAAGAAATAGGGTCACCAACCCAAGTAATGCACTACCCGAATATGGTGAAGGAGATAAAACACTTCACATAGTCTGTGACACTCGGGCCCAAGGTTGCTAGCCAAGCAACACCTAAAACTAAATCAGAACCATAGAAATCAATTATAAAAAAAGTGGTAGTAAATGTAAAACCCTGAACAGTGATGGAAGTGTCATGAATGACCCCAAGGCAGACTAGTGTTTGTCCATTACCAACCACAACAGAAAAACTCGACGAAGGTTCAATAGGAAGTCGGAGCTTCTTTGCAAAGCGTGGATTGATAAAGTTATGTGTGCTACCACTATCAATAAGGATTTGTGCTGGTAAACCCTTAATGTATCCCATAAAATGAAGAGTAGTTGGGTGCAACCCACTGGAAAAGGCCTGAAAACTGATGGTAAGGAGAGAGGGTGTCTCCGGTGACACTTCTGAGGAAATAGATGCAGGAATGGAGTCAGAAGTTGGTGGTGACAATTCTGGTGATGATTCATCAGTCTGTTCCTCATCAGGAATAAAAAGGAAAAGTTGAGGCGCAGTGGAGCAACGATGACCTCTGTGGTATTTCGCATCACAATTAAAACAAAGACCTAGTTCACGTTTGCGTTGAATTTCAGCTTGTGTGATTTTTTTAAAAGGAACATGGCACACTCCTGGGAGAGATGCTGCTGGAAAGTTTGAAGATGGAGAAAGAGATGGGTTCAATTTAGGAGTCGGTGTAAGTGGCTGTGAAGATAAGAGGTGGTTTAGGGGAAAATGTGGACCGGGTCAAAGACTTGGGTTGGGCCAAGCGTTTCTGTTCCTGCAAAAATGCCAGCCCAATGGCTTCATGAAGGTCAGTGGGCCTAAATGACAGAACTTCCGCTTTAATATCTGGAGGAAGCCCAGACGTGAAACAATGTTTTAGCGTCGGTGGGGACATCTCGGTGGTTCGATTTGCAAGCTTCTCAAACTCTGAGAGATAGTCACGAATAGAGAAAGTCATTTGCAATTTAGCAAGCAAACTCTCTGGTGACTCTAGGGGATTTTCTCTAAAACGAGTCACAAAATCTTTCATAAAGTGATCCCAGCCCCATAACCGGTGATTCCGGTACATCCATTGATACCAATATCTGGCATCGCCTTCAAGAAAGAAGGAGCAGAGATTGATATGATGTTCGTCGGAAACATCATAGGTTTCAAAATATTGATTAGATTGGAATATCCAACTCTCAGCAGCGGTACCATCACACTTTGGCAAATCAATCGGAGCTGGTTTGTCTCTACGAAAATGATTAAAGGGTTGTTGGGTAGGAAAAAGTTGGGGGTGTGGAGGATTGAAGGTATAACCTGGTCGTTGTGGCGTGGGCTGTTGCGGGAAAATAGTTTGTGGCTGTGGCGTTGACGATTGACCCAACACCGAAGAAGAAGGATTAGCTGCGGGTGGTGCCGTCGGTGGAGAAGGATCTATCGAAGAAGCCCTGTGTAGAACAAGCTCTTGAAGGGTACTATTAATAGATTCCACAGCTTTGGTGTGAGCGGCTGACTCTTCTTGGAGTTGTTTCATAGCTTCATCCAAGGATCGTAACCGTGTGTTGTGTGTACCATCACCCATTTGTAGAGGGAGGATCAATGAAAGCACCAAATGGAACAATCAAAACTTAGATATATTGATAAATTGATTTCCAGGCCACAAAAGGGATCTATTCTCAAATTCTTGGAATAAAACAGAGCAAAAAAAGGAAAACTAGAAAGAGAGAGGTTCCAGATCTACCATTCTAAGCAACAAAAAGATAAGCAAGATCATTCATACTATTCTCAATATGTTTTAGCCTATTTATGTTATTCTATGCAAGGCTGTATTTGTCCTATTCTCTAACAGCTTGGCAGGGGAGGTACTCCTTTGGGATTTGGGACCACATAGTGGTCCAAATACATTGGTAAATGTTTACCCCTTGTGCTACGTCTAAGGGCCTCTGATGTGTCCTGCTGATTTGTTATATGCTACCTCCTACCAATGTACACAGGTAACTTCAATTTGGTGCTAGCTAGTGAGCTTGCTGGTGGTGTTTGCCAGAAAAAAGGTCTGATCTTTAATCTTCGGTGTTTTGTCTTTAATTCCTTTCAATCCTGTGACTAACACAAATATGTATATAGAGGACATTTGCTATTAATAACGAGTTAGTGGTTTGCTCTTGTGATGTCTCTCCCACAATGTGTTCAAAATGCCTATTAACTATTCGTGGTATCATGTCTCTGTTTCGTAATTTAGTCAAGGAGTGTGACCTCCTAGGACTGCTGATTTTCGTTGTAGAAACAGAGGCGGATCTAGACGGCTGGTTTCTTGGAATAACGGGGATGTTGTCTCGCACTTTCCAGTCTACGTTCAACTACACCACTTCCAACTGAATTGAAATTCTAAAAGAGGTCGCAGGAGGAAATCCACTTTGATAATGCTCTTGGAACAAGTTGGTTCACATTGGAATTAGTCTGTCACGACCCGAGACTAGGCCCTAGCCGTGATGAGCATCCCGAACCATGAAGGCCCGGAACACCCATTCTCTATCTGGTTATCATGCACAACATTCATAATCATAATAAAATGCGGAATTGAAACTGAGTACGGAGAACATGGTCAAGTTCTACAACATTTCTGAATAATACTATCTGACATCAGTCTGCGAAATCTCTACTAAGAACATAAACATCTGTCTGAAAAGAAACTGGGACAAGGCCCCCAGTAAACCAAAAACATAATAAATAAGATAATGTCTGACATAATTAGGCCTTCCGAATAATAGAAGGCTCACCACTGTGAGATCAAGTCTGCAAATCCGAGAATGTCTACTGAGTAGCTGGACCCCTAGACTGTGCCTCAGAACCTGGAAGGAGGGGGGTTCAACACAAAAGTACTGGCACGCGAAGCAATCCAAAAAAATAGTATAATGGAACATACATATATATATATATATATATATATATATACATATTAAGTGAAAGCAAATTTTCATCAAGACATCATGTATAAAACTGTTTCTGAAAAATACATGGGCACTTTCTGAAAACATGTAACCTGTCTGTTCATTTCAAATCATGATCTGTGTTTTACTTCTGAGTTAGGTGGTATTCCCCTACAAGTCTGATATTCCACGGGCTGTATGGAGTCCGCCATTGACTCGGCGGGGAAGCCCCCAACCCAAGTGTGCCGCAAGGGTTGGAGTGTCTGAGTCTGATACGCCACAGGACATTTAAGTCAGCGCATAATAGTATACCCGGGTCGGCAAACCACGGTTTTAGGCAATGAGTCGGTTGAACTCAAGCCCTCTTCGGGGAACCACCTAACATCTCTGTATGCCCATTTTTAACCTTTTCTGTACATGCAACATTCTGAATGTCTAAAATCATGAAAGTCTGAAATGTCTGTTAGTCTGAGTCTGATATGGCATTAGTCTGAGTTGGTATCGTCATACCAAGACTTGCAAGTCATGATTTTTCTGAGCCATAATGTATTAAGCAAGAGCTTTCATTCAAAACATAGTTTAGACCACCAAAACATGTAACTGATGTAAAGGATTTCATATTCCGAAACTTAAAGTTCAATTCATGCAGAAATTTCATCAAACACCTGGTGGTCAAATGTCTTTAGCAAGTTCATGTATTCAAAATTGAAACACATTCATTCATATATGTATATAAACTGTCAAATCGCTTTGGAGATGGTCAAAAGACCAAAACAATGATGTTAAAACATCTTATACATAAATATATATACATAATTTAAAACCCCATTCTAAAACATGATTTTTCTATGCCCATGAGAATTTAGGAAAACCCCGCGTACCTTGTTCTCCACGAATTTTGGGTGTCTATCGAAGCCTACGTCGAGAGGATTCCAAATCTGTAATTTGTTTCACGAACCAGCGGTTGAATCTTGAGTTGCTTGGGTTTTAATGTTGAAACCCTAGGGAGAGTTCTTGAGCAATTTTGGGAAAAGTATGTGTATTATGGTGTTTGAGGGATTAAATCCCGTGTTGGTGGTATATATAGGGGTGGAGGATTACCAAAATACCCCTAAGGAACAATTAAGGTCAAATCTGTCCCTCAGTTGACAGTTTGGTAGACTGGAGTAAATCGATTATAACTTTTTACTCATATACTCAAATTGGATGAAACCAACTGCAATTGAAAGAGGACTCGAAGAGCTTTTGTTTGATATATTATAGCTCACACATTTCATTATATACAGGGAGTTATGATCGTTTGAAATTGACCCTGAAATGCTGAAAACTGGGCAATAGTCTATGCGTTTTGCTACTGTTTTTAAATCCAAACGCAGCCTTATGCGTTCAGAAAAATTCCGAAACTTATCCGAGATGTACTATGAGATTTCCCGATCATAACGCAACTTGAAAATCTAAAAGCGGATGTCGGAAAGGTTGAAAAGTTGTATCCCGAAGATTGCCAGCTAAAATGACTCTAAGTCCTCATTACACTTAGAAAAATTTTCAAGTTTTTAAGTCTAAGGGCACTCTATTAAAGGCTAATCCATGCACGACTTTTACAGGGTGTTACATTATCTCCCCCTTGGGATCATTCGTCCTCGAATGATGGGTAGGAACTTGTTGAAGCCTTAAATATATGGAATAACGCGGACATGACATGTCCTCTAATAAAAATACACTGATCTGAACATTTGGAATCTGAATTTAATGCATGATGCATGAACTGGGCTATACTCGTAACTACTGGTATACTCTATCTTCGACTAGTAGCATGTCTGAGATTTCGAGTAGCATGAATAAGTGCAAAGACAAGAAAACAAGTCATGCGAATCTGACTGCTAAACTGACTTATTGGCCATACAGACTTAATTATACTACACCCTCATACTTAACTGGAGTATTCTCTTCAACACTCTCTCTAAGGAAGCTCTAGCAGTAATAGGGAACCATGAATCTTGGGTATGGATTACACAAAACATCCCACTGAGGAAATCACAACATTGACACTACTCTGCAGTCTGGAATATAGACATATAACTCCTAAATTAGGATAGAATTTTCAGACCTTTGGCAATACAACTTCTTACTTTAAGGCTTAGAGCACTTCCCGAATATCCCTTAACTATACTATTCCCTCATGTTAACTTCAAGGCAAACACCCATAAATACATACTTCACATAGTTTCTAAACTATTATCAATATAACTCCCACGCGCTATCCTAAAAACATACACACACAAACTTTTCCACTAACCATCACATGTATCAAAGACTTGGCCCCAAATCTTACTTCATACTTATGGCCTTATCTAAACAAGCATACTATGATCTTCCATCAACAAGAACATTTACATCAACACCACTATCATTGCATAGGAAGGGTCACTAAAAGGTTAAAACATAAGACCCTCAAGCGTGAAAAAGATCTTTATATGGGACTGAGCACACTATAAAGAGTGAGTACATGCGTCATGAGTTGCATGACCTCAACTAGAGTTCATAACATAAGGAATGTGATTCCGACTACTTAAATGAACTAGAACTCATTATCTTGGAATTGGAAGAGTACGTGACTCTCTATCACATACCGGAATCATGAACTATTATCACGGAACTGCATCGTAAGGCATGAGTAAGCATCCGGATAACAAAAAAAAACAAAAAAAATAAAATATTGAGGTAGGAATGGGTTGAGATTCACCCTTACTTTCTGATGTTCTAAATCACACTGCATCACTACTAGAATCTGAGAGCCTTACTTGGTTATTCGTTCTATCATCTCCCACTTAGCTTCAAGTCATCATCTAGTGTTTGGGAGATCCCTTACCAGATTCTAACTGAACTACACTTACTGCACTCTAGGGTCTGAAAAATTGACAATACATGCATATCATAGAACTCAACCCGAATGACTACCTTCTGGGATACACTCTATCTTTCCATAGCCACCAATAGTCAAAGTATAATGCTTGCACACTTATTTCTATCCGTTCAACCTTCAAAACTCAAACTTAGATTCTAACACTTAACATGGATATCACCAAGCCTTTGATGAACCATACCACTTCCGTCCTAGCATACCAATATTGCTACTCCAAACTTATATCTCTCTACCATGAGAATCGAGATCACATCAAAAGGCTCAACACTATCAATCAAGGTTCCTTAACTTGGCTATCTAGAACACCATATATCATCTAACTAGTCTTTTTCCAACTAGCAACTCCATGGTACCACTAGTCACACACAACATGTAATAGTCTTAGAGAAATGCCACAACTCCATATCGCCTTGGGCATACTTACACACCATACCCACAACATTATACTTCATTACGAATCAATTTAAACTTAAGCCATTTCACACATCATTCAAGCCTATTAGATCACTTTCATATAACTAACATCATTGATCAAGAAATCATCACATCCACCTTTATGAACTTCAACTATTCAAACTTAATATCTAGTGCTATGCATGACTTACAACCCAACCTTACACAAAATTTTTACTTGGAAACTATAAGTAAACATCACGAAACACTAGTGCACTAGAACTTCATAACCACAATAATCGATCATGACCTAACGGTTTACCTTATCATCATTCCGTTAGCATGTACTATTTCAGCACCTCAAGCCTACTAAATTAATCCCACAAAATATGCATCAACAAACTCTTGCCACTATTTACCACCACACCATTTAAATTCAAGCCTATAGTTTAGTATCAATCATCTACCACCAATGAAGAATGCAACATAATATAAATACACTAATCCATCAAATTGGGATATTCTACCCAAATATCTCAAAAATCTACTACATACCTTCTCACAAGTAGCACTAGTTTACAACTACCAATGAAAAGAGGGTCAAGGGGGTTAAAGCCTTATAATAGACATGGTCAACCTTAATCTTATATTATAACCCCGTACAATTGTATCTACTTATACGGATTTCTCACCTCATACTTACTCACTCATTCATACATTTAGACTGCCTTCAAATTCCTCAAACAACCATGAGTCTATAATCATAACTTACTCGCTAATATAGCCATTTCCACATTCAAGCAATCAACAAATCACTCTGACCAACAACTCCTTCTCTACCTTCAACTAATAACACACAAGGATGAATCACTTCATTACCAACTCTATCTCATGCAAACAGATTCAGCCATACATATATTAAACTAATAAAAGAACAACAAGTTGGACAACAAGTTGCTAGTGAATCGAAACAGGCCTCACACGGCTTCACTAGACTTTGGTTTTGTATTTTGAACAAGAAAATGAGATGGATGACAAGGCAACTATGCTAGTGAATCGAAAGAGCCCCACACGGCTTCACTAGACTTTAAATTTTTATTTTTTTTCAAAAACATCATGATAACAAGATTACATATTACAAGGGATAGAAAATTGACACCTAATATTTAATGGTCTAAGAATATACATATTATTCTGTATAAATAAAAATCTGAGTAAAACACTTCCTCCATGGACTACCATACAATCCACACATGTTGCTAGCTACCACATTAGTTTATCACTATAAAGGGGTAAATCATCCTCAAACATCGATTATTTAACTGAAATATTCATTTACACAAAATCACCCTCACTCTGACTTCTAACTTTGTGACTTTACATCACCAACTTCTTGGTCCAATAACACTACCAATAGGTCATGACAACAACAATTTAACTTATGCTACTATTTGGGTAGAAATATAGTTCCAACATTCTGCTATACATTGTCCACAACTGTAACAAGATTTTGAGAGGGACAATATACACTTAATACCTTAAGCTGGAATGCACGATTCCATCAGGATCAATATTTACATCAGAATCAGCATATATTGATGCACTAACAGACTCCTATCGAGTTTTTCCATAATTTTTAAAATCTTATAGAACGTGATCGAAAAGGACTATATCATGTATACTCTAAACTTTTTGCACTTGAATCAACCCAATAATGGGACAGTTTAGACTCTGAAGCACGAACTAAATCACAAAGAAGGGAAACATTCCTAAACGCCTAGTAGCCTCCTGTTTATAAGTGTGGCGCGCTACACACCCATAAACAGAACTCTACTCGACGCGATTTCGCAGACACCCTGGGACCATGAACCGTGCTTTGATACCAAGTTTGTCACGACTCGAGCCTAGGCCCTAGCCGTGATGAGCATCCCGAACCATGAAGGCCCGGAACACCCATTCTCTATCTGGTTATCATGCACAACATTCATAATCATAATAAAATGCGGAATTGAAACTGAGTACGGAGAACATAGTCAAGTTCTGCAACATTTCTGAATAATACTATCTGACATCAGTCTGCGAAATCTCTACTAAGAACATAAAAATCTGTCTGAAAAGAAACTGGGACAAGGCCCCCAGTAAACCAAAAACATAATAAATAAGATAATGTCTGACATAATTAGGCCTTCCGAATAATAGAAGGCTCACCACTGTGAGATCAAGTCTGCAAATCCGAGAATGTCTACTGAGTAGCTGGACCCCTAGACTGTGCCTCAGAACCTGGAAGGAGGGGGAGTCAGCACAAAAGTACTGGCACGCGAAGCAATCCAAAAAAATAGTATAATGGAAGATACATACATACATACATATATATATATATATATATATACATATTAAGTGAAAGCAATTTTTCATCACGACATCATGTATAAAACTGTTTCTGAAAAATACATGGGCACTTTCTGAAAACATGTAACCTGTCTGTTCATTTCAAATCATGATCTGTGTTTTACTTTTGAGTTGGTGGTATTCCCCTACAAGCCTGATATTCCACGGGTTGTATGGAATTCGCCATTGACTCGGCGGGGAAGCCCCCAACCCAAGTGTGCCGCAAGGGTTGGAGTGTCTGAGTCTGATACGCCACAGGACATTTAAGTCAGCGCATAATAGTATACCCGGGTTGGCAAACCACGGTTTTAGGCAATGAGTCGGTTGAACTCAAGCCCTCTTCGGGGAACCACCTAACATCTCTGTATGCCCATTTTTAACCTTTTCTGTACATGCAACATTCTGAATGTCTAAAATCATGAAAGTCTGAAATGTCTGTTAGTCTGAGTCTGATATGGCATTAGTCTGAGTTGGTATCGTCATACCAAGACTTGCAAGTCATGATTTTTCTGAGCCATAATGTATTAAGCAAGAGCTTTCATTCAAAATATAGTTTAGACCACCAAAACATGTAACTGATGTAAAGGATTTCATATTCCGAAACTTAAAGTTCAATTCATGCAGAAATTTCATCAAACACCTGGTGGTCAAATGTCTTTAGCAAGTTCATGTATTCAAAATTGAAACACATTCATTCATATATGTATATAAACTGTCAAATCGCTTTGGAGATGGTCAAAAGACCAAAACAATGATGTTAAAACATCTTATACATAAATATATATACATAATTTAAAACCCCATTCTAAAACATGATTTTTCTATGCCCATGAGAATTTAGGAAAACCCCGCGTACCTTGTTCTCCACGAATTTTGGGTGTCTATCGAAGCCTACGTCGAGAGGATTCCAAATCTGTAATTTGTTTCACGAACCCGCGGTTGAATCTTGAGTTGCTTGGGTTTTAATGTTGAAACCCTAGGGAGAGTTCTTGAGTAATTTTGGGAAAAGTATGTGTATTATGGTGTTTGAGGGATTAAATCCCGTGTTGGTGGTATATATAGGGGTGGAGGATTACCAAAATACCCCTAAGGAACAATTAAGGTCAAATCTGTCCCTCAGTTGACAGTTTGGTAGACTGGAGTAAATCGATTATAACTTTTTACTCATATACTCAAATTGGATGAAACCAACTGCAATTGAAAGAGGACTCGAAGAGCTTTTGTTTGATATATTATAGCTCACACATTTCATTATATACAGGGAGTTATGATCGTTTGAAATTGACCCTGAAATGCTGAAAACTGGGCAATAGTCTATGCGTTTTGCTACTGTTTTTAAATCCAAACACAGCCTTATGCGTTCCGAAAAATTCCGAAACTTATCCGAGATGTACTATGAGATTTCCCGATCATAACGCAACTTGAAAATCTAAAAGCGGATGTCGGGAAGGTTGAAAAGTTGTATCCCGAAGATTGCCAGCTAAAATGACTCTAAGTCCTCATTACACTTAGAAAAATTTTCAAGTTTTTAAGTCTAAGGGCACTCTATTAAAGGCTAATCCATGCACGACTTTTACAGGGTGTTACATAGTCCTATAATACATTTACAATCTGGAAATAGAGGAACTGAAGTTGAAAACAATCATATGCCGCTCTTGCAGAACAAAAACAACTATAATTCCAAAGAAATATTACATAGTTTCACTATCTATCCGAAGAAATATTACATTGTTTCACTATCTTAGTATTATCCTTTACAAATCAACTTCAGAAAGAAAAATAAATCGAACATTTTATTTATTTATTTGCGTGTTTCAATCTGAACAGGCGTCAAAAGGCTTTCTAGCAAAGACATGCACATACTCAAATGCATCCCTGCAATTTATTAGATGTGAAGTATTTAGTTCATGAACTAAGTACTAATAGGAAAAGAAAATACCTCATTAATAATATTAACCATAACTAACTAATCAAAATAATACCCGTTGACACATTGGAATTTTCATATTCTCAGCTTTGCAAGCCGTTCCGGTAACCTAATACCGGGAGAAGCTCCGGCGATTAATACCTTTTTCAGTTTACGCATACTGACATCATCCTTGCAGATTACTTTAGACAACAGAAATGGATGTTGAATATGCAAAACTTCAAGTTGCGGAAAGCTATCACCATTGGCGTCGCAAGAGAGATCCATCTTCGCTTCATTATATTTGCAGTGATCCATTTTGAGTATCCTTAATTTGGGCAATTTCTTAAGAACTGTGAGTAGCTGACTATCTACTGGATGGTCGACAAGAGTAAGCTTGACAAGATTTGGAGGGAATGCTACAGAGTCGGTGGAATCTATTTGGAGCTCACATAAATGCAACTTAACAATATTTTGATAGGAAGACAAGTTGATTTGCTCGCTCGTGAGACCAGCAAGTCGGAGCTTCAGAACCTCCAGAGTGTTTGGCAGAATAGGGCTTGATACCGATAGTATCCTAATGGTAGAATTGGATAGCACTATTATACCCAATTTTCTTAAATTGATTAACTGGTGAGAGAATATCGGTCGAAAAAATTTATCATGCATCCACATCAAAGTTTGAAGATTATTGGGCAATGAGTACATGTTGTTTGAGGGTGCATGTCTAAAACCTCTATCACGAAGATGTCTCAATTGTTTCGACTTCCAAACACCAGAAGGAATCGTAACAGAGCTCTTTCTAACATCTAGGGTCTCTAGATGTTTGACCTTGACAATACTACTTGGCAGTTCTCCACTAATTCCCCCCTCCAATCTCAGATAGCGTAAGCAACTCATGTCGCCAATTTTGATTGGGATAGTCGTGAGTTGTTGATTTTCATTTTGAGGCATGACTATAACCAACACTTGCAAAAATTTGAAGCCAATATGGGCCATTAGAGAAAGTATGCAAGGGTCTTTTGTGAAACAGAAAAGTGCACGAAGCTTCTTAGGCTTAGGATTTGAACAAATGAATGCATTCATGACATTACCGGAGTAGAATGTAATCCTTCGCACCCTAGCAACATTGTTGGGATCACCAAATGCATTGTGCTTCGTATGAAAGAAGTTACTTTCCTTAGCCAAGTCTACACACAAACTATGTAACAAATCATGTATGCGGCAACTTGAAATTCTTCCATCATATGTCCTTTTGGCAACTTGAATCAAGTTTCTCGAAACCAAATCATTAAGGACATCCTCGGCCAAATCTTCAGCCTCTCGCCTATCACCCCTATTTACTACTATTAATTTCTCAGCAATCCACATATTTTTCAAATCAAAAGCAAGAATTTCATGGTCCTCGGGGTAAAGGCCAAAGTACAAGAAACATGGCCTTAATGTATAGCTCAAATCATTGTAACTCAGAGCCAATACCTTAGCACATTTATCTTGAATTATATGACTCATACTCTCAAGTACCCTGCTCCATGCATGTTCTGTTCTTTCTCTTGCCCTCAACATGCCTGCTGTCACCACAATGGCTAGTGGTATACCTCCACATCTCCCAACTATATTTCTACCAATATTTACCAAGTCTGGCGGAGCATTGGCCCAATCATCATTATCAAAATTACAGATTTTCTTGGTAAAAAGTTCAAAACTGTTCTCTGAATCTAGGGGTCGCAACACGTGCAACGAGCTATCCCCTCCTATATATCTGCCTACATCACTATTCCGAGATGTGATAATTACTCTGCTGCCAATTTTTGAATCACATTCAGGAAGGACAAGTTTCAGATCATCCCAAATTTCAATATCCCAAATGTCATCTAAGAGAATAACATACCTTTTTATTTTCAAGAGTGACCGTAAGTTGCTCTCCAAGTTGTCTTTCCTTTCTCCTTCCGGCAGTCCAACTTGTTTGGCTATGTCAAGTAAGATTTCTCCCACTCTTGGCTGTTGTGAAATGTAGACTAGTCCCGAACACTCAAACTGATCACGTACATGCCTATAAAGTTTCTTGGCGAGAGTTGTTTTACCAAGACCAGGCATACCAACTAAGGAAACTGCTCCATAAGGCGAATCTTGATCAAGTAATTTGGCTTGTAGCATATTGAAGTCATCATCCAAACCGACGACCTCTGTTTCATCAATATAAAGGAATAATCTTCTCCGGTCAAAAGGAATGCAATCATTATTGTTACTTGTATCTATTATGTTGTAAGTTGTCCTTACACGGTCAATGTCAACAACCCTTTTCTTTATCTTCTCAATCTCCATAGCAAACTCATCGGCAAAAGAAGCACGAGAAGGGATGCAAGCAGTCTTAAGGCAACAAATTGTGCCTTCGAACTTGTTGGATTGTTGAATTTTCGTAAGGAACTCATCTAAGAGATCCTCCACATCGCCTGCCAGTTCTTGAATATCTTTTATCAAGTTTTTCACCCTTAAATCACCTTTAGTTGCCTTGGCATTTGCGTCGTCTATGTATGCTCGAATGTGTCTTATTTCTCTCTGGAGCCAATCAATGTCTTCTTTTAACCAATATAAACTCGCTCCTTCTTGAAAGAGTAGATTTCCAGCTATTTCTACAAATTTATTGATGACTGCGGTAAGAAGAATATCAGCCATCTCTATTTCCCAGTTTTTCAATAGGTAATAAGATTTCAAAATCTGAAGAAAAGTAAGAAAAGGATTATCAATTATGAAGGAAATGAATGAATTTTGCATCAACTAATCTCCTTAATCTGTTTTTAATGTTGGTCAACTAAATGGTAATGTCAACTACTCTGTACATATAAAACACAATAATTTGATCTTCTATTAATCATGTTAGCTATTATTTCGCTTTCAAGAATGAATAACAAATGTTAAAAGTCAGACGATTGATGCAGTACTACGCGTAAAATCCAAC
Organism: Capsicum pubescens; assembly: GCA_030864215.1. Classification (NCBI taxonomy): domain Eukaryota; kingdom Viridiplantae; phylum Streptophyta; class Magnoliopsida; order Solanales; family Solanaceae; genus Capsicum; species Capsicum pubescens. The sequence goes on from CM061546.1 coordinate 14,566,186, forward strand.
AGCAAAGATGAATTCAACACTGAATCTCTGGAACGGTGGTGGAGCTAAAGGTTAGAAAGGGAGTTCAATTGAATCTCCTTCGTCCAAATATTAAAATATTTTGAGAGTTCAATTTAAGTTGAGTGTTCTTGAAGATTACTCTAATGTAAACCTTAGCACACCTATATAAAGGCAATTTCCTTGAAAGGGCATCTCGAATATCTCATATACTCCTAGATATTTACAAAATGATATCAAGGCATCAAATATATACTGCATTCTCAAAGACTGTCTGATGGTCTTCGTGATCAAATATATCGGAAGGAGGTCCAAATCATCCTGCGCTTGAGAAATACAAGGGAAACAAACAGAATTGTACATACATTGTTTATCAATAAAATTATGCCTCTTCATATTTTAGTTGTGATTGCAAGAAAGGTAAGACAAAAAGAAAGATGAGCTTTAGACTTATTCCATAAACTATTTGCTGTGTAGTATTGGAGTCCACGGCCAAGTCTCCACATTTTTATACGTAATATTCAGTTCTACCCATTTTTATTTTTTTTTGGTTTTCCACCCGGTGTTCGGTGTTTGCATTGGAGCGCGACTAATTCAGATCGCGCATTGCAAAGCCTATTCTAGGGTAGCACTCCCAACAGGATTTTTTGAGTACCCAGGGTTCGAACTCGAGACTTTTGATTAACGGTGGAGCAGTCCCACCACTGCACCACAACCCATGTTGGTAGTTCTACCCATATTATACGTGTCCGATACTAATACGACTTATTTTCGAAAGTCCAATAGGTTAGTACCCTATGACCCCTACTCATCTATATTATTAAGTCCAATATGGAATTATACGGCATGGGAGACAGGGTAGTCTTAATCCGTGTTAACAGTAGAAAGTTATACCTTCTAAGGAGTAAATATTATTAGGTAAATTAATGTTTTGAAAATAAAAAAGTGGAAACTTTCAAATCGATTAGTCCGTCGAACTTAAGAAATCAAATACAATCTGAAGATATTAAAATACGATTGTAATTTGTAACCTTCACCTCATCGTGTTAGATGGTATTTCATTTTCAAGCATGAATAAGAATTTTTAGAGTCAGACGATTGAGACCGTAAATGAATTTTGTTTATGATTAAATTTATTTTTCTATGAGTTTTGTTTATTCCTACTATGATTAAATTTATTTTTCTTGAATTGTTCCACTAGAACATTTTTCTATCTAAATATATTTGTTTATTGAATGGTTGTACTAGAACTAGAATATATTTCCTTTTCTACTTAAATCTATCAGTTAAATGGCTCCACACGAATATTGATACTCCCTCCGTTTCATAATAAATGAATTGTTGGATTTTGGCACACACATTAAGAAAAAAACATTAAAGATATAAATTTAACACAACTTTTCATTTTTATCCAAAAAAAGAAAAAAAAAAGACTGACCTTGTAATATTTTTTCAAAAGTTAAGAGTTGTCAAATCATAAGGGTAAATTTGAAAAAAAATTCAATGATTCACTTATTTTGAAACACCAATAAATACCCCAACAATTCACTTATTTCGAAATGGAGGGAGTATAAAAATACTCTTTGCGGTGTCACTTGTGAAAACCACTTTTTATTCTTCTGCGATAAAACCTCTTTTTATCTCTCTCGATGTTTTGTATTCTCTTTTATATAGTGGATTGTTCATCTTGTTTTGTGTGGATGTAGGTCGATTGACCGAACCACGCTAAATTATTGTATCTCTTTTGGTGTAATTCTCACATGTCTTCTTATTTGAGGTCTTTCGAGGTTTGCTTTGTTAGCTTCCGCATGACACCTGATTAATTATGTAGGTCCCAACAGAAGTCTCCTCTTGATGAACAGGTATTTCAATTCCTTCGTTAACTAGCACCGTTTTTGAGCATTTCCTATCACATACATACGGCTCAACAGTCAATTCTTTAACCGATAATTAACCAACTTTCGGTTAACCTAAGCCTCCTCTATCCCGCGGACCAACAAGAGGTAGTACATGAATATTCCATAAGTTTGGCCTCCAAATGATATTTTAGTGTATATATTACTCAAAATCAAAGAGGAGAGACATTGGATTTTCATGTATTTGCTTCAGGGGAAATTGCTTTCAAAATTTGGAAGCTACATTACTAGGAATTAAATGCCAATTGTAACATATGTAATATTGTTGGCTGAGAACTTTGGAAAACTAGGTACCAAAAAGTATGAACAGAGCTAGACTATTATTCTTAGGATTTGTCAACAGATATTTTCATGCACTACCAGAAAAATGTGAATTACCTAGGAATTTTACTTCACTACACCAAAAATAACCTTTAGCGGCAATAAATATACATTTTAATAAAGAGTATTAAATTTATTCCGGCATTAGTCAATTGTCGTTGGATCTAATGTCGTTATAGGCTTTAGGTGCATTTACAAAGAGAGAGAAAATGTAATTGCCACTAGCAAATGCCTTTGAAAAAATATATTTAGCGGCAATCAAGCTATTGTTGTTAGAGATCATTTTTGGTGTAGTCTTTGGGAATTTCGTTCGCTAAATTCCTAAATTTTAGTATATTTCACTTGCAAAAATTATTTTCTCAAGAAATCATACTACTTCGATTCCTTTGAAGGTTAGGATTCTCAGAACCTACTTCATTGACCCCTAGGCCACACTGTATGTTCTCATGTTTTACTTGTTTGGTTTTCTGTTGTTGAAGTAATGTTAGGTTTTCACTTCTATTAAATTAGATACAAAACTTAAAACGATCAAATTCACTTTGTCCTTTTTCTTCTTGATCATAAACTCTGTTCTCTTTATTTGGTGTATTTTGTTTTGCTCTATTCATTTTCAGCTTACAGCCTACCATTTAGGGGTTTATATTCAAAAGATTCAAATTAATTTAATTTATGATGGACTGGTTTATTGCTTTTCAGTTGATTTATTCCTACTTTTCTGTTAACCAGTTCTACAGTAAGTTGCTCTGACTCTTTAAAAACGTTGCCACACCCATGTCGTATCCTCCAAAAAATGCACTATTTTTGAAGGATATAACATGCACCTGGTGACATTTTTGACGAGTCCGAGCAATATAGGTTCTATATAGTGGGGATTCTTCGTGTGCCTGTCTTTAAAGGAGACACTCAATACAAGTTTGCCTTCAAGTTAAATGATGCACATAAGTTATTTCATAACTTCACGATGAAAAGGCTACTGATGTTTGCCTTTTCATATTCGTGCTCTTTCTCATTTTGCATATCATTGTTTATAATAGTTAAATTAGATATGAATGTCAAATGTCAGTGTACCTATAAAACACCTCAGTATAGTGACCATGAAATCTTCGTACAAAAGCTATTACTTTAGATAGGTTTGACTGTAATATTAAATAGTTGAAATCATTTAAGGAGCTTATCTTCTAAAGAAAAAAATTTAGGATATTGGACCAATCGAATATGAGAAAATTAAAAAACATTCTCTAGCTCCTAAGTTACAAATTACATTTTCCTTCATACCAAACACATGCACCCTAAATTACAAATTTCGTTCTAGATGAATATTTTTTTAATATGTATTTTCTTTACTTTTTTTGTTATTATAACCGTTGATCCAAACTCCAAATTAAGTCACAGCTCCTTTTTCTACTACTATAAATGAAAGGAGCTGCAGAAAACTTTAATACAAGATATAGAAACATTTCAAGTGACATTGTCAAAAAAAAAAAAAAATATGATGTATTTTTCACTCTTTGTAGACCTTCTTACCATCATTATTCTCAGTTTTCTTCTTGGCAGAAAGAATAGAAAAAACAATACGCCACCAGGTCCCGTAGGGTTGCCATTCATTGGAAATTTGCATCAATATGATAGTTTTGCCCCGCATTTCTATTTTTGGAAAATTTCTCAAAAATATGGAAAAATATTCTCATTGAAACTTGGTTCTTCTAATATGGTCGTAGTTTCTTCAGCAAAATTAGCTAAAGAAATTTTGAAGACACAGGATTTAGCATTTTGTAGTAGAGCTTCTATTCTTGGCCAGCAAAAATTGTCTTACAATGGTCAAGACGTAGTGTTTTCACCTTACAATGACTATTGGAGAGAACTTCGAAAAATTTGTGTTCTTCATTTACTTAGTCTCAAGAAAGTGCAATCATTTAGTCCAATTCGTGAAGATGAAGTATCAAGAATGATCAAGAAAATATCTCAACAAGCTGCCACTTCACAAATTACAAATTTGAGCAGTATAATGATTTCACTAACAACTACAACTATTTGTAGAGTTGCTTTTGGTATTAGGTACGATGAAGAAACACAAGATAGGAGGAAATTTGCTGAACTTTTAAAAGTTACAGAAGAAATGTTGGGAGGCTTTTTCATCTCTGATTATTTTCCTCTCTTAGGATGGATTGATAAACTCTCTGGAAAAATAAATAAACTTGAGAAGAATTTTAAGGATTTGGATGAGCTTTACGAAGGACTCATTGAGCAACATCTCAATCCCAATAGGCCAAAATCCATGGAAGGAGATATTGTTGATCTTTTGCTCCAATTGAAGAAAGAGAAATCAATTCCAATTGATCTTACTTTGGACAACATAAAGGCTATAATCATGGTAATGAACTACTCCATTTTTTGTCTATTTTATATGCTTGCTACCTCTAGTCAGTTGCTTACATCTAGCTAAGCAGTTAACCTTACGAATTTCAACTTTCCACGTGGTATGTTTAAGACCATAAGATCAAATGATATTTGATACATTTTACATATTTTTAATTTAAAAACCACAAGATTCTAAAGTCTTATTTACTTTTTTAAACTCTATGACAAGTCAAAATCTGACAAACAATTGAAACGGAGAGAGTATCAAGTAATCATGTTTAGATGTTAAAGATTGTATGTATGCAAAGTCTTGTGTTGTTAGATATATTGGCTTGGTATAAACAACTTGTCGTGTGGCTAAGTTTTTTCGCTCGGTTATATTTATGGCACGATCATAATATAAAGAAAGGTTTTTGTCAAATGTTAAGAAGTGCCTTTTAAACTTGTGAAATTACACATGTTCTAACATTTTATGGCTAGGAAACATTTCAATTGATGTAACAATGCTGAATTTAATTTTATTGTCCTACTCTGTCTGGTAGAATATGCTAGTAGGTGGAACAGACACGAGCGCAGCTACAGTAGTTTGGGCAATGACAACCTTGATGGAGAACCCGAATGCCATGAAGAAAGTTCAAGCAGAAATTAGAGAATCGGTTGGGAAAAAGTCCATAGTGAATGATGACGACATCCAAAATCTTCAATATTTCAAAGCAGTGGTAAAAGAAACATTTAGATTGTATCCACCAGGTCGATTGTTAATCGCGAGACAGTCAATGGAGAATACCATACTAGAAGGATATGAAATTAAACCAAAAACTATAATTCATGTCAACGTTTGGCAAATTGGAAGGGATCCTGAAATATGGAAAAATCCAGACGAATTTATACCCGAGAGATTCTTGAATAGCGATATTGATTTCAGGGGCCAAGATTTTGAGTTGCTTCCATTTGGAGCAGGCAGAAGAGGGTGCCCTGGCATCGCACTTGGTGCGGCAACTGTGGAACTTGTACTTGCCAATCTTCTTTACGCGTTCGATTGGGAGTTGCCTAGTGGAATGAAAAGAGAAGACATTGACACAAATGTTTTGCCAGGACTTACGATGCATAAGAAAGAACCACTGTGTCTTGTTGCTAGAAATTATCACTAGAAATATATGAAGACCAAACTCCAGTGTTTTTAAATCAAATAAATTTGTATGTTTCCTTTCTTACACTCATGTTTGGATGGTTGTAACATACTATTTCATAATGTATTGTATCGTTTACATAAATACAACGTATGGATAGGTCATTACGTAATGTCACACATCAACAATTTGAGGCGAGCCAACAAGAAACTTAGGGTACGGGGTGCAAAAATATAGGGTAAATGATAAAATAGGAGTCCTAAGTCCTAAGTAATGATGCAATCACATCAAATGATTGTTACACCAAATGAGACTTTACATCGTTATCTAACAATGGATTTAACCACATGATATAATAAAATCCAAGTAATAATCAAAACAAAACATTGTATTTAAACTAACAACACAATAGAATACAACAAGTAACAACCATCCATGTTTAATATGGTCGTACAGTTTGATTTTATGTCTGTCATTTTCGATATACACCTGCAATAGAGTTGTTGCTTCAATACAATTTCCCTTCCGGGCTGCCCTTTACTGGAACTTGGTCTTCTTCAATTTCTAGTAATAATCTCTAGGAACAAGGCACAAAGCATTTTTCTTATGCATAGTAAGTCCAGGGAAAACATCAGTCTCAATGTCTTCTCTTCTCATTCCACTAGGCAACTCCCAATCAAACGCGTATAGAAGATTGGAAAGTACAAGTTCCACAGTTTCCACACCAAGTGCAATAGCCGGGCACCCTCTTCTGCCTGCTCCAAATGGAAGCAACTCAAAATTTTGGCCCCTGAAATCGATATCGCTGTTCCAGAACCTCTCAGGTATAAGTTCTTCTGGATTTTCCCATATTTCAGGATCCCGTGCAATTGCCCAAACATTGACATGAATTATAGTTTTTGGTTTAATTTCATATCCTTCCAGTATGGAATTTTGCATCGTCTCTCTTACAAGTAACAACGGAGCTGGCGGATACAATCTGAATGTCTCTTTTATCACTGCTTTGAAATATGGAAGATTTTGGATATCATCTTCATTTACTATGGACTTTTTCCCAACCGATTCTCTAATTTCTGCTTGAACTTTCTTCATGGCATTCGGGTTCGTTATCAAAGCTGTCATTGCCCATATTACTGTAGCTGCACTAGTGTCTGCTCCCCCAAGTAGCATATTCTACAAGAGTAAGTAGGACAATAAAATGAAATTCAACATTGTCATATAAATCATATTGAAATTCAGGTTAATTACACGAATGGTCACTCAACTAACTATATAGTATGATTTTACAAAAATCATCAAATCATGTTTAACGCAAAAGGTATGCGCTATTTGTAAGATAGAGAGGGTATCATGATTTGTTAGATAGCAAAGTTATATATGCACCATTATTTTAACGAGGAGCATGTATTTACCAGCACCACCATATAAAGTAGACTCAATGGTGTAGTTCATTACCATGATAATAGCCTTTATGTTGTCCAAAGAAAGATTGATCGGAGTTGATTTCTCTTTCTTCAATTGGAGCAAAAGATCAACAATATCTCCTTCCATGGATTTTGGTCTATCAGGATTGAGATGTTGTTCTATGAGCTCTTCGTAAAACTCATCCAAAGCCTTAAAATTCTTCTCGAGTTTTCTTATTTTTCCAGAGAGTTTATCGATCCATCCTAGGAGAGGAAAATAATCAGAGACAAAAAAGCTGGCCATCATCTCTTCGGTCACTTTCAAAAGCTCATCAAACTTCCTCCTTTCGCGTGTTTCTTCATCGTACCTAATACCAAAAGCAACTCTACAAATAATTGTAGTTGTTAGCGAAATCACTATTTTGCTCAAATTCGTAATTTGTGAAGTGACTGCTTGTTGAGATATTTTCTTGATCATTCTTGATACTTCATCTTCACGAATTGGACTAAAATGTTGCACTTTCTTGAGACTAAATAAATGAAGAACACATATTTTTCGAAGTTCCCTCCAATATTCATTGTAAGGTGATATAGCAATATCTTGACCATTGTAAGACAATTTTTGTTGGCCAAGAATAGAAGGTCTACTGCAAAATGCTAAATCTTGTATTTTTGTAACCTCTTTTGCTAGATTTGCTGAAGAAATTACAACCATAGTAGAAGAACCAAGTTTTAATGAGAAATTTTTTCCATATTTTTTGGAAAGTTTCCAATAATAAAGATGAGGGCTTAAACTATCATATTGATGTAAAGTTCCAATGAATGGAAACCCTATAGGACCTGGTGGCAGATTGTTTTTTCCATTCCTTTTGGCTTTTGGAAGAAGGAAATTGCTAAGAATGGTGATAATAAGAAGGGCTACAAAGAGTGGAAAGAACATCATTTTTTTGGGCAAAAGTTTACTTGAAATGTCTTCTAGATATCTTGTATTAAGATTTTCTACAATTTCTTCATTTATATAGTTAAAAATAAGGGTGCGTTTGGTACGAAGGAAAATGTTTTGCATGAAAAATATTACTCTAAAAGTATTTGTATATGAACTAGACAAATACTATGAGATGTGAGGATGTGGGGTGGTAGGATTAATAGCGGCTACGAGGTGAGGTGAAGTTGAGGTGTGTTGGAGAGTGGTGGACGATACAATCAATGTGAAATTCCACTTCTTGAATTTGTTTTCCCCAGTACCACTTGGAAAATCATTTCTTTTATTATTAAGGAACTTATTTTCCTTGTGAAAATATTTTTCAAAAATCGTTTTTGTAAAGTCACCCTCATCAATGACAGCCAAATCATGTGATCCAAAGGGATAAATGTGACGCCGGTGATGGGTTATTGGGTCAAAAAAAGGACTTGCAGACATGTAGGTTGGCAAGCTTTCAAAAGACAGGGTAAAAGTTACAGCGTATGTGAATCTTACATTGGAATGAAGAGTAAAGTGAAAACTCTACAAGGAATAATACAAGTTCACATGATATGCACACTTTTGAGTTCAATGATGGTATAGCCAAGGGACAAATAATATATGAGTGCTAGATGTTGAGCGAAAGCAGACACTATGTGTCATGCGCTTGGGTTGTGATAAATATGATATCAAAAATATCAGACAGTCCCTCCATACGATATTCCCTTAGCGCGGTAGCGAACAAAGCATTAGGTGTGTTTGGCCAAAGCGGACAATATATGTCTTAAGCCAATTCTGTTTAATATTTATTTTTTTATTTTTTTTGGTTAGGTGTGTTTGGCCAAAGCGGACAATATATGTCGTAAGCCAATTCTGTTTAATATTTTTTTTATTTTTTTTGGTTTTCATTCGGTGTCCAGTACCCGCATTGGAGCCCGATTAATCCGGATTCGCACCAGGTAAGGCCCCATTTGGGGGTAGCACTCCCAACAAAGTTTTCTCCATACCCAGGGTCGAACCCTCAACCTCTGGTTAAGGATGGAGCAGCCCCATCCACTGTACCGCAACCCATGTTGGTCTGTTTAATATTTTTAGTAACTCTTAATTCTTTTTTCTATTTTTCTTTTTTGATGTTCCACATATGTCAAAAATAAGAGTCCACCTATAATATCGGTGTATGGTAGTCTAGGTACCCCCCCCCCCCTCTAATTTCTTGGTTGAAGAGTCTTACCATTATCGATCGACGATTGATTTGAAGTTTATGAGTTCTGAATTTGCTATTGTACACATAACTTGTTTTAATTACTGAGTTTGCAACTAAATATTTATACACGCGTTGTTCAATAGGTTTTCTAATACAAAAACAAAATCTAATAAATTAAGCAAAAATTATTGAATTCGTTCAAACCTGTTAATTGCTAATAATACAACTCCGCACCTGCTTACCATATTTAATTTGGCAAGATAGTATAGACTCATTTAGTCGACCATTAAGATTGGAGGTTTGGTTTATGTCCTCCTCGACCCTTGAGTATCTGCACGTAATTGTATAAATATATTTGCTATTTAATAATAGACGACGACATAGAGGTTAATGTCAAACCTTTGTGCCCATGGGAGATAAAAGTCTGGGAGGCTGAATTTATTTAAAAAAAATAGATATTTCGATCCACAATTTATGGATTCTGAATTTGCTATTGAACACATAACTTGTTCTACTTACTAGGTTTTTACTAAATATTTATACATTTTTAATGACCATGTGTTTAAGCACAAGCAATTGAATTTGTCCAAATCCGTAGTTAATGATCTAGCTCTGTCTCGACTTACCATCTTTAGCAAGATAGTAGACTTATATCTAATCGACTATATAGGAGGATCGGAGGTTAGGTTTATGTCCTACTCCTTCGAAATTTTTTGCTATTTTAGTAATATATGAGGTAGGGGTTAATGTCAAACAATATGAAGGTTACGTTCACAACCAATCTTCTCATATTTTTTTTCTTGTATTATTTCATAAGAACCATATAGCATAGTTATAAGGGGAGAGTATCGAAGTGAAGTGGGAGCAAATATTAGTGGAATAATGGCAATATCTATCATCAGAGGCAGATCTAAAATTTTAAACTCGTGAATTTTTATAACAATCTCAAATTAAATTCGCGTAAACTCATAAACGGCACTTTAACTAGATCATCCCTTACCTATCACTCGAAAAAATCATTTACATAACTTGTTAATTAATTTCTCCCTTAACCTTTGAAAACCACTTAACTTCTTTCAATTGCAACAAGTAATCTCCAAAACAAATTAAGTCATGATAGTGATAGAGAAAAATCTTAGCTAGGCTGTATTCTATAATTAATAGAGATGAGTTCTATAGCATGTAGCAGATGCAGTGTTCACTTTTATTTTCTGAGTGTTCATATTTATATATACGTAAAAAAAATATTAAACTTACAATATTATATTTAAATTCATAATTTAGAAGTACAATAAATTTTGTGTGAAGAGCCCCAAAAGTCAAATTCATCAGTTTAAATTATGGATCCACCAGCGTATCAGGAGATAAGGAAGGGAGGCTTTTATACAACCCAATAATCTACAAAAATTTCATGCGTTTTATTTACGGAAAAATAACATAAACATACGCCTTAACTTATAGTATTTACACAAATCTCCATCCTTATAAAGCAATGACAAAAATTCACTAATTATGTATCTTCATTTGATATATCAGGAGTTAATTATGTATTTCGACAGACCCAAAATCAAAAAAAATATATCGAGAGCTAATTATGTATCTTTACAAAGGAAAAAATGTATCTTCGTTGGATGTATTATGCATCTCGACAGACCCTAAAATCGAAAAAAATACATCGAGAGCTAATTATGTATCTTTACAAAGAAAAGAATGTGTCTTCATTGGATGTATCAGGAGCTGATTATGTATCTCGATAGACCCAAAATTGAAAATTCAGTAATTATGTAAAAAATCAAAATTTTCTGTAATTAAGCTATTAACTGTCGGAATTTATGTTGTTTTTCCATTTATTTACTGATCTCTTATTTCATATTTTATCGATCTCCTATGAAAACAGAATCAAAAGAACACGAGCCATAAAACGAATCTCCCCCTAAAAGAAAACATTAGGAACATGAATCTTTTATCGTAGACATGAATCATTCCATGTCTAGGCATAATATTCTTGGGCCCTTGTGGTCCACCCCTTCCCTGACCCCATGTATAGCAGAAGTTTAGTGCATCATGCTGCCCTACTTCTTCACCCAACGACAACTTAGTTTGTCCTTGAGTATCCACAAGTCTAGAATTAAATTCCTGCATAAGTTATCATGGTGTGGTAGGCAGACCGTCCCTTTCAAATTCAGGCTGGAAAGAGTCTCAAAATCTGATGGGGGCAAGATATAGCTATCAATTTTTCATTTTTCGAGGTCAAAACGAAAATAATCTCTACCTTAAAAGACGGGTAAGATCTGCGTACAGGGACCCTGCTTGTAGGACTATATTGGGTATGTTGTTAACGTCAAACTCGAGGCTGTGTATAAGGATGTACTCTCCGGGTACTATTTGTGGTCACTCACAACACCTTTGGACGTAAATGCGCTACTGTTGAAAGAAATGCACGCAAATAGACAATCGAAAACTAAAACCTTTGAACTTAAATGGACTACGGTTGAAAAAAGTAGGTAGGGGTAAGATATGCGCACACACTACCCGCTCCAGACACCACCACTTGAGGGATACACGTGGTAAGTTGTTGAAAGAAATTCATGTCACACTAGACAAATGGAAACTAAACAACTTAAATCTGGAAAGCAATTGCCACTGTGCAATTTCCCTGAGCATCTATGTTAATGCAAAACAGTAAATAGCTCAGAAATTATAGCCTGTGCAGGCTAAATGCCCTTGAAATGCTATCATATAAAGCAAAAGGTTTAATTGCATGCAGGAAAAAGAGGAGATAATGCCATATTTTTTAAAAGTGGATAACAGAAACAGTAGGGACCTATGCATCCAAATATACATATAGAAACAAGAATACCCCTCCTGCAGTTGAATAATTTTGTTTAACAAAGGAGTTCAAATGCAAAGCCCAAAAGAGAAGAATATATATAAGTCGAATTTCACGCAAGAGAGTAACTAAGCGTCTTGATGTACTGAAGAGCAGCAAACAAACGGTACCCAATATGGTTTCGTCTTCCTCTTTTCCTTCTTGATGTCAACTGGATACCTCGCGGGAGAATTCCATTCTTTCTCCGCCTCCTTACTGGCAGCAGTTGGTGCGTCTGAACTCAGAATTGAGTTCACTGTCTTCGTCTTAGTGGCAGTTTCATTTTTCTTGTTAACAGATGGCGGAACTTGTTTTACATTTGGAGATCTGGCTTCACCGAGTAGATTTTTCAAGGGAGTGTGTTGCTGCTTCCCTGTGCTCCAGTTTGTTACTTTTGCAATTATCTCCTCATTCTTCTTTCTCCCTTGAGATTCATTGACCACATTGGTAATAGAAGGGAACCACCCTGCTTTCAGAGCTTCCGTTTTCGGCTGTTGAGTGTTCAGCTGTGTTTCGATCTCAGAAGCAGTGGCGTTCTTGTTAGCGCTTTCACCTGACTCCACCAACGTCATGAAAGATGGAGGCTCATATTCATCCGACTTGTCAGGATGGCACTCCTCAGCTCCAGAAGTTGGTTTCTGCAAGTCATGCTCCGACTTCTCGAGACCTGTCGACTCCGACTGGGTAGAAAGAACTGTTTCATCACAAATAGCAGAATGTAATTAGAGTATAAGCAAATACACAATCACAAAAGGCAACCAAAATTGACTTCCAATAAATTCTTTTCACCATACCTGATATAGAACCCCAGTTTGCGTCCAAGCTATCGGCTCTGCTGCTCGATGTCATTGGTGTATCCACTGCAGAAACAGTGTCGCTCTGTTTTATGAGTTTGTCATCGCCCTCGTTCTGTGAGGCTGATGAAATGACGCCAGTGGCACTTTTAAGGCCGTCTCCTGCATGGGAGTTATCGATAACAAAAATGTTCAAATCAGTATCGACAAGCAAACCAGTGGGCTCTTTCACATCACAATCACTGGTTACTTTGGAATCCAATACAGTTGCACTTGCAGACTCCAATGCTTTGGCATCATTGCTAATTGTGCTGAATTCAGAGACTTCATGAAGTTTTACTTCCTTGCTCTCATGCGCAGTTGCGTCTGTAACTATAGCACGATCATTATGTCCTACAACTGGGCAGACAGTTTTATCACCTACAGCGATTCCTGACAACTTTTCCTCAGTTTCACCCCCAGCTACAATTGGGTTTTCGGTTCTGACCTTTTCATGTTCGCCATGGTCACTTGCTCCAAGAGTGACCATAGTTTGATTAGCTTCAGATAAACAAGAAGCGTGTACAAGGGTTGTTTCATCGTTTGCAAGAAGCTCATTTTCAGGATGTCCACCCTTGTTCTCCTCTACCATGGTAGAACTTGTTTCTTCGGTTCTTCCAATTACAAGATCATCAACTTTCGTTGCTTGCATGGCTTCTTCCTGATTGGATGAAATAACAGTGTTAATATCTGAGTGGTCTGCTGGGGTACCTGAAGTAAGAGAGTTCTTTGAAGAGTCATCAGGTTCTTGAAGATCATCTAATTCACTAGAATCTGTTTTACCCTCTGCGGAGACCGACACTTTTTCTTCACCAACCTGATCCCCTGAAACATCCAACGCTACCGAGGATAAACTTCCATCAGCCCTGCCAGTGTCCGCAAAAGATTGAGTCGCCTCTGATGCAGCAACAGCATCATCTTTTGCAGAGCAAATTTCTTCAGAAGAGCCTAGATCCAACGGAAAACTAGATTTGAATTTATCGTAGTCTTTATAATCTTTAAGCAGTTCAGGGTTGTCTAATGCAGGTAAATCTTTTGCCAAAGACACCACATGCACATCTTCCCTCCCTTCCTCAGCTTTGGATGAGTCAGAAAGCTCCATTCGACTACCACCACCAATTTCATTAGACGAAACAGCGTTTGTTTCCAATATTGGTGCGTAAGGCGGAAGTTCGGCGGGGATTCTCTGTTTTTCCTGCTCCACCTTATCAACTTGCTCATGCTCCTTATCTACATCCACACCATCTAATGATTTAACTTCAGCTTCCGAAAATTTCAATTTCATGTTAGCAGATTCAGAATTTTCTCGCTCTTTATGCAGTAGGTCGGCTTCATTGGGAACACTATCTATGGCTTGCTCCTCTTCCTCAGGTAACTTAGATTCCACAACTGAAAATTTTCTATTTGCACCAAGTAAATCAGATGACAAGATTAAAGGATCTGAACTTTTTCCCTCTTCCTCCTGTGGCTTTGACTCATAACTTTCATTATTTGATGTTTTTCCATCTGTTTCAGATACCACTGATTGAGACACTTCGACAGAAGCCTCAACAATATCAACTAAACCTCCACCGGCATTAATATCTTCTATCCCCTTGAAATCATTTGGCTGGCCAGAGGACATCTGCACTTGTTTGGCTTCAATAGATGCAGTAGCACTCATATCATCCTGCAAAGAAGCATCTCCACGGATCTCGGATTTAGTAGGGCTGGCGTCCAATTGTAAGTCGACCGGTCCGTCAAGCTTTGTGCCCAAAGATTTATCTGCCACTGGCTGATTGGTTGCACTTTCAAGCGACTCAGGATCATTTGAGATACCTACACAACCAGAAAGTGCACCCAATTGGAAAAATCCACATTCATTACATTAATGAACAAATGCAGCTTCTGAATGTGAAGGCAGATTGCTATGCCTAAGGAGCAGAGTGAAAAAATTAAGGAACAAAAACCAAACTAATATATCATAAAATCACAGAAACATATATTAGGTCACAGAAAATTATCTTAAAATCAAACTGGCAGCAAGCAAATACAAGGACATTATTATCTCCAACAAATAGATAAATAAATTGTTTACTGCCTTTTTTGTCATGAGCCGGGGGTCTATCGGAAACAGCCTCTCTTACTTCTTCGGAGGTAGTGGTATGGACTGCGTACATTTTACCTTCCCCAAACCCCACTATGTGGGAATATACTGGGTTTGTTGTTGTTGTTGTTGTAAACAGATAAATAAAATAAATTTAAAGTTGCTTTTGACACTCAAAGAAGAAGCTCCTCTATTTTCCATAAGGTATCGCATTATAGGATGAAATACACAATGTTGAATTCGTAGCATCATATGACAACTCATTGGAAAAGAAATTAAAGGATATTGTGCAGTTCAAATGATACCAGATAGTCCCTATTAACTACCAGGCCCCACTACGCGCACCCAATAAAGGAAATGGAACACATTGCATGGAAGAAAAAGAAAAAAAACAACGGAAGATTTGGATAACTTTTAGCGTTCTTCCCGTGCTTGATCATCATTTTCATTTAAGCAATCTTCCCATTCTTGATCATCGTTTTCATTTTAGCGTTCTTCCCAATCTTGATCATCATTTCTTCCAATTATAACCAAGTAGTCCAATAGAAATTACTCATCAACGAAAAAACATCTGGTAAAAATGCTATTTTTAATACTCCCTAAATTGCTTAGAAACCCCTTTTATTACTGTCTTGGTAGTTTCTGATCACATAATTTTGGGCAATCCAACTGTTCAACGGACAACTCCTAGGGAGCACCACAGAAGCAAGCCCGCATGGAGCTATGACAATCAAGAACAAATTGAAGCAGACAATTGTGGGAGACACCTAAATTGACCCAACATAAATGCCATCAAAGATGCAGCTACTAGGTGCAACATGAATAGCAATTCAGGAAATATCATAAAAGGCGTTCACTGGTTGTAATAAGAAGTATTTTAATGATTAATCCATAACCTAGTACTGTAAGTGAAGGGTTCAGTGGCTATCATAGAGCTTCAAGACAAGAACAAAAAATGCTTACGGGATCAAGTCATTTCAACTAAAATGAATACAATAAAATATACTCCTATATTTATATTTTCAGCTATAAGTTAAATTCATATCCAAAAACTTAGTCTCCGACCAAATGATTTAAATTTCTTCTATGAAGAGATATATACTCCCCATGCCCTGTTTCCAGGGGAGCTTTCCCTTGCATAGAGTTTCTCGAGTATGACGTGTCATACACGTTTTTATCGTCTATGAAGAATACCTTCAAAGCCTCACAAGTTCCATGCGCTACTAGTCTCAATCCCACCTGATTCCCCGAGTAAGATACAAATAAATAAAAAGGGAAAAGACAAGATAGAAATAATCAAAACGACAAATTGTCTTTTCCCTTTCTTGGGAAAGGTAAGTGCACGACAACACGGAATCCAACAGAAATAAGGAAAAAAAGCTGCAAGCTCTAACAACCAATGCATTGCTAAGTACAATTACATACGGCCTACACAGCACACTTGAGAGACCATTTGATCTTCAACATAAATAAACATGAATGATCATTTGCCTTGATGCTTACCTCCAATTGCATTGGCCTTCACATCATCATCAATTTTTTGCACATTTGTATTCAAACTTTTGACACCCTCAGGACGCTCTTCCATGCCAAGGTTAATCCCGCTATCAGAAAACTCCGTGACAGCATCAGAGAAAGTTTCATCCTCTGATCGATATGATTTGTCACCAATGCCACCAACCTCTTTAACACTAGTCTTTTTATCATTAGGACCTAAAACACCAAAACCATGATCTCACAACTGAAAAAATTTCACCCGATAGAGAAACTAAACTACATTTGTACAAAAAATAGAGATTTCTCACTTGGAGTTTGTTGATCTCCATCTGAGTGATGCTCGTCATCAGAAACCGCTGCTTCAGATTCACCACGCTTGTATCCTTCAATTTTTCCACAGACCTTCTTATGTGCCCTTCTGTGTCTAGCACTTGGATGTGGATTTGGAAAAGGCCAACCACATTTATGACACAAATGTGGTCCATGATTCTCATGCCCTGGATTCAAGAAAATCTCATTTTACAGCTCCTACTACCAACCCAACAAACTATAGCCAAAATTATACCTAGAAAAGGGTATATGTGCTACACAACATTCATATACTGATACACATGCTTTCAAGATTAGATAAAAACAAACCCCATTTCACATCTCCCAACAACCAAAAAAACACAAATTTAGCAATGGAAAATACAGCAATGAACAATACAGTTCACACATTCAACATACATGCCATATAAAATCAAAGCAACCCCACCCCCCACCCCCACCCCCATTTTGCAACTCCGAATACAGCAATTCATATAGGGCTAACAGGAAATGATGCTTAAACAATGAACAAACATTTACAACTGCACATTCTTGAGAAACCAAAGCAACCCCACCCCCACTCTCCACCACCCCATTTTGCAATTTCCAATACACATAAAACTCAGGTTGACCACAAGGCAAGACCCCATTGACCAATACATGACTTGAAAACACATTCAGCATCTCCCAACAACCAAAAAAAACACAAATTTAACAATGGAAAATACAGCAATGAACAATATATTTCACACATTCAACATACATGCCTTGAAAAATTAAAGCAACTCCCCCACCCCCACTCCATTTTGCAACTTCCAATATAGCAATTCATAGAGGATTAACAGGATATGGTGCTTAGAGAATGAACAAACATTTACAACTACACATTCTTGAAAAATCAACCAACCCCCAACCCCAGCCCACCCTACCCCATTTCACAACTCCCAATACACATAAAACTCAAGTTAACCACAAGTCAAGACCCCATTGACCCATATATGACTTCAAAACACATTCAACATCTCCTAACAACCAAAAAAAACACAAATTTAACAATAGAAATATAGTAAAATGAACAATACATTTACACATTCAACACACAAGTCTTGAACAACTAAAGCAAACCCCCTCACACACACACACACCCCACACCCCACCACCCCATTTCACAACTCTCAACACACATAAAACTCAAGTTCACAAAATACAAAGTACACAAAGTAAGAAACTCGGCAAAGTCCTTAACCACCATAATCAAGAAACAATAAAAGTAGGCCAAAAAAAGTAAAAAAGAAACACAATTTGGAAAAACCCATTAGAGGAAAATGAGAAATAAACCTGATGGGGTTGTTACTTTGTGATCTTGGTTCTCCATAACCAAGAAAATCAGCAAAAACAAGAAGTGAAAAAAAAATGTGTACGGACAAAAAAAGAAAGCTTTTTTGTTTGCAAAATGTGAAAGAGGGACTTTGGTGTTAAAGTTGGAAAAGTATAGTAATATGATTGAGGGTTCGTACACTAGGGGTTGGGGTAGGGAGTGCGTGGGGGTGGGGTAAGGGATAGAGATGATTATGAGACTTGGTTACATTGCACCATGTGTTTATCTATAAAGACTTATATACCCTTCATTGAACTAATGTTATACTCCGATGTCACTTTTATTTGTCACGTTTTGCTTTATCGAGATAGATTAAGTTGGAAAAGTATATGATAAAAGCAAGGGGGTGGGGTGGTGGTGGGGGTAAGGAGTAGAGATAATGATGAGAACGGAATATATATTGTACCATGTGCGTATGTTATGGAGTAAAACTGTTTGTATAATGACATATATGCCCTTCTTTGACTAGAATTATAAAATCCTATGCTTTTTGGTGATTTTGTTGGGTTTGAGTCCAATGGCTACTGAATCTCCTTTGCAAAGTATTCTATTCTCAATGTGAAAGTTTTCAATGTAAAATTGAATTTAGTCAGATTTTAATATAAATATTAAAAATTAAACTTTAATATAGGTATCAAAAACCGATAGAATACCCAAAAAGAATGAGTAAGATTTGTGGGATTGGAGTGGTTATACATTAATGACTTATGCCATTCATTGATTAATGTCATAAATGTATGGATTTTACGCTATCAAGTTACCTAAAGGATATATATAAATCTATGGGTAGGTGTCTTTAATATGTGACGTGTATAATAGTAAAAATGAGATGGATTAATTGTGGAGTGTATACTAACTAAGTAAAGGAAATTTAAAAGGGCAATTTGGTGCATTATAGTTTCTGACACGCACGGAATTAATCAGGAAAGAGTCAGACCACAAGAGTCTATCGTTCACAACATTATACGCAATTCCGTCGTAGATTATTTTCACGGCTCGAACTTGTAAAGAAATGCTCCTCTTCAAGTAAAGGCAATTTAACAATGTAAAAACTTTATGTATTAACAAGGTATATAACTTAATGATGTACGTAACATATAAGTTTTTAGTCTTGTGGTATGGATTAATAGCGTATCTTATCCTTCTTTCCTTTTTAGATGTCAAAAAATTATGAGAAATTATATATTATTAAAATTAAATACTATAAATACATATGATCTTGTATCATCAATGATTTTTCTATATGTGTGAATCAGATTCTCAATATTTATTGATTTGTTTCCTTTATTTGGTTAAGGTGAAAGAGGGGAAATGAAAGTAAAAAATAAATTATTTTCTTTAATTATTACGTGAGAAAATAGTCAAAGGACTACAAATGTAAAAGTAAAGGGTTCACAAATTATTTTGTTGTTTTTGGTAGGAAAATAAAAGAGAAAGAGTTAGGCGCAAAGGTTTATAAATATATACGGACTACTTGCTTTTTTAATAAGGAATAAAAGTAGAGTTATTTATCATTTATTGAGATTGTTTGGGTTATTTTGGTAATTAGAAATAATGGAATATGTGTTATTCTTTCTGATTGGAATTTGGTAAGGAAATTAAAAATAAATAAATGCTATAAATAGATGGGTTAGATTATGTCAACTTTGTTGAACTAATGGTTGTCAAAAATTCAGTGCTACTAAAAATTCAGGTCAAATATTTGACAATGACGAAGAAAATAAGTCTCGTGATAAAACTAATCAAATGATTTCCCTAAGCCTTTGTTTGGACGGTGGTTTGACATGATTTCATAATGTACGATACAGTATAATATGGTATGGTATAGTACAGTATGATACAATACAATGTTTGAATGAATTGTATCGTTCACTGCGGTTTAATAACAGTTTTTTTGTTTAGTTTCATGGTATGATACTGTATCATAACAGATAAATTTACTAAAATGCCCCTAATTATTATAAATTTTAAATTTATCAAAAATTATTAATAAAAGGAAACCTGATTGGCCAAAGGAAGAATTGAAATTAAAGATCTTCATGTCCAATACAGCCCTGATCTACCAAAAGAGTTCTAAAAGGTATAACCTGCACCTTTCTTTTACTAGTTATATATCATGCGTAGAGACTTTAGATAAGGAAACAAATTGCTAATCTAGCTAAACTAATTGTCCTATAATGATATGTATTTGCTTATAATTAGTTTACATTGTGATAGCTCCTTCTTGCAAATTACAAGTATTGAGTCCTGTTCTTTTTTTCAATTTTGAGAAACAAGTGATCGATCAGTCCTGTTCACTTTGATATTAATAAAATTTTAGTCACCAAACGAAGTTATTTTGACTACAGAATATGTTTGCTGCCTTTCTAACTCAGAAGTCAGAATTGAACTTTCTGTGTTCTAATTCTCTTTTCTTTCGCCTTCTATTTACACAGAATATTTTGAGAAACAAACATGGTACTGTTACTAACCATATCATACCATACCATACCATACCATACCATGAGAAACCACAATCCAAACAGAGTGTAAATGTAATACATGCTATAATATTCTGAAATATGTACGAATTTGATTTATTTATTTGATAATTTTATAGTCATTAAAGAAATTAAATCTTAAGAAGTAGTAATTAATATTTAGCATGGAATTCATGAAGTTGTTTTTAAAAAATTTAATTGAATCATACAACCACCAATCATACTCTCCAAATCCATATTTATATTTCATTAAAACATCCTATATCTCTTGTAAATATCTTATGTACAACTTTATCTTTGATTTATATAGAATTATTTTTTTGTCCAAGATACTTTTTCCATCTACATTATGATCGTTAACATTTTAATTAATATTTGTACATACATATCTAATAAATTAATCTATATTTGTTTTGTAATAAATTGATTCGTTTTACACTTTTGATTGTGATAGTTTCTATATTTAATTTTGGTTATGTATTATTAGAATAATAAGAAAGAGAATGAACAACGAAGAGTAATCTTTATTTTAAGGATTCAATGAAAGGATTAGTTTTAATAATATTAGTGGAGTTTATTTTGGGCGTATTAATAAACCGAAGAGTTAAATAAAATTTAGTGGAAAATTTTTGAAACTAAATTGAGGGGTGCAATTATGAATTTTAAGTGAAATAATTCGTTAATTTAGAGTGTAGGTATCTTGTTTAATAACCTCGACTTGAAGGATATTTCAAAATATAACTTATCATGTGCTACGTGTTAATGTGATTGTGATGCATATACAAGCATATATGAGTTTACCTGGAGACACTGATAAATTATATTTCAGGTAGAAATTGGGCTTCTTTTGTGCTACGTTTTGTATACATGGCATGCCCATTTATGTTGTAACTTGCCTAAATATTTGGGAAAAGGCATGTTTCTACCCTAGACTATTATCGAAAAGTCGAATCCACACTTAAACTATTGGAGTGATCTAATACACACTTTAACTATATAAAAGTGAAACTTTTAAACATTATACCACTTGCGTGCGGTGTGGTGTTGCACACGCGCCTGCCACATCAGCATCCTACGAATAAAATAATAAATTTATTATTTTCATAAATTTTTCTTTTTTCTTTTAAATTTAATTTTCTTCTTCTTCTTCTTCTTTAATGCCCAAAACCTCCATTGTTATGAGGTCAATTTTTTTTCTTTTTTCTTCAATGTCCAAATCCTCCTTGATATTTCAGCTTAATAATTGAAATGGATATCTGTACATTATCACCATTGATGACAAAGCAAAGTGGAAGAAGCATAATGAATTTACCAGTTAACAAAGTAGCCATGGTGATTTTGATGAACGGAAAACTTCAAGAATTCCGACAACCCATTATCGTCGGCGATATAAAGATCTTTGTTTCAACCCAGCAACCCATTATCGTCGGCGATATAAAGATCTTTGTTTCAACCCAGCAACCCATTATCGTCGGTGATATAAAGATCTTTGTTTCAACTCATTCCGGCAACCCATTACCATCAGTTAATAAAGTAGCCATAGCCATTGTTTTCAAATCATATATATGATCTTTCAAGATATAAAGATCAAAATCATAGTTTGGTCAGCCTAATTATCAAGTTTTCACTTCAAAACTTCATAATTAAATCATATAAATCACGATGTCAAATCAAAGATCAAACAACATGAAAATCGTACCACAAAAGGCAGAGATTTTCTTGACATGAAAGATTGAAAATTGTGAACTTTGAGATCTTTTGTAGGCATTTGCAAAATGGAAGATTTTCTTGACATGGAAGATTGTATACATGCCTATCTATCTTGTAATTTGCCTAAATATCTTGTATGACTACTTGACTTATTTGACCATGTTAAAGAGATCGTATTTACGTACTTGTTATCTTATATGATCATGCTTATGTGTTACGATCATTTCATGTCCATGTTTATATCTTATAATTTATGATATTGGATATAGAATTATAGATGCATCTCTAGATATGGTTGTAGTTTAATTGATTTATCTGGTGATTTAACGACCGGTAGAATTTTTAAAAAAAATATAATAAAATCCACTAACTTTTAAATATAATAAGCACAAACTCTTGATGCTGACTTCGTAAAAAAGCAATAAAAAAAAGATCGAAAAACAAACTTTAACCAATAGAAAAAAAGAAAGATTGGGAGTATTTTACAAATATATTTTCACTTTAATAAAAGGTCCCAAAAAAGATTTTAAAGGAATCGTATACTTGATAGGACTCTATGAAAATGGCTGACTTTAGATAATAGCTGCAATCATTTAATTTTATTTTATTTTCAGAAATTTTAATTGTATCAAATAATCAATTGCATCTCATACTTCCCAAATGCACATTCATTATTCAGTAAAACCTCTTTATCTCTTATTAATATCTTACTTACGACTTTATCTTAGATTTAAATAGAATTAATTTTTTTTCCAAGATGCTTTCTCCATCTGCTTTATATTCTTTAACATTTTTAATATTTCTACAATCTAATAAATTAAATTATGTTTCTGTGTATATTAATTAACAGATTCATTTTACACGTTGATTGGAAATATTTAGTTATGGAAGTGGGGTGTTGCATGCACTTTCGTGTTGACATTTGGTTTTGGTTAAGTTTAATAAAATTGAACAAGTTATTCATATAAATAAAAAAAATTATGTAGAATACGTGATGTACATGGGCATGAAACAAATAGTAATTGTAATTCTAGAAATAATTAATTTTAAATTGTTAAATGTAAAATCAAGAATTTAGATATCCAAACAAGTTTGACATGATGTGAAATCTCGAATTCAAGTTATAAAACTGAAGTTATGTTTAATATAATATTTTATTCTTTAAAGTGATCAGAGTTTTCGAGGTAACTTTAAATTAATCGAACCTCATGTTTTTATTATTTAAAAATAAGGTACATTCCATGGTAGCATCAGGAATTATAATCACTTTCATTTTCCTCTTTAATTTATTGGTGTTCATTTATTTATTTATTTATTTATTTATTTATTTTGTTGAGTCCCCATTTTGGGAAACATAAATTAACCTAGTGGACAAATAAGCAGATTCGTCGTGTCCCTGTTGGGACAATTATATGAATGCATTTTAATTTGCCAACAGAAGCTGCTATCACATGTGTTTGTGATAATAACAATACAATTATTTTTTTTCTCCTAAAAAAAATAATAATAATTGATTTAAGTATCTTAGCATCAATGTCAACAAATACTTTAATATGAAAGCTTTATATGACCTAACATAAGTTCACACTGTTTACGTATTTTGAGCTTGAGGTTTGTTCGTCAAAGTAGATAATATGCACCATTAATTTGAACGTTAATATGTGTGGTCGAATCTTTCATCTACTCACAATTCTTAAATCTTGAATCCACAATTGCATATAATATCAGAGTTGAATATTCTCGCAATGCAATAGTGAGATAAAACTCAAACCAAAGTAGATAATATATGTGTCATTGACTTGAACCGTGATACATATTAAATTAGAGTTGAATACTTTCTCGATACAATAATGGAACAAACCTTAACAACTGAATCCCTAAAGGAGATGTATATATATGCGACGTCCATGAGGTAGGAAAAGCTAAGAGCCAATAAAAGAAATGCGCATTGACAGACTTCTATTCTGATAGACTTTTGAAGAATATAATGGATGAATCTATATAATACCATGCGAATTTCTCAGTGAAATATGATAAAAAAAGTAAAGAATTTTACAAAGTTTAATACGAATTTACATATGTTATGTATATATACTTTTAACCTAGATGATAGCATAGGATAATACGTGATACGAACTTGAATCGTTATTAATTTTGCAAATTGGTTGTCATTTTCATTTTCAGATATATAAACAAGGGTCCAAAAGAAATTGTTATAAAAGTCACCGACGGTGTGTAATTTATATTGGACTATTCTTTTGTCTAGAAGCATCTAGTCAACCTAACAGATAGATATGTGAAAAATGAAAATAATATAATACTACTTGTTTAATTAAATTATTTAACTTGATTAAAATAATATACTACGTTGTAAGATCCACTATTTTTAATTTGAAAAAGAATTTGACATGCAATTTAAAGAGGTGTTTTTAAAGCATCTTATTATTTTATAACATAAGTGGAGACAAATTTATAATATGCTTCCAACTAACTCATGCTTTTGTCGAAGTCAGATCTATCATTATTTATTTCTCCGTACTATATTAAATTATAATATTTTATTTTTTGAAAGTTAATTTAACTAACTCTTAAAGTTAATAAATTAAATTAAATTAATATGTTAAATTAAAATTTGAATATTTAAGGACTATAAAATAGGATTACAAGTCTCCAAGAGTTTAGTAGCATGAATTTTAAAAAGGAAACTTTTAAAATTTTCAATAATGATATTATAATAAAACAAATTAATCGCGCTCAATTTAATCTCCTAGAGAATTCGGGAAGCCAAATCAAGTGCTGACTATAATGAATAATATGTGCACGATGCGATTCATAATAATTTCAGTATTAGTAAAAGGCGAAAAAACAATATCTTAAGATTTTAAAACTTTTTTAACTAAAAAATAAGGAACTGATATTTATTACTTTCTAAATATTTTTATCTTAAAATAATAAATGTACCAAATGCCTCTATACATGTAACTATTAGCAATAATTTTTAAACACTTTGTTGAAACTAAAAACAACTTTAGCTCCCTCACTAAAGTCATAAAAAAAAAATAATAACACTAATTATTGTGCTATATATGCTAAGTGGACAACTACTTGGAAAGAAAATTGGCAATGAATATTGGATCCAATAAAATCCAAGGCCAATAATTGTTAAAGCCCATTATTGGGCCCACTAAAATAGGACCTTTGTCCTCTAGTTTCACATGTTTATCAAAGGACCACTTTTCTCAAATCATTTTTCTTTTTTTTTTTCAAAATACAAAAATCAATTTCACATAAAGCTTAATTTGGATAGCATTAGACAAACAACCAACCTAAGTACTAACAAAATGTTTCCTAATTGCCCATGTAATTCTTTCTAATACTTTTTTTTTGCACATATATATATATATATTCATATTTACCGTATCTGAAGTTACGCTTGACAAAATCAAACTTTAGAACATTATCTAAAGTAACATATTGTTGAATTTCCATCATTTGTGGGGCACCAAATGGGGGGACATCCCCTAACACTCTATTTTGGGATAGCGCACTTTCGATGCAAGTTTACCCCAACAATCCTTTCGATGCAAGTTTACCCCTCCACGATCAAATTAAGAATAACCTCAATTCCTCTTTTATTTAGTCATTACCATGTGGTCCCGATGATGATCTTGTTTAGTAGAACAAACATCCTATGTCTAAATCATCAGGGTGATGACTCAATAGAAGAGTGATTGAGTTTTTTCCATTTGGGACGTGTCCCGATCGGATTTGAAGGGTTAAAAAAAAAAAAAAAACTAAAAATTACACAAATATACAATTTATATTTTCAATATTACAAAAAATCTCAACTCCCTAAACATATTACAAAAATCCCAATATATACACAGAATGCTATGTATATGTCAGTTATGTTATGTATATTAATAGGGAGAAAGAGTAAAGTAATTAAAAAAGTGGGAGAAAGTATAATTACTTCCAAAAGGATTGGTATTAATGCTATTTATACTTAAAAAAAAATGAGTACGGTATTTTTTTCAAGTCGTGTGGCCTTTTAATTTATTTTTTTTTAAAAGTCAATTTTAGGAATACTTTTTTAATTTAGTAAATATAGGCCTGTTAACAAAAAAAAAATAGAGATGCAACACTTGGTTAGACAACAAAGATACATATACACTAGTTATTTAAAAATGAGTATATCTACTCTAACAAAATTAGGAGGGTATATTTGCATTTTCATTTAGGAAAAGGAATCCTTTTTCCTCACAACAACCGTTCCTTGAAATCCTAATTACCTTCAAAGACTAGATTTACATTATATGCATAATCTATAAATCCCAAATTCCCAATAAAATATGCCAATTTTCTCCAAAGCAAACAACAGAAATAATAATGGCAAAGGAGAATTTTCAAAAGGCCTTTGAACATGATAAGTCCATTCTATCGTGTGATATTTTGTGGTCCATCTTTCTTTGGCTTCCGATTAATTCTTTGTTACGTTTTCAATCTGTTTCTAAGTCATGGAAAGCTATGATATCTGATAAAAAATTTCAAAGGATCCAACGTGATCATTCCAAAGCATTAGGCCGTGAAAAGCTACTACTACGACAAAGTTGTAGTAGTGATTTCATGTTTATAGATGTGGAAAGTCCCGAATTAGTTACTATGGATGAGAAGCAATTGTTGTTTCCTCCAAAAAGATTCCAATATTCTGAAGTCTCGTGCTCGTGTGATGGCTTGGTACTTCTCTAAAGAACCCTACGGCCTACAAATATTATCTTTTGTGGAATCCATTATCCATCCATCAGAGAAAATCGACTTCTTGAATGTCCTTATGTAAAATCCAAAGACGTCCCTCCAAATGCATGTGGTTTGTGCTATGATCCTACAGGCTACAACCGATGACTACAAGGTTATATTGATCTTTAGACTTTTTTATGGTGTTTACTCTTTGTCTAGTCATTCTTGGATACGAAAAACAAGTCCCCCTTATCTAGTACAACCATATACGACAATATACTACGCTAGGGGAATTAGCAACCAAGATCGTATCTATTGGTCTATGAACAAGATAATTAACCAACAGGTGGATACAACTTCTACCATCCTATATTTTGACGTGAATACAGATGAAGTGAAAAAACTTCCAACACCAAATTTACATTTCGTAGGTGAGGAAGATTTCTTTTGTTTGAATAAAGTGAAGGGCTGCCTTGGCTTATATGGCTGGAAAAGGGCGAGTAAAGAATTGCACGTATGGATTATGGAACAAGATCAAGATGGCTGGAAATGGTTACTGAAAATTTGCGACTTGTTGCCTACTGCTTGCGGTTTGTTTGTTCTAGAGAGGCAACTTTTGCATTACACAAAAAATGGTGAAGTTCTCTTTCAAGGTAATATAGATCATGGGATTACCATCTACTATCCTAAACGTCAACAATTTGTTACATTACTGCAAGTGAATCTCTCCGTAGCATCAATATGTTTGGACACTTTGTATTTTTTAAAACGCACTCTCAAGAGGAAGCAATCAGCGATCACCATCGCAACATGAAGGTCAAGACAAATATTTATGTTTTTAATTTCCTTTTATTGTATTCTACCTAGCTAGTTATCATCCTAATTAATTAATTTAGGTTGTACTGCTACTACATTCAAGCAGTGTATGGAGTATTACTAATGGTTGACAACAGTACGTAAGTTGTAATGTGCTATCTATTAGTTCGAATTTTCGTCTTAATGGCATGCACAGGGGGGGTCACACGAGTAGCTAAAGACTGTGCTTGCTCATGTTCTCATGCTTCACACAAACCCAAGTTAGGAAGCCCGAAAGCCCTATCATATCATATGGATATAGAAAGTCTCATAAAAAAAACAATAAAAAAGGACTGAGAAGGCTTGAATGAATGGCTTCCAAGGCCAGGGCTCGATCCTGCACAACTCAAACCAACGAGTATCTGTTTAATTTACTTAATGCACTCACAAGCGATCGCATCGTGTATTTGACAAGATGTATTTGATAGGCCTAATCTCATATTATAATGATCCTGCTAGGGCAACCACGATTCACTTTTTTTTTTTTTTTAAATAAATAAATAAATAAATTAAAAGATTAGCCAGAAAGAGGTTGTGCATCAGCTAAAAGTTCATAAAAAACAACAGATTAATCAAATTATTTAAGATTTAAAGAATATGAGTATTATTCAAAATCACCCTCGGGCCCTAGGTCCACCTAGACAATCATAGGCTAACAACCATCAATTTGGGCCGAAAACGGTTTGTTTGCATCGTTTCGCCCGTTTGACCACCTAAACGGCCCCGCCGACCTTCGCCGGGCCACCCTCACCTGTTCCACAGCCCGTCTGGGGGCCGTCATTCGATTTTCAGCCCAAAACACACCTGGGCCCCGAGCCCACCTAGAAAACCCTGGGCTAACACCCACCGATTTGACCAGAAAACGGTCCGTTCAAGCCGTTTAGCCCGTTTGACCATCCAAATGGCCCACTGACCCCGCCGGGACATCCTCACCCGCTCCATAGCCCGCCTGATGTCCGTCGATCCATTTTTGGCCCAAAACATGCTCGGGCCCCGGGCCTATCCATACAACCGTGGGCTAACACCCACCGACTTGGCCCGAAAACAGTCCGTTCGCGACGTTTCGCCCATGTGACCACCTAAACGGCCACGCCACCCTCACCCGCTCCACAGCCCGCCTAAGGGCCGCCGGTTGATTTTTGGCTCAAAACACGTCCTGGGCCCCGAGTCCATCCAGACAACTGTGGGCTAATATCAACCGATATGGCCCAAAATAGTATATATTAGTCTATGAACAAGATAATTAACCAGCAGGTGAATACAACTTTTACAATCACATATTTTAATGTGAAATGAATACAGATGAAGCAAAGTGAAAAAATTCCAACACCAAATTTACATTTGTTGGTTTAGGAAGAGTTCTTTTGTTTGACGAATGAGCAGGAAAAAAAACAAGTAAGGTGATTTTTAAAGTCGTGTGGTTTTTTTTTTTTTTTTAAAGTCACTTTTAGGATTATTCTTTTAATTTAGTAAATATAGGTTTGTTAACAAAAAGGGTAGAGATGCAATATTTGGTTAGACAACAAAGATATATTAATGCACTAGTTATTTAATAATTGATATATGTGCTCTAAATTGCAAAGTTACGAGGATATATTTGCATTTTGATTAAAGAAAACGAATCCTTTTTCGCCACCTTGAACTTGAAGTCCTAATTACCTTCAAAGACTTGATTTACATTGTATGCATAATCTATAAATCCTAATAAAATCTGCCAATTTTCTCCAAAGCAAACAACAGAAATAATAATGGCAAAGAAGAATTTTCAAAAGGCCTTTTAACAGGATAAGTTCATTCTATCATGTGATATTATGTGGTCCATCTTTATTTGACTTCTGATTAATTCTTTGTTACGTTTTCAAATTTCAATCCATTTTTAAGTCATGAAAAACTATGATATCTGAAAAAAAAAATTCAAACGATCCATGGTGATCATTCCAAAGCATTAGGCCATGGAAAGTCCCATATTAGTTACTATGGATGAGAAGCAATTGTTGTTTCCTCCAAGAACATTTCAATATTCTGAAGTCTCATGCTCATGTGATGGCTTGGTAAATATTATCTTTTGTGGAATCCACCCACTAGAGAAAATCGACTTCTTTAGACTTTTTTATGGTGTTTACTAAAACACCCAGAGCCCCGAGCCAACTTAGACACGATCGATTTGGCTCGAAAACAGCTTGTTCACGCCGTTTCGTCCGTTTGATCATCCCAACAGTCCCGCCAACCCCGCCGGGCCATCCTCACCCCCCTGGGGGCCGGCAGTCGATTTTTGGGCCCACCCAGACAATCAACGAAGCAGCGAACAAATATTTCAAATGCTTGTGACTAATTTGTGGACTTCAAGATGAGAACTTTTGACTTGAGTCTTTGTTTGATTTGTTTTATTTCCTCCATATTTATGCAGAGTTAAACTTCTCAGCTCTGGGTTGTGGTAATCGCATGATTGTTGTTGTATGAACTTGAATTGACTTGTTAATTATGATATTTATCACCTTGTTATGGCTAACTCGTGGGTTATTTACATAATCTTGGGCAAAATTATTTTATTGCGTTGTGACCAATAGAGCACATAAAGTAGAGCATGATCTCTAACGTGTATAAGCGAGTTAATGATTTGTGGTTGTACTACTAGTCTACTACATTCAAGCTCAGTGTAGAGCATTATTAATGGTAGTACGTAAATAGCCTTGGATTAAGTTGTAATTTGCTATCTATTATTTAAAAGAAAAATAAGCAAAATGAATAGATGCTATCTATTATTTGAAACAAATAAGCCAAATGAACAGAAGCTAAAAATAAGCAAAATGAACAGATGCTATGTACCCCTTGAGTCAAAAATACGTATATTAACCAAACAATGATCCAACAGCTTATGTACACCTGAGTCAAAAATACGTATATTATGCAATATCCAACAATTCATAGCTAGCTTATGTACGTACACCTTGAGTCTAAAATACCAACATGTATTATGCAACCAAACAATGAGGCATGAGCCAAAAATTCACCCCTTGAGTCAAAAATACCAACATGTATTATGCAACCAAACAATGAGCCAACAATTCACCGGTCCGCTACTTAGATAAACAATGATCCAACAATTCACCGATGAAAAATCTACAAATGCAGTTCCAACTTCCAAATCAAGAGCAATTTGACCCTGCAAAAAAGAACACAATTAATTAATTACAATTCTAATTAAAGAAAATTCATCAAAGTAATAAGATACTACTACCTCTTGTTCATATATAGATTGTTGGGGTATGATATTTAAGGACATAACAACAATTAATTAATTACAATTCTAATTAAAGAAAACTGAAAGTAATAAGATACTACTACCTCTAGTTCATAGATTGTTCCAAATCAAGAGCTGGTCTATAGATGGAGTTCCAAATCAAGAGCTGGTGGTGCAATAATTTGACCCTGAATGAACAATTAATTAATTACAACTCTACTTAAAGAAAAAAGAACAATTAATTAATTACCACTCTAATTAAAGAAAATTCAAAGTAGTAAGATACTAGTTACTACTGATTCTAGTTCATAAATTGTTGGGTTTATAAATCGACTATAGGAAGTTGTACAAAACCAAATTGACATGTCAAGAAACCAAAGAAAATTATATTTTGAATCAAGAGCTGGTGGTGCAATAATTTGACCCTGAACGAACAATTAATATATTAATTACAACTCTACTTAAAGAAAAACGAACAATTAATTAATTACAACTCTTAACTAAAGAAAATTCAAAGTAGTAAGATAATAGTTACTACTAATTCTAGTTCATAAATTGTTGGGGGTTATAAATCGACTATAGGAAGTTGTACAAAACCAAATTGAGATGTCAAGAAACCAAAGAAAATTATATTTTTTCAGAGGACCTAATCCTAATCAATAGTTCACTAAACACCAATCAAGTCACATTTAGAAACCATATATTCAAAGCAAGTAAATTATTACCTGTGGTTGTGGCCTTGGAACCCTCTCCAATCGGCAGATGACATTATTTCGTAGGATGGGAACTACTCCAGGAATATTAGGGTTTAAGGAATAGTCATGCATGATCCAGAAAAAGTTCTGAACTTCTTCAGGTCCAATATCATTCCCAAGGTGGTTGTACTTGAATTTAGTCTTGAATCCCCTTCCACCAATATCAACTCTCCTGCCCATTTGTGTCCGTCCACCTTCCACCCCCAATCCTCCTAATTGTAACCTTTCCAGTACGTAAGAAATGAGATATTTGATTGAGGGCTGTGAAGGGTCTCCCACACGCAAGTCAAAGTTATCCAACCCATGAATGTCACCAAACTATTGAGTGGGTACAACTGTTGAGTTACAAAATCATGCAGAAAGTCCAACATCTCATTATCATTCGGAGTAAATTTCCATCCTCTAATTAATCTGTGCCATGATTATCTACTAAGTACTTGACAAGAAAGAAAATTATATGGTTGGTGATCCTAGCAAGACTTCTTTTCACCCTTCTTTCTTTTATATATATATATATATATATATTTATCGCAGTTCTTGATTCTTGACGGTTATCCATGTAATATATTTATCTCAGTTCTTGATTCTCTTGTCCTCTCTATTGTTCAACTTGTTTGCTTTAAGCAAATATTTCAACCAAGTCTAAATTATAAGCTTTTAATTTATTTTGCATGCCTCTACTATATTGTGTGTATATATTTATACTCCCTCCATTTTAATTTATTTGTCTAAGTTTTTTTTTTTTTTTTTTGAAATCATGATTTTTTGTTTTTACAAATGGGAATTTTTATCGTTATATAGTGATATTTCAGCAAAATCGAAGTTAGTTTGACTCTCGTGTACTTCAAATCTAAGTATCTAACCAACATACTAAAATAAAAGTACTTCTAGAGAAATATTTTAAATTGTTAACTAGTGTGATTTATAGTAATTTTTACATAGATTGTAATATATCAATTTTATTTCAAAAGGATTGAAGATTTTATGCCCGAATTCACAACAAACATTACGTAGTTTGACACTAGCTCGTACTCCTAATCAAGCCAAATAAATCAAACTGGGGAATTAAAATTAAAAAAAAAAAAAAAAAATTAAACTGGGGAATACTATCTAAATATCTCGGATTGTTAAATAGTGAGATTTATTCAACTATTTATATATATATAGTTTGCAAACAGTGGCGGAGCCACATTGCATTCAGGGAATTCATCCGAACTTTTTTCGTCGGAAAATTATACTATTTTTACATGATCAAATTTTTTTCTATGTACATATAGTAGATGTTGAACCTACTCCTTCGACTAGTCCGTATTTACTTCTGAACCCCCTCAATGATAATTCTGGCTCCACCACTGCTTGCAAATATGTAAATGTTATTTCAAAAGATAATTCAAGATTTTGTGTTCAAATTCATGCCGAACATTAGTTAGTTTGACCCGTACTCGTAATTATACCAAACAAATTGATCAAACAGATCTAGGGAGTACTTTCTAAATGTTTCGAAATTTTAACTGTTGGAAAATATGTTCCATGAACACATTAAAAATATACGAACAAGAATACAAAGATGACCATTAATTAATTAATATAAGTCATCTAAGTATTAAAAAATTAATAATATTTAACAAAAAAGGTAAAATAGATATAAAATGATAAATTAACTCTTGATATTTTAAATTAACTTGACGGCTTATGGCAAGAGAAACAGGCAGCTCTCCGTCAACATGCCTGTTTCTCTTGCCTGCTGCATCAGCTGTTTGCTTCGTGATTTTACTATATCATCTCTAATTAATTATTACAAGTCATTTATGTAATAAAAAATTAATAATATTTAATAAAAAAAATAAAATAGACATTTATGACATGTCATCTTCAGCTGCTTCAATCGTAACTTTATTAAATATCACTCCTAGTTAATCATTATAAGTCATTTAAGTATTAAAAAATTAATAATATTTAATATAAAGGTAAAATAGATATAAAATGATAAGTTAATTCTCGATGTTCTAAGTTAACTTGACGTCTTATATGAGGCCACTTTAAAAATAATTCACAAGTATTTTTTATATTAATTTTGCTATATCACTTCTAATTAGTAGTTGGGAGCCATTAAGACATGTCTGCTTCGCTGCTTCAATCGTGACTTTACTATTTCACCCATAATTAATTATTATGGTCATCTAAACATTATTCCACTTAAATTGGAATAAAATAAAATAAAGTATTATAAATCGCAATAATTTAAAACTTAAATTATTTTTAAAATGTAATTGACTAGTAATGCCACAAAAATTTGGGCAAGGAGAATAATATATATTATTTGAAAATCACATAAAAAGTATTATAAATTACAATAGTTAAAAACTTAAAATATCTTTAAAAAAATAATTTGTTGTATATTTAAAAAAAATACGCAAAAAATACTATAAATCACAATAATTAACAACTTAAAAAATTAAAAGATATAAAATATTTGATTGACTCTCCAAATTATATCAATGCCACTTAAATTGGAATAGAAGAAACGTATATAAATCACAATAACTAAAAACTTAATTTAAAAAAAAATATATAATTGACTGAACTTTCTTGTCACCTTTTTACTTATATATATACTAGTTTCTCGACACATGCGTTTCACGTGTATGCCAAGCCATGTAGAATATGATCATTAATAAATTAAAATAAATATTTTCATGAGTAATTATCCCTGAAAAAATATAGTACAAATTTTCAGAAATGATCAATTTGGATCGACGTAGAGGCATATTTATCGAGGTCAAGATGATTGGACATTGTCAAATACTAAGATGAACAATCAAAGCTTCAGTGAATGCATTTCCTTTAATTGTTTATATTATATTAAGTACACATATGTAATGAAGCATATCACACCTAATACTTTGTAACGACGTTATTCTTCACATAATACTCCTTACAACTATTATGAATAAGCCATTTTGAATCATTAATCAACACCATACAATTTCAATAACAATAGATGAGATTGATTTACATATTGCTCGAATGGTGTGGTTGTCGCGCCCCGTTTTCCTCGCGAAAGGCGGAGTTCGACTTGACAAACTCTTTTTGGGATGGAGATTAAAGAAGGGTGTGTGAGAGAGAGGAATGGGGGAGGAAGATGGGAGATTGAAAATGGAATTAGGGTTTGGGGATTAGTTTTTTAAAAGGAAAGAAAAAGGTTTTTGATCTTAGCTGTTGGATCAATTTTGATCAACGGCTGAGATTTAATAGGCTGAGAATTGGGTTAAAATTGAGAATAAAATAAATTGAGTCTGATTTAGGCTATAATTGTGATGGATTAGGCTAAAATTGTAAGGAATTGGATAAATTGGATTACAAGGTGAATAAATTAGGCAAAGATTTAATTTTGGGCCGTTATTAAAAATAGTAATAATAATAATAATAAATAATAATAATGGCAGTGTGAATAATAAGCTGCAACACTAGATAATGTATTTTCAAAAAATGTGAGTGTGAACAATTACGTGAAAAAATAATTTAATAAATATTAATTAACTTATATAAAGCAGCCATATTAAAAAAATGATACTAGATGATAAAATAATTTATACATTTTTTTCTAAATTACGAATGAGACACGTTAGTATGTATTTAATGTAAAATAATATGTAAAAAATATTAATAATTAAAATTAAATAAATTTGACAAAATAGCAGCCCAAAAGTAATATTGGGAGGTCAAAATTGGATGTTAACAGTGGTCACATGTGACATCACCATTTATGTGATCATAAAAATACAAACCCCAGAAATATAATTTCAGAGTTGCTATACTAATACGCAAAGATATTTTGGTGTCAAATAATATTAATGTCAAATCTCAATTCTCTAATATTCAATATATTTAATTTCTTAAAGTGTTCACTTTAATTTTTTAATTTTCGTTTACAAAGTACGAGCGGAAGTTTCTAAAGTCGCAATCTTCGGATACTTCCAAAATTTGGTATTGTCGTTCCATCTCTTACGTTTAATTTTTATTTATTGTATTAATTGTTTAATATTTAATTTTATTATATTTGTGTATTTTGAATATTTTTAGTTTAATTTAATTTATATTATGGATAAATTAAAAAACCTCGCTGCTAAAAGTGTTAAAAATTTTTGTCCCGGAAGCGGTAGTGGTAGTAAAAAGCGAATTACTAGCGGTAGAGGTAGTTCAAGTAATAGATATACCCGTGTGCCTTCGCCTCCGGTACCGCTTGGTACACCTTTTGAGGAAGAAATAGGTGTAGGTGCTCACGATATAGATTATGTAGAAGCTCAGGAAAATTACGGTATAGAAGAAGAAAATGAAGTAGATGCAGTTAATTTAGACGAAGATAATGAAAATATTGCTGAAACACCCGCAGTAGGAGATGCTAACGTTAGATCTGAATCAGTTAATCTCCCTTCCCGTCCTCCCAGTGCCCCAAACCCTCGTAAAAGAACTAGTATTGCATGACAATTTTTTAAACGTATATCAGATATTGAGGTGCAGTGTAATATTTGTCAACAAATATATAAGCATAGAAGTGGAGGCAAGCAAGGGGGTACGGGTACGTTAATGAGACATATAGCTGAAGATCACAAAAGAGAGTTAAATATTGCAAAAGGTGGTGGGGATGTTGGTGGGTCAACACAAACTAGAATGGACCCAACAACCGGTCAAGTAGCGAAAAAGTATAATAAATTGAGGGACAGGGAAGAAATAGCTAAAATGGTAGTTATGGTTTGTTTGCCTTTTAGTTTTCCTTCTTCTGATGCTTTTATTCGTTATATACAAGCAATTTATAATCCTATGTTTAATGGTATTCCTAGAACTACTTGTCGGTCTGATATTTTTAGACTCCATTCACAATATTATTTTTATTTATCAACATTGTTAAAAAATATTCAATGTAGATTGTCCCTAACTTCTGATCTTGGTCGTGCTGTAAATAAAAATGATTATTTAACCGTTACTTGTCATTGGATGGATAGTAATTTCGTGATGCAAAAACGTATTCTTGCTTTTTTATATGATGAAGATCGTAAACATACTGGACAATTTATTGCTGATTCTATTGTTAAAATTGCCGGATATTATGGTATAGAAAATAAAATTTTATGTATTGCTTTTGATAATGCTTCTAACAACAAGACTGTTATAACAAAAATAAAATCTACGCTATCTCCGCCCTTGCCTGAAATTTTTCATATTAAGTGTGCATGTCATATATATAATTTAATTGTAAAAGATGGTCTTGACTTTTTTGAGCTTTATATTGAAAAAATTCGTCTTGCCGTTGGTTTTATTCAAGGAAATAATCGTAGATCGAGAATTAGAGAATTTAAACTTAAATGTCAAGAAAATGGACTTACACCGATTTTGATGCCTGAGGAAATTGATACTAGATGGAATTCTACGTATGAATTTCTAAAAACTTGTTATAAATATAGAATTCCTATTACACTAGCTTTTAACCAACATTGCGGTTCATTTGTTGATTCTGCTGATTGCATGCTACATAATTCTGATTGGGTTGTAATTAATGATCTTGTTAAGTTTTTAGAAAAATTTTATGTAGCTACGGTTGAATTTTCCGGTGCTTACTATCCTACTGTTTGTAATATTTTGGCATATATAGCCGATATTTCTGGTTTACTCCAACAATATAAAAATAAAGAAGGTTATAAAGAAGCTGTTGGCGCCATGTTTACGAAATTTTAAAAATATTTTTTCCCGATTCCCCCTATTTACTTGGTTGGTGCTATGCTAAATCCGTGCATGAAATATAATCATATGTGTCACTTTAGTACTCTTATTTATACTAACTTAGAAATAAATACTAACCATGATTCTGAACAAGTACAGCCTGATTTGTAGACGGCTACGGCTGATGCAAAGGATTATATAGAAAAATTATATAATCACTATGCTGATTTATTTGATTCAGCCTTACCTACAAATATCACTCCAACTGTCGCTCCTCATCCTCCCGAGGAGCCATCATCTTCTAAAAGACCGGCACATAGTGATTTTTCTGATTCGTTTTATGATTTAAATTGTTGGAACAGTGTTGATGAGAGAACTTACACATCAACTTATCGGGAAGAGCTGAAATATTATCTTCGGACGGCACCAGAGGATCGCAGACGACGGATCAACACGCTGGATTGGTGGAGGAATAATGAATCACAATATCATGTGCTTTCAAGATTAGCTAGAGATATCTTGAATGTTCCAATGTCAACCGTTGCATCAGAGAGCGCCTTCAGTCAGGGACGACAGCAGCTTGGAGACAACCGACACTCATTGGGAAGCAATGCAATGAATGTTCTAGTTTGCCTCAGAGATTGGATTAGAGCGGAAAGAAGAAACCAAGGAATGGAACTGGAGCCGAGCGACGAGCTGAAACTTGAAGAAATTATGACTTCACGGGAGAACTCAGCAGAATCAAGTCCAATGCATGGTTTTGCCCCCGTTGACTTCGATTATCCTATGCAAGTTCCCATTAATATTAACATGAATGAGTTGGAAAAAATGATGCATAATTTATAGATTTTTCATTCATGTAAATTATAAATTTTGGATCATTTTGCAATCAATAAAATTCCCCAAATTCATTCACTCCTTAGTCGTTGTTTTTTATTTTTTTTTATTTAACGATTTAAAATTTTAAATTGAATTTCTAGTTTTCTACTTTAAATTAAAAACTTACTTCTAATATATTATTAATTTACTACCAAATATTATTAATTTATTATATTAAGTAGCATATGTTTTGTATATTTGTGCATATATCTTCTATAGAAGTGTATATTTAACGTATACATGTGTATATGTTTATAAATTAGTATATAAGTATATCTATACATATTGTAATGTATATATAATGTAATATATTTTATAAGTAGTAGTATATATACATTTAATGGTGCGTATACATGTGTATATATCTTCTATAGAGGTGTATATTTAATGTATACATGTGTATATGTTTTATAAATTAGTATATAACTATACAAATATATATTGTAATGTATATACATTATAGTATATTTCATTTAAAGTATTACATATACATAGAATAGAGTGTATATATGTGAATGGATCTTCTATAGACGTGTATATTTAACGTATACATGTGTATATATTTTATAAATTAGTATATAACTATACAAATATATATTGTAATGTATATATATTGTATATATCTCATTTAAAGTATTACATATACATAGAATAGAGTGTATATATGTGAATAGATCTTCTATAGACGTGTATATTTAACGTATACATTACTTTATGTTTTATAAATTAGTATATATATTGTAGTATATACTTTTTTTAAAGTAGTAC
The DNA here is from genome assembly GCA_030864215.1 of Capsicum pubescens. NCBI lineage: Eukaryota > Viridiplantae > Streptophyta > Magnoliopsida > Solanales > Solanaceae > Capsicum > Capsicum pubescens. The sequence goes on from CM061546.1 coordinate 14,605,591, forward strand.
ATATATATTGAATGGTGTGTATATATGTGTATATATCTTCTATAGACGTATATCTTTAAAGTATACAAGTGTATATGTTTTATAAATTAGTATGTAACTATATATATATACATATTGTTGTATATATATATATGTATATCACTATACTGTAGTATATATTTTATTTAAAGTAGTACATATATATTGAATGGTGCATATATATGTGTATATATCTTCTAAAGTAGTATATATTTAACGTATACATGTGTATATGTTTTATAAATTAGTATATATATATATATTGTAGTGTGTATATATATATATTATACTATTATAGCATATGTTTTATTTAAAGTAGTACGTATAGTCATATATAATTATATATTGAATGGTACGTATATATGTGTAATTGTTTATACTTTATATATTTTTTAAAAAATATATATTGTATATTGGAGTGTATATAGTGTATATTGGAGTGTATATTGGATTTTTTATTTATTTTTTAAACGGGTTTGACCGGTTTTTAACCGGCTTTGACCGGGTCTTGGTGGGTTTGACCGGATTGGGTTAAGTGGGCTGGGTTCGGGTGAGTTTTAATTTTTTTACTGTTTGGCCAGGCCCGGTTAACGCCAAACCTGGCCCGTAACCGGCACGGAACCCGGGTAAAATGGGAGGGCCGGTTTCGGGTTGGCCCGGCCCAGCCCGTTAGACACCCTTCTTGAGCTATATATCACATTTTACCTTTTCAAACAATTGAAAATTAAAGGACTTTAACATGTTTGTCTCCAACCTGTTCTTAAATATTTTCCCTCTCCAACCTCCTCTTAAATATTATGTCATCAAAGGATAGATAACTGTTATTATCTTACAATTCATCTCATCTGATGTCATTACAGTGGTTTGGCATGTCATCAAGCCAAGAATACAAAAAAAAATACCATTAAAAAATTGAATCCTATTAAGTTTCCTCTTGACTTGCATGTCATTACTATTGAAGTTCTTTCAACCTCTCAAAAAGGAATTATTGGTTTCTTCATTTTGTTGATTTAATAAGAAAGCCTCTACCCGTTCTTATAATTTACTTAAGCGAAATATATTCTTACCTTCACTAATGCAATAAAATTATCCATCTACGACATTTGTAGGGGTTGCTAGTTAGGATTCTAGTCGCGTTGGGCGTTATCAAAGCTCACCATTTTGGGTTAGATGTGGAGCACCTTCAGGCTTTAGGAAGCAATTCAGATTGTTTTAATTTGTGCGGAGATGATTTTTTTTTTCTAAATGTCAAATGCAAAAAGGTTGCTATTGGTTGCAACTATAATAAAATCGGAGACATCCGTTCAATAAATTATCTTTCTAGTTTGATCTTTTCTAATAAGAAGAGCAAGAAATAGTGTTTTGAAATGGGATTACGCAAGTAAGCATTGAATCAGACTCTGAGTACAATTAAGAGAGCAAGGAAGGACTTTGAATTTTTATGGGATATGAAAGATATTTTTGCACAATTATGCAGATGACACAAATGCACAACAAGATGGTGTCAGGAAAAAAATGCACCTGCAGCTAAACGATTTTCTAACATAGGGGAGCGATAAAGATCAATATCATCTTTAACGATGATATCTTCTTATCGTCAAAAGTTTTAGCATCAACAAAGAAAGTTCGAAATTCATGGTCAAACTTCCTTTTAAACTAAAAAGTGATGTTATAGATTATTACAATTGATTTTACTTCTGCTATAAATAAGCAGATCACTTGCAATATTTTCAATAACTTCTACTCTGAAGTTATGGAACAATTCCCTATAGTTCGTCAATCTCCATCTAAGTTCCAGTCATGAAAAAGGTCCTTCGATTTTTATTTTTTATAAGTGAATTTCATCCTTTACAACTCCAAGATGGGTTATAATGAGTATAAGAGTATGGCATATGTTTGTATTAAAGTTGACAAGAAATCGAGTCAGCAACTAAGCTATGTTTATGGGATTAACATATCTCTTGCATTAATTTATCATGTTCTCATATATAGATGAAAAATTCATTGATGTCATTGATTTTTCTAAGTTAAGTCAAACAACAATTGCCTGTTTGGTCTCTCAATTTCATACATTAATCTTTCGTTTTGTATGAGGGTAAAGAATAATAATAATGACATAAGATGCAAGATTGTATAATCCTGCGTTCGATTAGAGGTATTAATCAATTCGATGATTATATATCTCACCATTTATACCATAGTGATGGAACATATGGGATAACTAATCTCATACCAGTCCTCGATTTCTATTATGTTCTTGCTGCTTAAGATTGTTGCCTACCTATACATTAACATCTCTATTCATTCTGCTAGGTCCAAGTTTGGACATAAATTGTTTATTCATAGTTTAGGAAGATCTTATGACTTCTATGGTTTAGACGAACACCAATGGACAGGGGGTTCTATCAATATTGAGATCGCTGACAACAAGTGAATGCTATGCATTCTACTGAAATCTAAGTCCTCTCTATCATACTTTAAATTATTGGCGAAAATCCTACTGATGCTTAAAAGTATGAACTCCACTAAAGCGTTTAATAATAATTCAGATATAATAAATGTAAATAAAAGCTTATGTAAGTGGCTTTCTGTGCAACAGCTGTGTTACCTCTAATGTTTCACCAATAAGTCGATAATAAAATAATCTTATACCATAAAATATGAAAATTCACACGGCAGAGGGTGAGTTTTTCCCTCTATACCAGTTTCGACAAGCTAATGTTACGCCAATTTAATGTTTCTTTGTTACTTGGAAGAGAGTGAGTAGTTCTCTTATCCAAAGGAATCTAGGAAAATAAGATGTGGCTGGCCGGCATGAGAGTGAGATGTAGTTAATAACAACATCCGTGAGAGTTATTTGAGCTGCAAGTCATGAATACCCCATAAGCAGATTTCAGCGGCACCGACCATCCATTCCTTTCATTATCTTCATCATAGCATCTGAATATATATGAAAAATACTGAGATTCTTCTTCTTTCGAACAGGTCGGGAGAGCGGATTGAAGGATCAAAAAATTTCCATACAACAAAAGAAAGGGGGATTGTAGGTTGAGTTTAAAATACTGCGAGAATGCAATAAACACTCCGAGCATCTGTGAAGAACACTGAATTATAAAGAATATTGATGCACGCGCAAAAGGAAAAAAGAAGAACAGTATTGAGTGAAGAACGTAACTTACAACTTTCATAGCTTACATTCTAACTGTTCCACAATTTTAAAGAAGTTAAATACCAAGTCTCGATGAGGGTAGATATCAGAATTTATTCGTCAAATAAAATTGCAGAATAAAACGACAAACAAATGTCACACCCCTTTTTTTTTCAACTCCCAAAAAATATTAATTTTTAAGTTTCGAAAAGGATTTTATTATTAAAGTGACAAAAGATGAAAATTGTTTCGAAAAAGGATTCATTAGTTTCAAAACTTAGAGTCGCCACTTGGCATAAATCAGGTGTGCCAAGTCACCCGTGGATATCCATTTTCAAAACGATTTTGACTCTATAAAACTGATCCGCGAACAGAGATTCCGGCTAAGGAATTCTGTTGACCGAGGGGAAGGTGTTAGGCACCCCTCGATCCCGTGGTTCGACCACGGTCGCTTGGTGGAGTATATCGGCTAATTTGAACACTATGAATGTATAAACCACACCAAACATAAATAAAACGATCAATCAAGCAAACAAATTCAAAAACAATGTCCAGTCCAATTATACACTCCAAAAATAGAAAAATACGAAAATGTAAATCCTATTCTAAACTAATCCTAGACTAAGCTCCAATGCCTCACCCGATGCCTCGGGCCTTCATCACGAACGTCCTCCAAGTACAAGATACTTCGGGGCATTCCCGGATAAATCAATACAAATCGCTCGAGGCATTCCCCAGCCAAATGAATACATTTTTAGTGCGGGAAAACAAAACCTTTCAACACATAATCCAAACATTCCACAATCCACAAGTTTAAAATTTGCCTATCCGAGCCTACTGTTTGCTTACCCAGCACGACCAATCATGGCACTATTACAATCAACGACATCAATGAATCAAAACGACAATATTCATTTTTATCAACTTTCAATTCCCGCCCCACTTTTATTCTCAAATTATCGATTTTAATTCTCAAACAAGTTATCATTTCATCGCACAACACAAAAATACTGAATCAACACCAAGTAATTATTCACCATCAACAAGGATCAAATAACACGCAAACGTTCAATCCTTAACATCGAATATCATAAAGAGTGAAATAAAAAGAGAGGGAGAAGAGAATCAGACCTCAATTATCGATTTCAATGTAGTGTTATTCAATTAAACGAGACAGATTCCGGCCGGGAACCTCGAATTGAACTTCAACCGCGACCAACCAACTCGAATCCAAATCGAATGGAACTCCACCAACAACAGTGAATACCCGGGATCAACAACCAGATAGATTTCAAACCCAAAAATAAAGGCCTCGATATGAAAACTAAGATCTGAACCCAAAACGACGACTGATGAAACTCAAAATCCGGTTTCAATCTTGAATCACCAAAATAGACAAACCCAAGCTGCAAAAATCTGATAGAAAACTAAGCACCCACACGACTTGAACTCTGGTGAGCTAACAGTGCCCAAAACAGATGAAAGTAGGTCGAATTCCGGAGAGTTTAAATATTTTCTAAACGGGGTCGCTCGAAAACTTTTGAAAACGGACTGTTCTGGCGATATTCTCGTTTCCCTATCGGACTCGTCCAGAAATCAACAGAGAACGACGATATTCCGGCAAAATAGTCGCCAGAACGACCAAACCCACTGAAACCCATTTCCGAGTAACCCGAAATCAACACAGTTTTCTTGTTCATTTTAGATCTCGACTTCAAATCTCTCTCTCTCTCTCGCGAATCTCTCAGTGTGTGTATCCACTGCGGTGCGTGCGTTCAATAGGTGTATATAGTAGCTCTATGTGTATCTCTTATGTGGAGAAGAAAAGGAAAGTTGGGGTCTCTCTGTATTTCTGTTTGTGTATGTGAGGATGATGATGATCTCCTTCCGTTAATGACAGTGTGTTCAGAAGAAAGGGAAGAGATGGACCGTGTTCATGCTTTTTTCATCAATGAAGAATATCGATTCCTGATCTAGTGGGTACTGTGTGTTGCGCGTGAGAAAAATGAGTGTGGGTCTGTGAATTGTATGTCCCCCTGTGAGTGAAAATTGTTTTCTTTCTTAATTATTCTGTGGGCCCTTGAAAGTGTCTATCCAAAAATGGAAGAATTTTTTGTGCCTTATTCTGTTGAATGATAATTAAAATGTCAAGGGAAGGGGGCACTGGGGTAGGTGGTGAGGTGGGGTATGTGAGGTGTTAAAATTTAATAGGGAGGGGTTGTTAGAATAAGATAAAATTAGTTAGGGGTTGTTATTTTTATATTTTTGTGGGATATAATCACATGGGTGAGGGCACGCAGTAAAACGGAGGTAAAATGGTAAAAATGTTTTCAGGGAGGGATAAAATTACGTGTCTACATCAAAGGGAATGACTCGACTAAAAGGTACGTCTTATAGGGGTCAAGGGAATGACTCGACTAAAAGTTACGTCTTATAGGAATCAAAGGGAATGACTAGACTAAAAGGTACGTCTTCTAGGGGTCAAGGGGAATGACTCGACTAAAAGGTACGTCTTATAGGGGTCAAGGGAATGACTCGACTAAAAGGTACGTCTTCCAGGGTCAAGGGGAATGACTTAACTAAAAGGTACGTCTTATAGGAATCATGGGGGATAACTCGACTAAAATGTTAGTCTAATAGGAATCAAGGGTGATGACTCGACTAAAAGGTACGTCTTATAGGAATCAAAGGGAGTGACTCGACTAAAAGGTACATCTTATAGGAATCAAAGGGGATGAATCGACTAAAAGGTACGTCTTATAGGAATCAAAGGGGATGACTCGACTAAAAGGTACGTCTTATAGGAATCAAGGGAGATAACTCGACTAAAAGGTACGTCTTCTAGGAATCAAGACTTAAGTTAGGAAGTGCATTACCTAAGAAGCAAAATTCGAATTACCCAATCAAGGAAGTGTGTTTCCTTACCAATGTTGTTTGAATTATCAAAACAATGAAGTGCGTCACCTTACCAAAGTTGCTTGAATTACCAAAACAAGGAAGTGCGTCTCCTAGAGATCTTGAATTATGAGTTTTACCATGGTTTTGATTACCAAACCTGCGCAGCAACCTTGTCTCGTGCATTTGTTGAGGTGAGAAATTACGGCCTTTGATGTTTAAGCTCTGAAATCCTTGATCTGAATGCAACATGTATTCCTATTACATAAAAAGAAAGCTTGTGAGTTTAAAAACATGGTGGCTAGTTTGTGGCTTTGGCTTTTGAGAAAATTGCTCCTGCCCCCGTCACATTTAGCTTTGCTTCCAACCATTAGCATATGTCATTGACTTGCTGTATCATTGACCCAAACTCAGCTTATTAAGAGTGACTCTGAAACAAACACAGTATTTCTGCTTTGTCGTGTTTCTCAAATAAACACTTTGAACCTTGGTATTTCCATGAGTTCCCCGACTTCTCTGTTGACAAAACTTTCTGCATGCCCTTTTTGGGCTCACAATCATGTCTCTTTCATGTGCTAGCTTTTGTCTTGCTTTGTGCAATTAAAGAAGCTGGTAGCCAGTTTTGAAATCTTTACTCACTTGTTTTGACACGGACATGACTCAAAGACAAAAACGAAAAAAAAAGAATGACAATTTTTGTTTTGATAACTGACTCAAGAAAGATAAAATTAAAATAAAGAGAAGAAAGAAAAGACAATGAATGTCCCTTTTTAAAACAAAGAAACGAAAAATTCATCTAAAAATGACAGTCAACACTAATGATTATGCCATGCATTTTGGATTAAGCAGCTTGATCTTTTCATCCAAACTTTCTACACATTGTTGTTGAGTTAATGGCCTTGAAACTGAGTTGCTTTCTTAGGTCAGTTGCATTTAAGACCCCATTCGGTTAGTGGCGCCTTGAAGGGTTTTCACCAACAAGCTTCTTTCATTTTCTCTCGGCTCACTATCGCCTTATGGTACCCGTGAGGGTTTTCACCAATAAGACTCTCTCATTTTTATTTCTCTCAACTTACCATCGTCTTATAGTGCTCGTAAGGGTTTTCACCAATAAGGCTCTCTCATTTTTATTTCTCTCATGATTCCCTATGCTGAGGAAGACAAATAGTTCCCAAATGCATCATCATATCCCTTGCATTCTCAGCCTTAACATCCTCAAAGATTAATCTGAAGGTCTTTCTTTGGTTGTAACTTGGCTTTTGGATAAGGTTAGAAAGAAAGGAGGGCATAGGGCCCAAACGACACTTGATGTGGGTTAGGACGTACAACTTTTGGAATCGACTCAAACAATGTGGAGCCTGGGCATAAACTTGAGCTTGATCCTGAGATCGACGACGACGTGATCTTCTTGACCTTTCTTGCTGTCCAACTATAATTGCAGATGCATCTTCCTCATTCTTTTTATCCCCAACACTTCCTGAACCCTTTTGAATTACTTGAGTAGTCACTTTCAATGTTGCCAAACTCACAATGCGACCGGTCTTAATTCCCTCTTCTATTATCTCTCCCATTTTAAGGACCTCAGTGAATGGCTTGCCTAATGCAGGTAACAAGTGCTGATAATATGTTTCGTCCTACGCTTGAATAAACACCTCCACTATTGTATAGAAATTATTGCACAAATCCATTAGCTAGGTCATCCCAACTAATCCATTTGTCAATGTCTTGGTCAACAAACTATTCCGAAGCTAGGCCTGAAAGACTCACCCCGAAATAAGTCATAAGTAGTTCTTCCTTCCCTCCAGCGCCCTTTAGCTGGTTGCAATAGCGTCTCAAATGTGCTATAGGATCGCCATGTCCATCATACTTCTCAAACTTCGGCATTTTAAAATCAAGAGGAAGATGTATACCTGGAAACATGCACAGATCTTTATATGAGACACTTTTGTACCCCCCAAGTCCTTGCAAGTTTTTCATAGTCAGTTCCAAACTTCTCAATTTTCTGGTCATTTTCTCTTATTCTTCTGTCAAAACAGGCTTCTCAGTGTTAGGAGGACATTCAGGCGAGTGAGTGTCACCGTAAAGACCAGTCAACTTGAATGTAGGCTTGAAAGTGTAACGCTGATCACCAGTAATATTCAATGCAGGCTCTCTTGTAGAGTAGGGAGGCACAACTTGTGGATGAACATCAAAAGTAGGAGCTTCAGGTGGGGGTGGCGCCACAAAAACATGAACAACAGGTGGAGCCAAGTATGTGGTAGTCTTGGATTGGGGAGTGAGGAAATGAATATTGGAAGTGTTTGGATACTGTTTCCCCGGAGTAGGTCCTGATGCATGTTATGGCGTGTCGACCAAAATAAGAAAATGTGCATGTGACACGGGAGGCAAGCTAGAAAGATATTCCAGATTATCAGTGGGAACTGGAGGAGGCAGCAACCCATTAGCCCAAGTTCGATGCATTTCTATCATTTGCTGCCTTAATTTTTGAATCTCTTCATCAACTCCAAAATTCTCATTTCCCGAACTCCCTATCTGATTGGTGACAACAAACTCGATATCCTTGTTAGCCATAACTTTCTCGGTGACTTGGTGCAATATGGAGGACCAGCCAAAATGCCACAAACCAACCACCTTAAACTAACTGGACAAGAGATAGCAAATGCGTTAGAGTTCAACAATTTTTAAAAACCTTTTTTTTTAAAAAAAAAAAAAAGGTCACCGAACCCAAGAAGGGCTCCTACGTATCTCACTTCTGAGAGGGGAGAATCAGGTGTGCGTAGTTCATGAAGTCTTGCCAAAATAGCCGATTAAACTCTTTTTTTTTTCTTGAAACTTTAAGAAGAAAAGAAAATAAAAATTCGTCAAAAGAAATGACAAAAATATTTTTGAATTCTTCGGCTTTAACATCCAATACAAAATGAAACCTATGATTACTAAAGAAAATCTTTTTGGGTTTTCGATTTTGAATTTCATATGAAAACAAAACTTGAACCTATTAAAGGAAAAGTCTTTTTTGTTGTTTTCTCTTAAAGACGTATATGAAACACCTACTTTAATAAAGAGTGAAGAAAATCTTTTTGGATTTTTGAAATAAGATCCCCGAACCCACAATAGGTTGCCCACGTATCTCACTCCCGAGAGAGGAGAATCAGGAGTGCGTAGTTCGTCCATATTGGACAATTAACGGTTAACTAACAGATTGACCCTAACTTAAGGGACACAACCAAAGACAAACAAATAAAATCTTTTTGTGTTTTTAATTTGACACTTCAGCTAAAAATGACACCAACAACTATGAAGGAAAAATCTTTTGGTATTTTCGTGAAATGTACAAAACTCCTAAAAATTTTTGCATTTTTCTTTTATAAAAACTCCTATGAATGAAAAATCTTTTTGAAATTTTCGAATTGTGAATGCATGCTAAACGAGATAAAGGAAAAATCTTTTTGATATTTTTGTTTTTGAGAAATGAGTGCAAAAGGTAAAAATCATTTTTTTTGAATTTTTGGATTGTGAAGAACAAAAGTCATAAAGAACACTAAAAGCTACGACACTCTTTTTTTTTTCTTCTTCTTTTAGACTCACTTCACTTTTTTTCTCTGTTTTTTCAACAGTTCTTGCTTACGCACCTTACTTCTAACACATGTTTTCCCCAAATCAGTCCGTCAAATGACCCCATTACCCTTAAAGATGCAATATTTAGCACGTAGGGATGCGTTAGAGGTGAGTCACCTACAAAGGACCAAGTGGGCCCCGCTAGGTCTCAATATGATGCACATAAACATGACCTAAAGGCTGACCTACGTTGGGGTTCACTAACAAGGCTGTTCGGGGGAGCGTATGGTCGATAGTGGCTGCGATATCTTTCCACCTACTCCATAACACCGACGGCTCCCCCCCTAAAATAAGGGTAACTCAACTTGAGGTCGTGTACAACACGTGAACTGGACTTGTTGTAGAAAGAAAGCCTTGGGTAGACACATGATGACAGATATAAAAGCGATAACACATAGGATAAATACTATAAACAAAGAGCATGAAAAACGCACAAAAGTGAAAACAATAACACAAACAAAATCACAAACAATGCTTATACACTCGTAATGCCAAACAAAGCTGATACGACTCCAAAAATAGCTCGAATTCTGAAAAGTTAGATTCCCCAACAGAGTCGCCAGAGCTGTCACACCCCTTTTTTTTTCAACTCCCAAAAAATATTAATTTTTAAGTTTCGAAAAGGATTTTATTATTAAAGTGACAAAAGATAAAAATTGTTTCGAAAAAGGATTCATTAGTTTCAAAACTTAGAGTCGCCACTTGGCATAAATCAGGTGTGCCAAGTCATCCGTGGATATCCATTTTCAAAATAATTTTGACTCTATAAAACTGATCCGCGAACAGAGATTCCGGCTAAGGAATTCTGTTGACCGAGGGGAAGGTGTTAGGCACCCCTCGATCCCGTGGTTCGACCTCGATCTCTTGATGGAGTATATCGGCTAATTTGAACACTATGAATGTATAAACCACACCAAACATAAATAAAACGATCAATCAAGCAAACAGATCCAAAAATAATGTCCAGTCCAATTATACAATCCAAAAATAGAAAAATACAAAAATGAAAATCCTATTCTAAACTAATCCTAGACTAAGTTCCAATGCCTCACCCGATGCCTCGGGCATTCATCACGAACGTCCTCCAAGTACAAGATACTTCGGGGCATTCCCCGGATAAATCAATACAAATTGCTCGAGGCATTCCCCAGCCAAATAAATACATTTTTAGTGCGGGAAAACAAAACCTTTCAACACATAATCCAAACATTCCACAATCCACAAGTTCTAGATTTGCCTATCCGAGCCTACTGTTTGCTTACCCAGCACGACCAATCATGGCACTATTACAATCAACGACATCAATGAATCAAAACGACAATATTCATTTTTATCAACTTTCAATTCCCGCCCCACTTTTATTCTCAAATTATCGATTTTAATTCTCAAACACAATATCATTTCATCGCACAACACAAAAACAATGAATCAACAACAAGTAATTATTCACCATCAACAAGGATCAAATAACACGCAAACGTTCAATCCTTAACACCGAATATCATAAAGAGTGAAATAAAAAGAGAGGGAGAAGAGAATCGGACCTCAATTATCGATTTCAATGTAGTGTTATTCAATTAAACGAGACAGATTCCGGGCGGGAACCTCAAATTGAACTTCAACCGCGACCCACCAACTCGAATCCAAACCGAATGGAACTCCACCAACGACAGTGAATACCCGGGATCAACAGCCAGATAGATTTCAAACCCAAAAATAAAGGCCTCGATATGAAAACCAAGATCTGAACCCAAAACGACGACTGATGAAACTCAAAATCCGGTTTCAATCTTGAATCACCAAAATAGACGAACCCAAGCTGCAAAAATCTGATAGAGAACCAAGCACCCACACGACTTGAACTCTGGTGAGCTAACAGTGCCCAAAACAGATGAAAGTAGGTCGAATTCCGGAGAGTTTGAATATTTTCTAAATGGGGTCGCTCGAAAACTTTTGAAAACGGACTGTTCTGGCGATATTCTCGTTTCCCTATCGGACTCGTCCAGAAATCAACAGAGAACGATGAGATTCTGACAAAATAGTCGCCAGAACAACGACTAAACCCACTGAAACCCGTTTCCGAGTAACCCAAAATCAACACAGTTTTTTTCTCCGTTTTAGATCTCGTCTTCGAATCTCTCTCTCTCTCTCGCGAATCTCTCAGTGTGTGTATCCCCTGCGGTGCGTGCGTTCAACAGGTGTATATAGTAGTTCTATGTGTATCTCTTATGTGGAGAAGAAAAGGAAAGTTGGGGTCTCTCTGTATTTCTGTTTGTGTATGTTAGGATGATGATGATCTCCTTCCGTTAATGGCAGTGTGTTCAGAAGAAAGGGAAGAGATGGACCGTGTTCATGCTTTTTTCATCAATGGAGAATATCGATTCCTGATCTAGTAGGTACTGTGTGTAGTGCGTGAGAAAAATGAGTGTGGGTCTGTGAATTGTGAGTCCCCCTGTGAGTGAGAATTGTTTTCTTTCTTAATTATTCTGTGGGCCCTTGAAAGTGTCTATCCAAAAATGAAAGAATTTTTTGTGCCTTATTCTGTTAAATGATAATTAAAATGTAAAGGGAAAGGGGCACGTGGGGTAGGTGGTGAGGTGGGGTATGTGAGGTGTTAAAATTTAATAGGGAGGGGTTGTTAGAATAAGATAAAATTAGTTAGGGGTTGTTATTTTTATATTTTTATGGGAAATAATCACATGGGTGAAGGCACGCAGTAAAACAGAGGTAAAATGGTAAAAATATTTTTGAGAAGAGACAAAATTACGTGTCTACAACAAAGGCGCCTTGCAAAGATGCGAGGATAGACTCGGTCGTATAGCTTCTCATCGATTACCCCAAACGCTTTGAGTTTTTTTGATGTTTCACATACAAACTTGAGTTCCCGAAAAAAGGTTGTTCATTACCCCAAAAAAGACATGAATGCAGATAAATCTCATTTTGCACTTCCAGTAAAAATTAATCTGCAAAAGGAAATAAATTTAGAGCAAACTTTTGCAATGCATTCGAGTCATTTTTCAGAGCACCAATTGAATTACTTGTTCCTATCTGGTCAACCGGTGCATAAAATAACTTCAATAACAAGTAAATTTTTCCATTTCAAGAACAATATAAGAAGAAGTTGCCTATAGAAGACAAAGTACGAAAAAAAATTCAATTGAAAAATCCAAATGGAAAGTTTTAAAACACTTTCATATATTTGCAAAATAAATCATAGAAGAATTTAAGTGATTCACGGGGGAATTCATTACCTTGTTTTAGCGGTGCCCAAATGCACTTATCCTTAGTTTTGTCTAATCCCTATTGTTAGCAACCCAAAGGAATGATCCTTAATCTCATCAACAAAGGTGAAGGCTTGTTCTCTTTGGAAAACAGAAATACTTAGCAAGAAACCATACTTAGTAGCACATGCATGGAACAAATTAAGTGCCTCTGAAAAGGCTATATTCTGGTCGAACACAGGATTAAGATTAAGTTTCCGATGAGAACTGATTACGTTTCTTCTTGAAAAATGGATCGATTCATCTTCATAATTGTGTTGATATTCTCTGATATTTTCTTCTTTCACGTAATAGGTGTGACTATTGACAAAGAAATATGAAGCGACGTGTGTTTTTGAAGTAGGCTTTAGTTATTAGATTAGTCGTGACTATTGCAAAAGAAAATACCGCGCCTGTTGTAGACACCTAATTTTATCCCTCCCAAGTCTAATTTTATTCATTTTTACCTCACTTTATCATACACCCTTACCCATGGGATTATACCCCACAAAAATACAAAAAAAATAATAATAACAAACCCACTAACAAATCTAATCCTCAATTATTCTTTTGGTAATAAAATTAACCACTCCTCCTGTCAATTTTGAACAACACATCACCACCCCCACACCTTACCCCACCTAACCCCTACCCCTACATACGCTCCCTCTCTCACGGGAATATGGATACTCATCATCTTCTCCATTTTTCTGTCATATACACAAGAGAAGATACACACACAAAAGGAGTGAAAGGAATACAGTGCGAGAGGAGAGAGCAAACAGAGGAAAGCCATTTTTTCTTTCTCCTTTTCTGACCCACAACAACTTTGGCACCATCACACGTACATACATCACCAGAAAATGTCACACACATAACACCAGATACACACACATATACCCGATCGAGAGAGGGAGAGATTGGGGGTTGGAAAAGAGAGAGAGATCGGAGAGACAGCGAGAAACGAAAGTTGAATAAACAGAGGGAGATTTAGGAGAAGATCGAGAGTGATAGCAAAATCGTGAGTGAAGTTTTCCAAATTGGAGACTGGAGAGAGGGAACCAAGAGAGAAAAGGGTTGACGGAGGTCGAATTCTCCGGCAAAACCCGCCGGAAAATGCTACCATCGCACAAACCGCACCACTTTTCTCCGATTTTAACCGATGTTGAGCTCACCGGAGCTCCGACAAGAGGAAAACAGTGAACCCAATTCTAGTCCGACCAATTTCAGTTTGTTTTCCGGCAAAGTCCACCGGAAAACGGTCGAAATAGTGACGGGGGACCAAATTTGGGTATGGGTCTTTGGTTATTTCGCGATTTTGGTTCGAGTCGTTGAAAACAGAGTGTGAATGATGTTTAGGAATCTGATTTTGATATTTGAGGTTCTATTCAAGGTTTAAATTTGACTTGAAATTCGTGTTGAGGTTCGGTTCGAGGTTTTAGTGCGAATTTCATCTCGTTTAATTGAATAATACTTGAAAGCGACATTGAGGTACAATTCCTTCCTCTCTTTTAATTCTTATGTGATTGTTGAACGTGATTCGATATGTGAATTGTTAGTGATGTTTGAGTGTTGGATTGGTTAACATTCGTTTGTTCTGATTCGGTGTTTGATTTCCTTGAGTATGGATTGATTATGGGTTGTGTGATGAAATAATATCTCATTAAGGATTAAAATTGGTTATTTGGGGAATGGAATTGAGAAGTTGATAAAATGGTGAATTTAGATTAACTTTGGTTTGTTGTTGTTTTCGGAATGAGCGTGAATGTTGTTGGAACGTGATAGATTATGACATGTTGAAATGGATAGGCAAATATAGGTTTGGGTAGGCAAAATTTAGGAGTAAGTTTTCTTGTTGAATGTTTTAATGTGGAATTTGAGTTGAATGATTTGGTTTTAGTTCTTGCATTCAAAAATGTATTTATTTAATTGGGGAATACCCTGCGATCATTTGTATTTATTCGCCGGGGAATGCCCCGAAGTACTTTGTATTTGGAGGATTTCCGTGATGAAAGTCCGAGGCATCGGATAAAGTATTGGAGCATAGTTTAGTATCAATGTAGGTTAGCGTAGGTTTAGATTTTCATATTTTTATTTTTTTGGTCTATATAATTGGACTGAACATTAAATTTTGGATTGTTTTTGTTTTGTTTGTTTGATTTATTGTTTGGCGTGCTTTATGTGGTTTATACATTCGTAGTGTCAAATTAGCCGATACGCTCTACCAAGCGACCGTGGTCGAACCACGGGATCGAGGGGTGCCTAACACCTTCCCCTCGATCAACAGAATTCCTTAATCAAAATCTCTGTTCGCAAACCAGTTTTAAAGAGTCAAAACCGTTTTGAAAAAGGATATCCAAGGGTGACTTGGCACACCCGAATCATGTCAAGTGGCGACTCTGAGTTTTGAATATAAAATGTCCTTTTCGAAATAATTTTTCATTTTGTCACTTTAATAATAAAATCCTTTCGAACTAAAAAAAACCATATCTTTTGGATGTTGAAAAAGGGGTGTGACACTTGTTTTTTTTTTTTAAAGTAGGGTTAACTTATTTAGAGGGGTATTTATGTATTTTCACTTTATACTTTTTTAAGTTGGTGCTTTTAAGGTAGTATATATATAAATATATATATATATATAAGAATTGACCTCTAGAAAACTCATTTTGAGGGTCTGTTTATGACCTTAAGGACTTCTTTTAAAGTGGGTAAAAACCTCATTTTCTTATAATAGAAATAGGATTGTAAATCTAAAAGGATTGGTGCATAGATACTAGAATTGATGAAAAAAATGATATGGTCTTTCACTACTAATTCCTTTCATTTTCGATTCGGGATGATGAGCCCAACCCTGCTGGACGTAGCTCTCTTAACCGGTCCGCTTAGGCTCTTTGCACCTAAATAAATAGTAGACAAGCAAAAAAATAAGATGCGAAACTTATAGAGTCGTAGCCTTCTAAGACTTTCTTCTCCAACTCACTCAATCGATAGGTTGAGGCAATCAACTGGAAATCGACCAAAAGGACCTGTCAAGCCTTAGAAGTCAAAGCATGCATCACATATCATCATGCATAGCTTATTAGCTGTAGTAGCTGCATAGGAAACATAAAACAAATAGTACTTTTCTCCATTGTCATGCATCAAATGGTTGTCTCTCTTTTCTCAAGAAAAGCGAGAACGGGAACTCCTAGAGCTGCTGGAGCGCCTAACCCGGTTGTTACCTCCTTCTACCGTCGCCCGCCTCTGATCAGGATTCCAATATTCCGAAGCACACATCAGATACGCAGAGTAGTAATTGGCATATCCATTCTCTCTCCACAATGGCAAGCTCCTGGTTCACACCTAAATCTGGCCGGAGAATAGCATAAGAAAGATCTCGACCGCTCTGGGAATATACCACTCCCTATACTCTTCCTCCGTCACCTCTATCTCCAAATCAACGGTTTGATATGATGAATTGAATATCATTACCTATGATTATAATTTCATCAATATATACTAAAATAAAAAAATAGAATAGTTTCCACGTCAATGAGTAAAAAGGGACTGCCTAGGATTGAAGAAAACCAGCATCCACAGAAGCTAATTTGGCAAACCCATTTCGAGACGCTTGTTTAAGTCCATAAAGGAACTGATTCAGGCATGATTCTTGATGGTTATACATTCCGTTCCTCAATATTGTTCAACTTGTTTGCTTTAAGCAAATATTTCAACCAAGTCGTAATTATAAGCTTCTAATTTATTTTGCATGCCTCTATTGTATTGTGTGTATCTATATCTATAATCTATATCTATAATCTATAATCTATAATCTATAATCTATAATCTATAATCTATAATCTATAATCTATAATCTATAATCTATAATTTATAATCTATAATCTATAATCTATAATCTATAATCTATAATCTATAATCTATTAAAAGTGTGAAACCCTTAGAAAAGTGATTTGAACTTTTTGCCCTTCATTAAAAGATTCTGTAATAGATAAAATTGTCTTTTCACTTATTTCTCCAATTATTATTTAATTAAAATCCAAAAATTAACATCTCTTAAAATATATAGTAAACCCTAAAAGTTAAGGAAAAAAAAAATAAACGTCTAAAAAGAAGAATGAACTAATATTTTCGATTAAAACAAATTCCTAAAATAGTAGAATTAGAAAAGGACTAAAATAGAAAAAGACTCTTAAAATAGAAAAATTAGAAAAGATCTCAATTACTAAAATACTCCTATAAATATTGACAATCTTCATAAATATTCGTATATATGTTATAATTCAACTGACGATTCTCTGCTCATGCTGGAAGCATGGTATCCAGCATGGTTATTTCGTTGCCTTGAGATTTATACCAGAAATATGTGCAGCATTGATTTTGCTGGTAGGTTATAGATGTTTGTGATTAAATGTTCAGGTTGATTATCTGCTCATATGTTAGAAGCATGATTAATTTTTATTTAGTGTTAGTTTGCTAGGTTAGATGTGTGGTTGTTTATGATAATTCATTTAAATAAAAAAGTGAGACATGTGCAAAATGCGTATACTTGACTAGGCACTTGTAGCTAATCTAATATCTTGATTATCTATTGTTGTAGTTTCTGTTTTATTTCTATATGTTGTTTTTTCTACTTAATACATGTGGTTGATAAATGTTTGGTCCGTCGGCCCTTTGAGGATTTTTGTGTAAAAGTTACATTTAATTCAATTGTTCTATATCTCGATTATCGTATTATTTTATTATAGTTTATAGATGATAGATAAATATTTGATCGTGCTTCGATAATCAAGATATTTTAGTTTCTGGGCTCTGAGGATTTTTGTCTAAAGATTAGTTTTAATTGTATTTTCTGATATCTCAATGATCATATTATTATTATTTATTATATTTTATAGGTGATAGATGAATATCCAATCGAGTTTTGATTTAATCATGATTAAATTCTTGCTATTCTCGAATTTGAAGAAAGACGAAACCACAAGCACGAAAATGCAACCGCTTTTTATAAATCGAATTTTAATTTAATCATGATTAAATTTTTGCTATTCTCGAATTTGAAGAAAGACGAGACCACAACCACGAAAATACAACCGCTTCTTCTACTTTTACTTTTCTTCTTGGTGAAATTTCAGATATAGCCTTTAGTAATCACCGTTCCGATATGGATTCTATGTATTGCATTCAACTACACAATATAAGAAATACAATGTGTCTACCTACTAACCTTCTACCCTAATTTTGTCCTTCACATCCTTCTATCTCTCTCTATATATATATAGACTCCTTAATTATTAATTCTCCAAATATATCTTACCATATATTTTAGCATTCCTTAATTTTAAAGTATATTTTCCACTAACCATAAGTTTTCGTGTTTAATTAGAGTAAAAGACTATAAAGAAAGATAAGTAATATAGTGTTAATTATTTTCCAAAGTTTATTTTTGTAGAATTTTGAACATCCGAACGATGACTTTTGATATCAAGTAAATTTTTATGTTTTTTTTTTCTTTTTGTTCTTTTTAATTATTCGGAGTTTTATTTATTAAATCTTAAATGAATTAGGTACTAATGTTTAAAATACTAAAATTAATTATAGTTTACCTATAAAAATTATGATTTAGCTTAAATAGAGTATGTAAGATGATTTTTTAATTTATTAAAAATTTTAGAACTTCAACTTATATAGAACTTTAAGTATACAATAATTCCTTTAAATATGAGTTCTTAAGATATATGGAAAAAGAACTGACAAAATAAATGTATGAAAAAAAATTAGGTATTTATATTTAATATTAAGAGAATTAAGAAACGAAAAATATGTGGGGAAGAGACAAGCAATTTTGTTTACGTATATTTAAGAATTAAGTAACTCATATAATACACACAACAAAGACAACATAAAAGATAATTTTAAGCATATTGAAACAAGCAATACCTGAAGTCGGGAGTTTAATCTAAGTTATCTTGTACATTTTTCGTATAATAAGCAATGATCATTCTGTTGTTGGTTCTGCCGTATATATATTTATATTCAATTATCCAGAGATTTTGAATTGTGTTGTATTAGCAAAAAAGAAGCATAGGAAGCTAGACTTTACCTCAGTCTAGCGTATATCTAATAAGTAAAGGTCATAATGTAGCTAATTACAGGAGAAAACGAGGAGAATATATAATGGTTATGAAGAGAAGTTTTTCAACTATGAAGAAAATTACGAAAAAAACTTTGATTCTGCTATAAAAGGCAAGGATGAATCGGCCAAAATATGAGATCTTTGCACCAATGTTAGATTCTTCGATGTGTATTGCCATCCATTTTATATTTGCTTGTATTGTACTATTTTGTTGTCTACTATAAATAACTTCTTTAACTCACAATATAAGGATAAGATATGTGTATATCTCACTCACTTCAAATTTCACTTCTGAAATTACATCGAGTATGTTGTTGTTTTTATTATGTTCAAATTAAAGCTATCAACATTTGCATCTATTTTAATGTACATATATTTGCGATTTAGTTGAATATAAACCTGTCAAACGGGCCGGGCTGGCCCGGCCCGAACCGGCCCTACATATCAAACCGGACCGGTTTGACCCGGCCCGGTAAGCCCTAGGGCTTTAGGGTTCCGGGTTCCGGTCCGTTTTTTTTTTTAAACTGGGCCCGGTTAACCCGGCCCGGACCAACCCGGTCCAGGCCCGCCGATTAACCGGCCCGGAACCGGCCCGGAATTAAAAAAAAAAAATAATAATAATTATTGGGCCAAACTAGCCGTTGGCCCAACGGCTATATTACCGTTTTTGGGTCCAAACGGCTAGTTTGGGCCCATTAACTTAAAAAAAAAAAAAAAAAAAAAAAAAAAAAATATTTTTTAATCCCCAAAATAAATCTATAAATACCCTACAACTTCAAATCATTTCTCACACAATTTTTCACTCTCTCAAATCTCAATTCTCAATTCTCAAATATTCAATATATTTAATTTCTTAAAGTGTTCAATTTAAATTTTTAATTTTTCGTTTACAAAGTACGAGCGGAAGTTTCTAAAGTCACAATCTTCGGATACTTCCAAAATTTGGTATTGTCGTTCCATCTCTTACGTTTAATTTTTATTTATTGTATTAATTATTTAATATTTAATTTTATTATATTTGTGTATTTTGAATATTTTTAGTTTAATTTAATTTATATTATGGATAAATTAAAAAACCTCGCTACTAAAGGTGTTAGAAATTTTTGTCCCGGAAGCGGTAGTGGTAGTAAAAAGCGAATTACTAGCGGTAGAGGTAGTTCAAGTAATAGATATACCCGTGTGACTTCGCCTCCGGTACCGCTTGGTACACCTTTTGAGGAAGAAATAGGTGTAGGTGCTCACGATATGGATTATGTAGAATTTCAGGAAAATTACGGTATAGAAGAAGAAAATGAAGTAGATGCAGTTAATGTAGACGAAGATGATGAAAATATTGGTGAAACACCCGCAGTAGGACATGCTAACGTTAGATCTGAATCAGTTAATCTCCCTTCCCGTCCTCCCAGTGCCCCAAAACCCCGTAAAAGAACTAGTATTGCATGACAATTTTTTGAACGTATATCAGATATTGAGGTGCAGTGCAATATTTGTCAACAAAAATATAAGCATAGAAGTGGCGGTAAGCAAGGGGGTACGGGTACGTTAATGAGACATATAGCTGAAGATCACACTAGAGAGTTGAATATTGCAAAAGGTGGTGGGGATGTTGGTGGGTCAACGCAAACTAGAATGGACCCAACAACCGGTCAAGTAGCGAAAAAGTATAATAAATTGAGGGACAGAGAAGAAATAGCTAAAATGGTAGCTGTGGGTTGTTTGCCTTTTAGTTTTCCTTCTTCTGATGCCTTTATTCGTTATATACAAGCAATTTATAATCCTATGTTTAATGGTATTCCTAGAACTACTTGTCGGTCTGATATTTTTAGACTCCATTCACAATATTGTTTTTATTTATCAACATTCTTAAAAAATATTCAATGTAGATTGTCCCTAACTTCCGATCTTGGTCGTGCTGTAAATAAAAATGATTATTTAACCGTTACTTGTCATTGGATGGATAGTAATTTCATAATGCAAAAACGTATTCTTGCTTTTTTATATGATGAAAATCGGAAACATACTGGACAATTTATTGCTGATTCTATTATTAAAATTGCCGGATATTATGGTATAGAAAATAAAATTTTATGTATTGCTTTTGATAATGCTTCTAACAACAAGACTGCTATAACAAAAATAAAATCTACGCTATCTCCGCCCTTTCCTGAAATTTTTCATGTTAAGTGTGCATGTCATATATATAATTTAATTGTAAAAGATGGTCTTGACTTTTTTGAGGTTTATATTGAAAAAATTCGTCTTGCTGTTGGTTTTATTCAAGGAAATAATCGTAGATCTAGAATTAAAGAATTTAAAGTTAAATGTCAAGAAAATGGACTTGCACCGATTTTGATGCCTGAGGAAATTGATATTAGATGGAATTCTACGTATGAATTTTTAAAAACTTGTTATAAATATAGAATTCCTATTACACTAGCTTTTAACCAACATTGTGGTTCATTTGCTGATTCTGCTGATTGCATGCTACATAATTCTGATTGGATTATAATTAATGATCTTGTTAAGTTCTTAGAAAAATTTTATGTAGCTACGGTTGAATTTTCCGGTGCATACTATCCTACTGTTTGTAATATTTTGGCATATATAGCCGATATTTCTGGTTTGCTCCGACAATATAAAGATAAAGAAGGTTATAAAGAAGCTGTTGGCGCTATGTTTACGAAATTTAAAAAATATTTCTTCCCGATTCCCCCTATTTACTTGGTTGCTGCTATGTTAAATCCGTGCATGAAATATAATCATATGTGTCACTTTAGTACTCGTATTTATACTAACTTAGAAATAAATACTAACCATGATTCTGAACAAGTACAACCTGATTTGTGGACGGCTACGGCTGATGCAAAAGATTATATAGAAAAATTATATAATCACTATGCTGATTTATTTGATTCAGCCGTACCTACAAATATCACTCCAACTGTCGCTCCTCATCCTCCCGAGGAGCCATCAGCTTCTAAAAGGCCGGCACATAGTGGTTTTCCTGATTCGTTTTATGATTTAACTTGTTGGAACAGTGTGGATGAGAGAGCTTACACATCAACTTATCGGGAAGAGCTGAAATATTATCTGCGGACGCCACCAGAGGATCGCAGACGACGGATCAACACGCTGGATTGGTGGAGGAATAATGAATCACAATATCCTGTACTTTCAAGATTAGCCAGAGATATCTTGAATGTTCCTATGTCAACCGTTGCATCAGAGAGCGCCTTCAGTCAGGGACGACAGCAGCTTGGAGACAACCGACACTCATTGGGAAGCAACGCAATGAATGTTTTAGTTTGCCTCAGAGATTGGATTAGAGCAGAAAGAAGAAACCAAGGAATGGAACCAGAGCCCAACGACGACCTCAAACTTGAAGAAATTATGACTTCACGGGAGAACTCAGCAGAATCAAGTCCAATGCATGGTTTTTCCCCCGTTGACTTCGACTACCCTATGCAAGTTCCAATTAATATTAACATGAATGAGTTGGAAAAAATGATGCATAATTTATAGATTTTTCATTCATGTAAATTATAAATTTTGGATCATTTTGCAATCAATAAAATTCCACAAATTCATTCACTCCTTAGTCGTTGTTTTTTATTTTTTTTTATTTAACGATTTATAATTTTAATATCTTCTATACAAGTGTATATTTAATGTATACATGTGTATATGTTTATATATCTTATATAGAAGTGTATATTTAATGTATACATGTGTATATATCTTCTATTAAGTGTATATTTAATGTATACATTGTGTATATAGCGTATATAGTGTATATTTGACCGGTTTTTAACCGGGTTTTAGTGGGTTTGACCGGGTTTGACCGGGTTTTAGTGGATTTAAAGTATTACATATACATAGAATAGAGTGTATATATGTGAATAGATCTTCTAAATATGTGTATATTTAACGTATACATGTGTATATATTTTATAAATTAGTATATAACTATACAAATATATATTGTAATGTATATATATTGTAGTATATCTCATTTAAAGTATTACATATACATAGAATAGAGTGTATGAATGTTAATAGATCTTCTATAGACGTGTATATTTAACGTATATATGTGTATATATTTTATAAATTAGAATATAACTATACAAATATATATTGTAATGTATATATATTGTAGTATATCTCATTTAAAGTATTACCTATACATAGAATAGAGTGTATATATGTGAATAGATCTTCTATAGACATGTATATTTAACGTATACATGTGTATATGTTTTATAAATTAGTATATAACTATACAAATATATATTGTAATGTATATATATTGTAGTATATCTCATTTAAAGTATTACATATACATAGAATAGAGTGTATGAATGTTAATAGATCTTCTATAGACGTGTATATTTAACGTATAGTCGTTGTTTTTTATTTTTTTTTATTTAACGATTTATAATTTTAATATCTTCTATACAAGTGTATATTTAATGTATACACGTGTATATATCTTCTATAAAAGTGTATATTTAATGTATATATTATGTATATAGCGTATATAGTGTATATTTGACCGGTTTTTAACCGGGTTTGACCGGGTTTTAGTGGGTTTGACCGGATTGGGTTAAGTGGGCCGGTTCCGGGTGGGTTTTAATATTTTTACTGTGCAGCCCGGCCCGGCCCGGACCGGTTAAGGCCAAACCCGGCCCGTAACCGGCCCGGAACCCGGTAAGAATGAGAGGGCTGGTTCCGGGTTGAACCGGCCCGGCCCGTTAGACAGTCTTGGTTGAATATAATGTTGCATTTAATGTAAATTTAATTGGAACATTCTGTATTTTTGATACTATATAAAACGTTGAATTGTGTTTTTCACTAACAGTGTCACATAATTTTGTAACTAAACATTTTAAACCTTATACAAATAATATATCTAATTTTCTTCTTTAATATTAAATTCACACGCAAAGCGCGTACACTAAACTAGTATATATATATATATTTGTCTCAATGTTTTTCTTTTTAATATGATTTTTTGTTTTTACAAATGGTAATTTTTTTTATAGTTATACAGTAATATTTCAGCAAAATCGAAGTTAGTCTAACTCTCGTGTACTTCAATCGAGTCAACCAAACTAAAATAAAAGTAATTTGAGAAATATTTTGAATTGTTAATTAGTGTGATTTATAATACTTTTTACATAGTTTGTAATATGTAAATTTTATTTCAAAAAGATTAAAAAATTTATGCCCGAATTCACAACGAACATTACGTAGTTTGACACTTGCTCGTACTCCTAATCAAGCCAAATAAATTAATGGGAAAGGACAAAAATAACACCTAAAACTAAAATAATTTCACAAAACTAGCACCTAACTTTAAAAACTCGAAAAATAGCACTCGATTATGGTTACTGCTTACCCCAATATCTCGACTATCACGACTATATACTTAGACGGCTACACATACTTCACTAGTGCATGGATCTATCAACCAACACTCAGAAGAATTGTAATAAGTTTGGTATGATTCCTTTTCTTTTTTAAAGATTCTACTCTTTTTTATTCTTTTTAAACAATTGAGTAATTGCTTCTTTTTTTTAAGATTATTTTGCATTCACCAACATTATTAAAATAACATACTATTTGTTTTGTTTAGTTTTACTTATTTATACAATAAAATACAATACCATATACTTTTACTATAATACAATTGTTAAAGATATATATTTATATATAATAACGATACAGTTTCTATATATATACATATTCTATATAATAATTATAGCATTTTTATACACATTCTATACAATTTTTAACTACAATTATTATTTAGATACATATTTTATACGACTCTACATAGTTTCTACATGCATTCTAAAAATGTATCAATTTAGTATAAGAGAGAATCAATTGAGTATATGGACGCTGCAAGTGTATCAATGTAGTATAAAAGTGTATTAATATGGTATAAAAGAGTATCAATTGGGTATAGGGACTGCATGTGCTTGCATAGAATTTCTTTTCTCTTTTGTAAAAAAGTGTATCAATATAGTATAAAAGTGTATCAATGTTGTATAAAAGTATATCAATTGAGTATAGATACTGCATGTGCCCAATTGGGCCAAATGGCTAAAAAAGAGAAAAGAAATTGCTCCGGTGAGCAGATAGTGTTTAGTGGTTGGGAGGTGGGTCTCCCATGTGGGGGACCTGGGATCGAATTCAACCTCCGTTTATTGCTCAACCATGAGCTTGTCCTATAGGACTAACCTAGTGCGGTTTACATTTCCTACGTGATTTGCGAGCTATTGCGCAGTGAGCAAATAGTGTTAATCACCACCCATGCACGTTGCTAACAATATTTTATGTACTAAATAACTCAATAGAAGATCACATAGTAAAAGTTTTAATCTCATGCACGTTGCGAACAATATTTTATATGTTAATTAATAACCCAATAGAAGATCACGTAATAACTAAGTTTTTAATCCCCTATTATTTTAAGTTCTCTGAACTGTCAGTGTACAAAATATTTTATACTATTAGTTAACTTGATCTGCTATTGCAAGTTATCCAATTATTCTACACTATCAGTTAACTTACTTGCTATTGCAGGTTATCCAATTATTATTACATAAAAATTTAAAAAGAAAAAATAAATTAACTTGCAACAGCAAGTCAGGTTTAGCTGATAGTATAGAATATAATTACTTACAAAATTAGGGGAAAGCATCTTCTCGTCTTTCAAAGTTGAAGGGTGGGGAATGAAATGAATAATGGATTACTATACGCTTGTGTTTAGAACAATTTTTGCGTTTTCTTTAACCAAATTATCCAGTAGAGGCAGCAAAAGACTTCCACCAGGCCAATTATTGGGAACTTTTTTCACTTGTTAGATGCAAAACCACATGTATCACTAGCCAATCTTGCAAAAAATTATGAGTTTAGAACTAGGCCAAATGTGGTCATTTCTTCTTCAACCATTGCAAAACAAGTTCTTAAAACTCAAGATGAAGCCTTTTTTTTTTTTTTTTCAACTAGATTTATTCCTGTGGGATGGATCCTGTTTGTCCTCAATGGCGAACACTTAAGACATTTTTGAACACAAAAATCTTCTCTTCAAATAGGCTTCAAAGGTGAAAGAATTGATTGCTTATTGTGAAAAAAATAGCCAAGAAAGTGAAACTTTAAATGTAACTCAAGTTGGTTGCTCAACTTGTTGTCAAACACTTTTTTTTTTTGTTTAGTTTAGGAGTGACCTGATAAATTCAATTTGCATGCAAATAAGCATATTAGTAATTAAAGTAGAGGATAAAACAAGAAATAATTAATTATCTTTTCTTGATATGTTTAGAATAACAATTAAAAGTAAAAAGAAAAAAATTAAAAACGAAGGGAATAATATCCTCCATTTTATGACTTTTACTTGACACAAAATTGTCAAATGGATGTAAACACCAATATGCATTTTTTAATACTAGCTTAGTGTACGTGCATTGCACGTGTATCAAGTGTTAATTAAAAAAGAAACATATATAAAAAAAATCATTGTTTGTAAGTTATTTAATGAAGTACAAAACAATTTAAAATATAATTTCAAATTTTAAAGATGAAAAGATGTAGTCGATTAAAGAGGAACATAATAAATCACCGTCACACAAACAATTAAGGAACAAAACTAGATGTAACCAGATACATATTTCCCGTTTAAATTATACGATTTAATCTTTTTTTCTATTAGTTGAAATGGTCTCTATTATTTTACGAATTTATTTATTTTGAGATGACGTGAGATTTCTTTATTTAGAAAAAAAATAATAATGTTATTTATAAATCCGTAGCTCTGAAACCTTCTAATTTTAGTTTGATGTTTAATGACTGATGTGTATTAAGCAAATAGTATCCATATTTTTGTCCCAATTGAGATAACCATTGTATGGCCTTTCGGGATTTTGATTTGCTCTTTCTTTTAGATCCACTTATTATGAAATAATTGGAGTATGTATTTTTCAAAAAATGAAAACATTAATCGAGATCATAAGTCTGTAATTAAAGAATCTCATAATTTCAGTTACTTTTTTTTCATTCATGACTTTTAGGAATGATATTTTCTACTGAGATAACAAACTCTTATTTTTTAAAAATACTTTTTTTCGCGAGAAACATTTTGTTCGTACTGAAACACACCCTAATAGGCTTATGTAGTTTCAAAATCTCAAAATTTCAGTTATTTTTTTCCATTCATGACTTTTAGGGATGATATTTTCAGCTTACATAACAGGCACTTATTTTTCTGGTAAAATTGTTGTCATGTTGTCAGGAGGTCACGGGTTCAAGCCTTGGAAACAGACTTTGGCAGAAATGCAAAGTAAGGTTGCGTACGATACACCCTTGTAGTGGGGCCCTTCCCCGAATAACACGTATAGCGGTAGCTTTAGTGTATCGGACTGCCCTTTTACTTCTTTTCGTAAGAAACATTTTCTTCATACTGAAACACACCCTAATAGTCTTATAGATAACTCAAATTGTGTTAATTTACTATATTTCGTATTCACGAATTATATTGGGTGTACATCATTCTAAATTTTATTTTATTTTTACTTTTACCATATTTTGTATATATTCTTTATACAATTAATGTGTGTTAGTAGATCTTTAGCCATTATTACTATATACTGATTTATTGTACATTTATTGCACGTGTGTATAATATCAAAGAAGAAAGTTGCATGTACGAAAAGAACAAATTCATTTATATCAAGTCAATGGATTTAGTGTACATACGTTGCATATGTGTTCAACATTAAAAAAAAAAAAAAAAAGTTGAATGTATAAAAAGAGCAAATTCATTAAATTCAAATTAATGAATAGACAACTTTAAAAATATGTATATAAATATATTAAGCAATCTATTTAAAAGAAAAATAAATATATTGATCATCTAAACATCTTCTTTTCACATGTTCAAGTCATCTTACTTTTGCATTTCTGGAAATCTCTTAAATTAATTAGATCTTTGAGAAGTTAATTCACGTTAAAGCTAGAATATTAAGAAAAATAGTACGTGTACATAAATATTTAACCACTATTTTCTTCCTTCAATTCTCAATTTATCAACCAAACTCTTTTGGATCAAATTTAAGAGAGTGAATACGTTACTTTTAACATCATTAAAAAGATATGAAAATAAAAACGATAGAATCCTTGGAAAGAATTTGGCCTTAAGCTTAAAGAAAACAAATCTTTGTATGTAAAAGATTTTGGTTTTCGCAAAAATTTGGTTGCACAAAACATAAAAATAAAATATAGTCATAGGTCTAAAAATTATCCGGAACGACATATTAATAAGCCTACAGACATCCATAACGATATATAGATAAGTCAAATACACACATATACATAGTTAGAAACAAACATACCAGTAAATAAAAAGTTCTAAAAATATTGGGTTGAGATCAAACGGGCCGTAGTCATGTATCATGTATGTACCAAAATTTTTCGTATGTTGATGTGAGCAAGTTAGAGATAGGGTATATTATGAAAAAAGTACGATAGTGAAGACCTAAGTTGCTTGGACTTTTCAAAAATGTCTACGGGTGTGTGTCGGATCCTTGCGACAATATTTTTGGAGAGTCCGAGCAACTTAGGTGAAGACAACGTGTCAATTAGTAAGAAAAACAATGCATAGAACTCAGAAAAAAAAAAAAATATATATACAATAGTGAAATAATGCAGTAACAACAACACAATAGACAACAAATAGTGATAGGTATCAAATTTATTATTCAGAAATTTGTTTCCACCTTTAGTTTGAGAAGTAATATGATGGTATAAATCTTTAGAATCGACAATCACTTTTCGACACTAACAGAACCTAGATGAAGTTGATAAAAGACATTCAATCTTTTCAGGCAAAAAAAATCAATTCTAATCTTAAAAAACTGTGTTATCTAGTGTTAAACACTACAATTGATGAAGCAATATTATTTTCCTTCGAACGATCCGTTGTGTTTTGTTAAAAAGTTTTCTTAAAAGAAAAAAACAAACACATCAACAGATTAATTATTTTGTAATTATCAGTATATATATCATTAGAAACATGATTGTAGAATTTGTAGGGTAATCACAACACACACCGAAATACAATACGGAATATATCTACTTAATTATATTAATAATTTATTTATATATAAAGAATAGTTCAAGTCAAACCAAGGTTTATAAATTATTAAAACAAAACCAAACCAAATCAAATATACGATATATTAATGATTTGAATGTTACGCCGTTAAGAATATAAATAATAGCTTAATACTTTGGTTGGAATTACAAACATTCAATTTGTACATCAGGACATACAAACAAAGATGATACAAGCCAACCTTGTACTCTTACCTCAAGATCTCATTAAACACGTGAAATTTCACCAGCCCATTTTGCAAACATGTGCATGACCTAATTTTTATATGACAATATATTAATGATAAGAGGTACGGTCAAATCTAAACCTACATAAATTACAAAATAAAAGTTACCTTTTATCATATATTTTAGGATTCTCAATTTAAGAAAAATCTACCATATATTTAAAGTTCTATCCCATATATTTTAGGATTCAATATTATAGACATAACTAGATTTTAATTTGACAAAAAAAAAAAAAAATATTAAATAATAAAAAAAAAAGTGAAAAGATAATTTTATCTATTGCAAAATCTTTTAATGAAGGGCAAAAAGTTCAAATCACTTTTCTAACTTCACACTTTTAATATATTATAGATTATAAATATAGATTATAGATTATAGATATAGATAAGGTTAACTACAATCCTAATTCAAACCATTAACTGATGAAAAGATATTTTCTTTTTATAACTGAATCTAATTTCCTTCTATATATAATAAATATATATCCGATCCTTGGTGATTATTATTAAAAGCATTTCCTTCGACAATGTAACACGCTTCAATTTTTTTCCTAGTTTCATCAATTTTCATAAGTATCATGTTCACTGATCACAATTCCATCGCTCTTACAAACAACATAATTGATTTCGTTAATCCAAACACCAGAATAACGTAGCAAGACTGAAATTAATTTCAGATAACCAAACAAAATTAACAAATAAAAAAAAATGGAAGTCGAAAAATTTTGCAGAAGCCCTAATTTTTTTTTGCTATTTCCAAACAAATTATGAATGTTGCTTTTGATTAGAATGGTGAAATAACAAGGTAATAGCCATAAATTGTGGGATTTAATTGTGTTTTAACCATAATTAATTAGATTAATTGCACTTTTAATGCGGCTTTATCTGTTAAACCCCTTAAAAAGTGTC
Source organism: Capsicum pubescens (assembly GCA_030864215.1). Lineage (NCBI taxonomy): Eukaryota > Viridiplantae > Streptophyta > Magnoliopsida > Solanales > Solanaceae > Capsicum > Capsicum pubescens. Next base: position 14,635,975 of record CM061546.1, read on the forward strand.
AGTTAGTTTACTTCAAACATGTATCCCTAACATGTATCTAAGTTAATTAACATGTATCACTAATGGCCAAATGTTGAGATTTTAAGAGATTTTTAAAAAAGTTGGGACTTTTACTAATTCCTAGTAAACATGTTGTTATATATATATGTAGTTTTTGCTTTAATATATTATAGATTATAGATATGGATATAAATTATAGATTATAGATATAGATTGTAGAATAAATATAGATTATAAATATAGATATAGATTATATATATAGAGACTAATAGATTATAAATTATAGATTATAAATAAATTATAATTATTATTATTGTTATTATTATTAATGTCAACAAATTACAATCCTAATTCAAACCATTAACAGCTGAGGAGAATTTGTTTTCCGTCACAATAACTGAATCCTAATTTCTTTCTCCTATATATAATATATATCCGATCCCATACTACATGAATAATTTATAAACCCTAAATAAAGAGCCTAACACACTTCTCCAATGGCAAAGAAGAAATTACAAAAGGCCTTACAACATGATACGCCCGTTCTTCCACGTGATATTTTATTATTTTCCATCTTTGTTAGGCTTCCGGTTCAATCTTTGCTACGTTTTCAATCCGTTTCTAAGTCATGGAAAGTTATGATATATAACAAAGAATTTATTAATGCCCATCGTGATCAAACCAAAGCAATGGGAGGTAAAAAGCTGCTAATGCGAAGTACATATACTCACAATTTCGTGTTTAGAGATCTCGAAAATCACCAAGTATTAGTTACCTTGGATGAGAAGCAACTTTTTCCTAATGAAAGCTTCCAAGCAGCTGACATTATCTGCTCATGTGATGGCTTGGTGCTTTTAAAGAATCCCACTACCTACAAAAATTATGCTGTGTGGAATCCACCTACTAGGGAATATCGACGTCTTAAATGTTCGGAGCTGAAATCTAGAGAAGAGCCCCCAAATGCTTGTGGTTTGTGCTATGATTCTATGATGGCCGATTATAAGATTATATTGATCTTTAAATCGTTTTATGTTGTTTACTGTATGTCTAGCGGTTCTTGGACACACAGAACAAGCCCCCCTTATCTAGTACAACGACATACGACGTTATGGTGTATTGGAGGGACTAACACCCAGGATTGTTTATATTGGTCGATGAACAAGATAATCAAGAATTCGGTAGATAGAAATTCTACAATCGTATACTTTGACGTGAGTTCGGATGAAGTGAAGAAACCTCCCATACCAAATTTAGATTTTATGGGTGAGGACGAGGTGTTCCATTTGGCTAGTGTGAAAGATCGACTTAGTGTATTTGGGGGAAGAGAAACAAGCACAGAATTGTACGTATGGATTATGGAACAAGATGGTTGGAAAAGATTGATGAAAATTTGCAACTTGCCCAATATTTGCAGGTGGTTTGTATCTTGTAGCAATCTCTTGTACAGTAATACAACAAATGATGATGAAGTTGTTGTGTTTCAAGGGCATATTGATGGATTTATCATCTATTTTACTCGACGACAACAATTCTTTGCAATAAATCCATTTCTAGATGCGCATATTTCAACTTCAATATGTTTGGATACTTTATATTTTTGGAACCCCACACTCAAGGGACCCACTCGCAAGCGCAGCAGGAGGAAACTTTTGCTTAAATAGAAAGCAATTATGGGTACTCTCCAATTTTATATTTGTTAATCTCATTAGCTTATGCCTAGCTTAGCTTGTTCGTGTTGATTCATAATTAAAGTAAGTTTGTTTATTTTGTCTTTTGATTATTTAAAATATGAGAAATTTATCTATATTTCTCGATTAATTTATCTATATTTACATCTTATTCCAACTTTTTTCAATACTTCTTTTGTTTTTCAGATACATATAATCAAAAAGAGATGCAAATTAAGTTTGATGAAACATATGACCTTTGTGATTTTATGTGATTTGACTGTTTTATCCCTCCCCATAGTTGCATTATGGTATTTCTGGGGTGTGGGAGTAATTGTCATGATTTTCGATGCATTTTGATATTATTTATGGGATATTGTGGTTTTTTACGGCTTCGAGAGTCTTATTTTGGACTTATGTAGATATCTTTTGATCCGTGCGACGGATGGTAGGAAAGTTGAAAAAATTGGAAATATGACTATGGACCCACATAAAGCGTAAATCGGGATTGAGGAATGAGTTTTATGTGTTAAATGTCTGGTAATTCGAGTACTTTATAAATAGCTCTTTTTATCTAATTTTTGCTCATTCTTTTAACTTACTTTTGAGAGTTAAACCCTAAAATTAGCGTGAGGTTAAAAGTGAAGCTTTTGGGAGCTTAGAAAGTTAACATATATTTCTTGATTTTAAACTGAATTTCAAAGATTTTACACGTTAAAACTCAAAATTAATTTTTCTTCAATTTGAACCTCGTTTTTTTACTCGATTTGACTTAGGTTTGCACTTCTTTTTCGAAAACCCTTTTCGAAGGATTGTTTTGACCCCGAACTAAAATTAGTTAATATGGATATTGATGATTTTGTTTTGACACGTATATTCCATATTTGATATCTTTAGAGAAGTTCGGGATCATTCATGAAAATATATTATAGATATAGATTATTATTATTATTATTATTATTATTATTATTATTATTATTATTATATTACAATCCTAATTGAAACCATTAACTGCTGAATAGAAAAAAAATTTCCATCACAATAACTGAATCCTAATTTCTTTCTCCTATATATAATATATATCCGATCCCATACTACATGAATAATTTATAAACCCTAAATAAAGAGCCTAACACACTTCTCCAATGGCAAAGAAGAAATTACAAAAGGCCTTACAACATGATACACCCGTTCTTCCACGTAAACCTGTCAAACGGGCCGGGCTGGCCCGGCCCGAACCGGCCCTACATATCAAACCGGACCGGTTTGACCCGGCCCGGTAAGCCCTAGGGCTTTAGGGTTCCGGGTTCCGGTCCGGTTTTTTTTTAAACTGGGCCCGGTTAACCCGGCCCGGACCAACCCGGTCCAGGCCCGCCGGTTAACCGGCCCGGCCCGGCATTAAAAAAAAAAAAAAAAAATTAATTATTGGGCCAAACTAGCCGTTGGCCCAACGGCTATATTACCGTTTTTGGGTCCAAACGGCTAGTTTGGGCCCATTAACTTAAAAAAAAAAAAAAAAAAAAAAAAAAATTTTTAATCCCCAAAATAAATCTATAAATACCCTACAACTTCAAATCATTTCTCACACAATTTTTCACTCTCTCAAATCTCATTCTCTCTCAAATCTCAATTCTCAAATATTCAATATATTTAATTTCTTAAAGTGTTCAATTTAAATTTTTAATTTTTCGTTTACAAAGTACGAGCGGAAGTTTCTAAAGTCGCAATCTTCGGATACTTCCAAAATTTGGTATTGTCGTTCCATCTCTTACGTTTAATTTTTATTTATTGTATTAATTGTTTAATATTTAATTTTATTATATTTGTGTATTTTGAATATTTTTAGTTTAATTTAATTTATATTATGGATAAATTAAAAAACCTCGCTGCTAAAGGTGTTAGAAATTTTTGTCCCGGAACCGGAAGCGGTAGTGGTAGTAAAAAGCGAATTACTAGCGGTAGAGGTAGTTCAAGTAATAGATATACCCGTGTGACTTCGCCTCCGGTACCGCTTGGTACACCTTTTGAGGAAGAAATAGGTGTAGGTGCTCACGATATGGATTATGTAGAATTTCAGGAAAATTACGGTATAGAAGAAGAAAATGAAGTAGATGCAGTTAATGTAGACGAAGATGATGAAAATATTGCTGAAACACCCGCAGTAGGACATGCTAACGTTAGATCTGAATCAGTTAATCTCCCTTCCCGTCCTCCCAGTGCCCCAAAACCCCGTAAAAGAACTAGTATTGCATGACAATTTTTTGAACGTATATCAGATATTGAGGTGCAGTGCAATATTTGTCAACAAAAATATAAGCATAGAAGTGGCGGTAAGCAAGGGGGTACGGGTACGTTAATAAAACATATAGCTGAAGATCACACTAGAGAGTTCAATATTGCAAAAGGTGGTGGGGATGTTGGTGGGTCAACGCAAACTAGAATGGACCCAACAACCGGTCAAGTAGCGAAAAAGTATAATAAATTGAGGGACAGAGAAGAAATAGCTAAAATGGTAGCTGTGGGTTGTTTGCCTTTTAGTTTTCCTTCTTCTGATGCCTTTATTCGTTATATACAAGCAATTTATAATCCTATGTTTAATGGTATTCCTAGAACTACTTGTCGGTCTGATATTTTTAGACTCCATTCACAATATTGTTTTTATTTATCAACATTCTTAAAAAATATTCAATGTAGATTGTCCCTAACTTCCGATCTTGGTCGTGCTGTAAATAAAAATGATTATTTAACCGTTACTTGTCATTGGATGGATAGTAATTTCATAATGCAAAAACGTATTCTTGCTTTTTTATATGATGAAGATCGGAAACATACTGGACAATTTATTGCTGATTCTATTATTAAAATTGTCGGATATTATGGTATAGAAAATAAAATTTTATGTATTGCTTTTGATAATACTTCTAACAACAAGACTGCTATAACAAAAATAAAATCTACGCTATCTCCGCCCTTTCCTGAAATTTTTCATGTTAAGTGTGCATGTCATATATATAATTTAATTGTAAAAGATGGTCTTGACTTTTTTGAGGTTTATATTGAAAAAAATCGTCTTGCTGTTGGTTTTATTCAAGGAAATAATCGTAGATCTAGAATTAAAGAATTTAAAGTTAAATGTCAAGAAAATGGACTTGCACCGATTTTGATGCCTGAGGAAATTGATATTAGATGGAATTCTACGTATGAATTTTTAAAAACTTGTTATAAATATAAAATTCCTATTACACTAGCTTTTAACCAACATTGTGGTTCATTTGCTGATTCTGCTGATTGCATGCTACATAATTCTGATTGGGTTATAATTAATGATCTTGTTAAGTTCTTAGAAAAATTTTATGTAGCTACGGTTGAATTTTTCGGTGCATACTATCCTACTGTTTGTAATATTTTGGCATATATAGCCGATATTTCTGGTTTGCTCCGACAATATAAAGATAAAGAAGGTTATAAAGAAGCTGTTGGCGCTATGTTTACGAAATTTAAAAAATATTTCTTCCCGATTCCCCCTATTTACTTGGTTGCTGCTATGTTAAATCCGTGCATGAAATATAATCATATGTGTCACTTTAGTACTCTTATTTATACTAACTTAGAAATAAATACTAACCATGATTCTGAACAAGTACAACCTGATTTGTGGACGGCTACGACTGATGCAAAGGAGTACATAGAAAAATTATATAATCACTATGCTGATTTATTTGATTTAGCCGTACCTACAAATATCACTCCACTGTCGCTCCTCATCCTCCCGAGGAGCCATCAGCTTCTAAAAGGCCGGCACATAGTGGTTTTCCTGATTCGTTTTATGATTTAACTTGTTGGAACAGTGTGGATGAGAGAGCTTACACATCAACTTATCGGGAAGAGCTGAAATATTATCTGCGGACGCCACCAGAGGATCGCAGACGACGGATCAACACGCTGGATTGGTGGAGGAATAATGAATCACAATATCCTGTACTTTCAAGATTAGCCAGAGATATCTTGAATGTTCCTATGTCAACCGTTGCATCAGAGAGCGCCTTCAGTCAGGGACGACAGCAGCTTGGAGACAACCGACACTCATTGGGAAGCAACGCAATGAATGTTTTAGTTTGCCTCAGAGATTGGATTAGAGCAGAAAGAAGAAACCAAGGAATGGAACCAGAGCCCAACGACGACCTCAAACTTGAAGAAATTATGACTTCACGGGAGAACTCAGCAGAATCAAGTCCAATGCATGGTTTTTCCCCCGTTGACTTCGACTACCCTATGCAAGTTCCAATTAATATTAACATGAATGAGTTGGAAAAAATGATGCATAATTTATAGATTTTTCATTCATGTAAATTATAAATTTTGGATCATTTTGCAATCAATAAAATTCCACAAATTCATTCACTCCTTAGACGTTGTTTTTTATTTTTTTTTATTTAACGATTTATAATTTTAATATCTTCTATACAAGTGTATATTTAATGTATACATGTGTATATGTTTATATATCTTATATAGAAGTGTATATTTAATGTATACACGTGTATATATCTTCTATAGAAGTGTATATTTAATGTATACATTGTGTATATAGCGTATATAGTGTATATTTGACCGGTTTTTAACCGGGTTTGACCGGGTTTGACCGGGTTTGACCGGGTTTTAGTGGGTTTGACCGGGTTTGACCGGGTTTTAGTGGATTTAAAGTATTACATATACATAGAATAGAGTGTATGAATGTTAATAGATCTTCTATAGACGTGTATATTTAACGTATATATGTGTATATATTTTATAAATTAGAATATAACTATACAAATATATATTGTAATGTATATATATTGTAGTATATCTCATTTAAAGTATTACCTATACATAGAATAGAGTGTATATATGTGAATAGATCTTCTATAGACATGTATATTTAACGTATACATGTGTATATGTTTTATAAATTAGTATATAACTATACAAATATATATTGTAATGTATATATATTGTAGTATATCTCATTTAAAGTATTACATATACATAGAATAGAGTGTATGAATGTTAATAGATCTTCTATAGACGTGTATATTTAACGTATATATGTGTATATATTTTATAAATTAGAATATAACTATACAAATATATATTGTAATGTATATATATTGTAGTATATCTCATTTAAAGTATTACCTATACATAGAATAGAGTGTATATATGTGAATAGATCTTCTATAGACATGTATATTTAACGTATACATGTGTATATGTTTTATAAATTAGTATATAACTATACAAATATATATTGTAATGTATATATATTGTAGTATATCTCATTTAAAGTATTACATATACATAGAATAGAGTGTATGAATGTTAATAGATCTTCTATAGACGTGTATATTTAACGTATAGTCGTTGTTTTTTTTTTTTTTTTATTTAACGATTTATAATTTTAATATCTTCTATACAAGTGTATATTTAATGTATACACGTGTATATATCTTCTATAAAAGTGTATATTTAATGTATATATTATGTATATAGCGTATATAGTGTATATTTGACCGGTTTTTAACCGGGTTTGACCGGGTTTTAGTGGGTTTGACCGGATTGGGTTAAGTGGGCCGGTTCCGGGTGGGTTTTAATATTTTTACTGTGCAGCCCGGCCCTGCCCGGACCGGTTAAGGCCAAACCCGGCCCGTAACCGGCCCGGAACCCGGTAAGAATGAGAGGGCCGGTTCCGGGTTGAACCGGCCCGGCCCGTTAGACAGTCTTACTTCCACGTGATATTTTATTATTTTCCATCTTTGTTAGGCTTCCGGTTCAATCTTTGCTACGTTTTCAATCCGTTTCTAAGTCATGGAAAGTTATGATATATAACAAGGAATTTATTAATGCCCATCGTGATCAAACCAAAGCAATGGGAGGTAAAAAGCTGCTAATGCGAAGTACATATACTCACAATTTCGTGTTTAGAGATCTCGAAAATCACCAAGTATTAGTTACCTTGGATGAGAAGCAACTTTTTCCTAATGAAAGCTTCCAAGCAGCTGACATTATCTGCTCATGTGATGGCTTGGTGCTTTTAAAGAATCCCACTACCTACAAAAATTATGCTGTGTGGAATCCACCTACTAGGGAATATCGACGTCTTAAATGTTCGGAGCTGAAATCTAGAGAAGAGCCCCCAAATGCTTGTGGTTTGTGCTATGATTCTATGATGGTCGATTATAAGATTATATTGATCTTTAAATCATTTTATGTTGTTTACTGTATGTCTAGCGGTTCTTGGACACACAGAACAAGCCCCCCTTATCTAGTACAACGACATACGACGTTATGGTGTGTTGGAGGGACTAACACCCAGGATTGTTTATATTGGTCGATGAACAAGATAATCAAGAATTCGGTAGATAGAGATTCTACAATCGTATACTTTGACGTGAGTTCGGATGAAGTGAAGAAACTTTCCATACCAAATTTAGATTTTATAGGTGAGGACGAGGTGTTCCATTTGGCTAGTGTGAAAGATCGACTTAGTGTATTTGGGGGAAGAGAAACAAGCACAGAATTGTACGTATGGATTATGGAACAAGATGGTTGGAAAAGATTGATGAAAATTTGCAACTTGCCCAATATTTGCAGGTGGTTTGTACCTTGTAGCAATAATACAACAAATGATGATGAAGTTACTGTGTTTCAAGGGCATATTGATGAACTTATCATCTAATTTAAGGGTGTCAAACGGGCCAATTTTAACCGGCCCGATAAGCCCAAGGGCTTTAGGGGTCCGGGTCTCGGTCCGATTGGGTTTTTTATTTGGGCTTGATTAACCCGGCCCGGACCCAATTCGGTTTGGACCTGCCGGTTAACCGGCCCGCCCCGGCCCGGTTAAGGTTGTTTTTTTTTTTTTTGAAAATTCAGAATTTCACAAACTGAAATTAAAAACTTAGTTTTAATACATTATTAATTTACTATCAAGTATTATTAATTTATTATATTAAGTAGCATATGTTTTATACTTTTATTTAAAGTAGTGCATATGTGTGTGTGTATCTTCTAAATCTAAAGTAGTATATATTTAACGTATACATGTGTATATGTTTTATAAATTAGTATATAACTATATAACTATATATATATATATATATATATATATATATATATTGTAGTATATGTTTTATTTAAAGTAATATATATATTGAATGGTATATATATGTGTGTGTGTGTGCATATATCTACTAAAGTAGTGTATATTTAACGTATAGATGTGTATATGTTTTATAAATTAGTATATAACTATATAACTATATATATATATATATATTGTAGTGTATGTTTTATTTAAAGTAGTGAATATATTGAATGGCATATATATATATATATATGTATATATCTTCTATAGATGAGTATATTTAATGTATACGTTATGTATATGGTTTATAAATTAGTATATAACTATATATATATATATATATATATATATATAACTATATATATATATATATATATATATAACTATATATATATATATATATATATAAATATTGTAGTATATATATATATATATGTATTGTAGTATATATTTTATTTAAAGTAGTACATATATATTGAATGGTGTGTATATATCTTCTATAGACGTATATATTTAACGTATCCAAGTGTATATGTTTTACAAATTAGTATATAACTATATATACATATACATATTGTAGTATATATATATATATATATATATATATATATATTATAATATATATTTTATTTAAAGTAGTACATATATATTGAATGGTGCGTATATATGTGTATATATCTTATATAGACGTATATATTTAACGTATACAATGTGTATATGTTTTACAAATTAGTATATAACTATATATATATATATATATATATATATATATATATATATACATATTGTAGTATATATATATGTATTGTACTATATTATTTTTTTAAAGTAGTACATATATATTGAATGGTGTGTATATATGTGTATATATCTTCTATAGACGTATATATTTAACATAGACAAGTGTATATGTTTTACAAATTAGTATATAACTATATATATATACATATTGTAGTATATATATATGTATATTGTAGTATATATTTTATTTAAAATAGTACATATATATTGAATGGTGTGTATATATGTGTATATATCTTCTACAGATGTATATATTTAATGTATACAAGTGTATATGTTTTACAAATTAGTATATAACTATATATATATATATACATATTGTAGTATATATATATGTATATTGTAGTATATATTTTATTTCAAGCAGTACATATATATTGAATGTTGTGTATATATGTGTATATATCTTCTCTAGACGTATATATTTAACGTATACAAGTGTATATGTTTTACAAATTAGTATATAACTATATATATATATATATATACATATTGTAGTATATATATATGTATATTGTAGTATATATTTTATTTGAAGTAGTACATATATTTTGAATGGTGTGTATATATGTGTATATATCTTTTACAGATGTATATATTTAATGTATCCAAGTGTATATGTTTTACAAGTTAGTATATAACTATATATATATACATATTGTAGTATATATATATGTATATTGTAGTATATATTTTATTTAACGTATGACATATATATTGAATGGTGCGTATATATGTGTATATATCTTATATAGATGTATATATTTAGCGTATAGAAGTGTATATGTTTAATAAATTAGTATAATATAACTATCTATGTATTGTAATCCATGTATATTGTAGTATATATTTTATTTTAAGTAGTACATATACATTGATTGGTGCGTATATATGTGTATATATCTTATATAGATGTATATATTTAACGTATACAAGTGTATATGTTTTATAAATTAGTATAATATAACCATCTATACATTGTAATACATATATATGTATATTGTAGTATATATTTTATTTAAAGTAGTACATACATATTGAATGGTGCGTATATATTTGTATATATCTTCTATAGACGTATATATTTAACGTATACAAGTGTATATGTTTTATAAATTAGTATATAACTATATATATATATATATATATATATATATATATATATTGTAGTATATATTTTATTTAAAGTAGTACCTATATATTGATTTAAAATGATTTAAAATGAATTTCTAGTTTAAATTTAAAACTTACTTTTAATATATTATTAATTAACTATCACACACACACACATATATATATATATATTGTTGTATATACTTTATTTAAAGTAGTACATATATATTGAATGGTGCGTATATATGTGTTTATATCTTCTATAGACTTATATCTTTAACGTATACTAGTGTATATGTTTTATAAATTAGTATATAAGTATAAATATATATAGTAGTATATATATATATATTATACTATTATAGTATATGTTTTATTTAAAGTAGTACGTATAGTCATATATAATTATATATTGAATGATACGTATATATGTGTAATTGTTTATATATTTTTTTAAAAATATATATTGTATATTGGACTGTATATAGTGTATATTGGAGTGTATATAATTGTAGTGTATATAGTGCATATTGGATTTTTTATTTTTTTTTAAACGGGTTTGACCGATTTTCAACCGGATTTGACCGAATTTTGGTGGGTTCGACCGAGTTGGGTTAAGTGGGTCAGGTTAGGGTGGATTTTAATTTTTTTACTATTGGGCCCGGCTCAGCCCGTCTAGCATCAAAACCGGCCCTTAACCGGCCCTCAATCCGATTAAAATGGAAGGGCCGATTCCAGGTTAACCCGACCCAGCCCGTTTGACACCCATAATTTTACTCAACGAAAACAATTCTTTGCAATAAATGCATTTCTAGATGCGCATATTTCAACTTCAATTTGTTTGGATACTTTATATTTTTGGAACCCTACACTCAGAGGGACCCACTCGCAAGCGCAGCAGGAGATAACTTTTTGTTAATTAGAACGTAATTATGTGTACTCTCCAATTTTAAATTAATCTATGTCAAGCTTAACTTGTTGGTGTTGATTCATATTTAAAGTATGTTTGTTTGTGTTGTCTTTTGTTTGATTATAATATTTTATAGTAGCTACAAGTTATCACATCTTAGTAATTATTTAAGTTTCTTTTTTGTACTTTTAAAGAAAATAATTATAAAAACAAATTGGTGATCATCAAAATTGGTCAATGTAGGCCACGTGTATAAAAAGAATATTAGAGGTAGGATCATTTTTTGTGTTACCAATCTTTGCCTTTATTAAATAGATATATATGGTTGATCCATTTTACCCATAGATCATTAGCTTATGATTGATAACTTTATGTCACAATATATGCAATTTGCAGTTTTATGCATAATTTTGAATATGCGTGGTGTGGTAGGTAATCTTTGTAGTCAGAATAAATATTTGTAGTATTAGTAGTAATACGCAGTAGTAGCAAATGTGTAGTAGCAATCTTATTTTTTAGAAAAACTTAATAGTAATAATAGTAATAATAATAATAATAATTAAAAAAAAAAGTATAACAGTTTAAAAAGAAATCTCCTACGTATGTTGGATTTAATAATAATAATAATAATAATAATAATAATATAATAATAATAATAATAATAATAATAAAAGTAATAGTAGTAGTAGAAGATTACTTAATTTGCCTAAAAAAATATAATATCTCATTGACTTACATATTTAACTAAATTTAAATATATAGATTAGTAGATAAATATACATTATATTTGAAAAAGATAAGAATAAGAAATAATAACAAACTAAATCTTTTTCTATCAAATTAAATTTGAATTTAAATAAAATTTGATTGGAATATAATTCTAACTTCTTAGACTCTCTTATATATACTCCTTCATCATTTGCTTTATTGATGAAATTTACGGTCTTCTTCATATACTTTGTTTTTTTAATCTTTTTCAATTTAATATTTCTTTTATTTACAAGAAGGATATGACATTTTTATATTCATGTTTCTTTGTTAAGGTTGATGAAGAAGAAGAACGACGCACATCCATTCTCTTCACTTTTCAATATAAAATGGAACAACCTCCAAATAGATAAAGGAAAAACGAGGCATGTAATGATCGAAACAACAACTTCGATAAGTAAAAGAGTTATAGGTAAATCAATTTTCAAAGTAATGTCATTTCTATTATTTAACTTAGAAGAAGTTTTTATGAGAGATCCTTATATTTTAGTGATGATTTTGTTGTTATTTTTGATTCGCAGAAGAGATAAAAAAGATATAGAGAAGAGAATAAATAGCTACGGAAGTAGGAGCCTTACTGATATTAGTTGACAAGATATATTTTTAATATAATGGCTTAATATATAATTGATCATGATGTACACAAATTACACGGTAAATATTTTTATATAGAATGAATTTATTTTATTTTTTCCTTTAGAATTCATATTAAAAAAAAAATCATGTATTATTCAATTCTTTTTAATTCTTAGGACAAGTTAATAAATTGTTTGAATTTGAATAAAAAATAAAATTTTAAAATATGAGATAAAATTGTATTGATAGAAACGAAAGTTTTAAATTTGAATTTTAAATCATTACTATTTCTACTAGATCAGATTATATTGAAGTCTTCATCTTATCTATACTTATTTTAAATCAGTATCTCTGTTTATATTTTAGTGCAATACGAACTTATTATTAAAATAAAATATAATATATAAATTCAAAAAATGAAAAAATTATAGATAATGAAATAAAAGTTTAGAAGTAAATTAAAATTCAGAAAGAAAGAAGGAAATGGAGGATATATATTGTATTTTCACATACATTAATGAATACAGAGTCTCACATTATATCTATTATATATTTTATATGTTTTTTTAATATAATATAATTAATATTTTTCATTTAGTTTTCTCATAATCCAAATAATTTCTTATATTTTATTACTATAAATTATTATAGTTTGAATAAGGCTAAATCTAAATAGGGAAGTCATTGACTAATGTTTGCTATAGTTATTGTTATCACTAAGAGGGCACAAGCAATTTAAGAGTATCTTTTTACTCTAATTCACTAATGTTTTGACTTAAAATAGATAATATTTGCTCAATAAAAATATTCAACTCAAATTCATTCGTGATTCAACAACTTAAGCTACTATCTTACCTACTTTATACTATATATCTTGATATTTCAGCTTAAAAGTAACTGATATGCAAGAAACACGAAATAACACTTTCATCACTTCTCTTAAAAATTGCAAGTGACATATTATTTATAATTAATTAATGTTGGATGGGGGTGAGGGTAGGGGGTGGGTTAGGTGGATGGAGGTTAGGTGGGTTTGGTGAATGTAGGTGGAATTTGGGAGTTTACAAAAAATAATGTTTTTTGGTGTTATGGTAGGGTTGGAGGGTAATAAAAAATAAATAAAAATGTTTTTCGAAATCTTTTCTTTTTAAATGGAAAATGGCGTGGGTGGGTTAGGAGGTAGGGGGTGGATGGTGGGGTATAGGAAAAAGTTTTTAAAAAGATAAAATAAAATTTAAATTTATTTTGTTTGGGGGAGGGGCGTGGGATGGGTGGGGTATAAAGAAAATTTTAATAAAAGTTTAAAAAGTAAAAAAAAAAAAAAAAAAAAAAAAGGGAGAGTGGGTAAAAACAGGGTGGATGATTTTGAAAGTAGCATAAAGTCTTTAATTGAATTAATTTAGAGGATATAGTAATATGTATCAATAAAATATTTAAAGATATTAATGATGAAATCATACAATGAAAAAAATTAAGAATTGTAGAACAAAGTCTGAAAATATTAAGAAAATATAAATTGTATATGTTTAGTTTTGAATTGACAGTTGTGAAATTCATAATTTGAAATTAGAAGTTTTGTTATTGAAATAATTAAATATTTATGGTTGAGATGGATGGAAGGATGGATGGATGGATGGATAGATAAATCAATGAATGAAATATGATTAAAGCAAATATTAATGTTGTTCTTTTGATACAAAACATCTAAAATAATTGTGATTAGTTATTAAGTATCAATTATAATTTCACTATTAATAATTATTTTTAATTATAATTAATATTTTAAAATATTTTAATGTAATACAATAAAAATCAATTATTTTTAAGTGAATGAGCTAATATTTTTAAAAATATGTCCCGACTATACTAGTATATTATAAAGCAGAGGACGAAGTATAAGAAGAAGCCAAGTGGCAAGCTGCTATGAAGTCACGTGTCAGTTTTTAGGACAAGTTTAATTGTATTGTAATAAGATTTTTATAATTATTTAAATTTAAAAATATATTATCCTTTTAAAAAATATTATTAATTAGTGTAAAAATAGAAACGCACAATGAAAGAGTTCTAAATGAACTCTTATATTTCATAAACTATATCAAATATAATGACAAATATACTATTATTATTGATAAATATAAATAATATATATTTGTGGTGTTTATCTAAAACTTATTATTACTTACGATAATTTTAAAATTTAATAATTAAATTCAACGTATATATCTACTTGAAATACATTTATATATCTAAATTGTAAAATTATTTTTATAAAAAAAAAAAAGGAAATAAAAGAAAAGAAAAGAAAATTTAAAAAACGTGAAAAAAAAGTAGTAGTATCAACTAGAGAATGAGTCAAACGAAAGAAAAAAAAGATAATTAATAAAAAGAGAAAAAATAAAATAAAATAGTAAGGATAAGGATGAGTAACAAACTGGTCATTTTTTATTTAATATTGATAATTATAAAAAATATTTGGATAAATTTTATTGATTTCAAATATTTCTTCCAATTAAAATACATAAATTATAAAAAAAAAATATGTACATTGTATTTTAAAAATGAAGGATAAGAGTAAAAAAAAAAGAACTTTTTTTTGAAAAATGAATGATTTGAATTCGAATTTAAATAAAATTTGAGTTGAAATGAAATTCTAACTTCTTAACCTCTTTTATATATAGTTCTATAATGATATACAATGTTAAGCTAGCTTCTCTATTTTTTTTCTTTGTTATTAAATATTTTTACTGCTTTCTTTGGGTTAAAGATTATGTGATAATAAGTATTTCTTCATATTTAATTAGGAATTTTCTATTCCTAATTAACTTATACAATATCTTCACAAAGACAAACTTATATTTTTTTAAAAATAAATTAGATGTGTTTATTTCGTAGTCATGCTACACAATTTGCTGTCACAAAATGTGGATAATCATTACTATCTAAATATATTATAATTGTAAGATAAACATTAGAAATTTGAATTTAAAATAGAAGTAGTAGCAATTAAAGTATGAATTGGATAATGAGTATTTGAATTTTAAGTACATTATCCTTTTAAAAAAATTATTATCTTAAAAATAGAAACCCATAATTAAGAGTTCTAATAGACATTTATTATTTCAAACTTATCTCTTTTAAAATTTAAATTCTATAAAATATATTTATAATAATAATTAGTAGTAATGGTAGATATTAGTACATTTTATAGATTTAATAATATATATTAGTAGTAGTGGTAGATATTAGTGCGTATGTAGTATGTAGAAGTAGGATAATAATTAACAATACTATTAATTACATACGTATGTACTAATACATTTAATAGTAGTAGTAGTATATTATATTTGAATATATTTGATTAAATATTAATGAAAAAAATATAATAATAATAATAATAATAACAATAATAATAATCTCATTGCTTTAAAATTATCATCTCAATTCAAATATATAAATTATTAGGTAAATATACATTACATTTGAAAACGAGTAAGGATAAGAAAGAATAACAAACTAAGGATAAGAAGAACAACAAATTTTTATTTTTTTTTAGCAAATTAATATGATATTTGAAATTTGAATTTGAACTAAAATAGGGTTCTAGCTTCTTAATTAGCCTCTGTTATATATACCCCTATATCATAAGTTTTATTGGTTACGTAAATAAAAAAAAATTGATAGGTAAGATATTCATAGGTGAATCAATTTCAAATTAATACCATTTTTATTGTTTAATTTGTGAAGAAGTATTCTTAAGAGTGTATTGTAATTTTTTTTAGTAATAATTTTGTTCCTATGGTCGACTTATAGAATAGATAAATAAAAGTGAAGAAAAAAATAATAAATAACTATGAAAGTAGAAATTTTGTTAGTATAGTTGGCAAAACTTAATTTTTTCAATATATGTGTTTGATATCATTGTTCTTTATTTTAATGTTGTTTTATTTCATAGTTGTTAAATATTTAATTCAATTGTATGTATTTTATGATTGTTCGATTTCTGTATTTAATAAGTACCACATTCACATATTTACTTTATTAGGATGATTACAAAACAGGTTTATATACATTGAGATATTTTAATTTATTTATTCTCTTTTAATTTTACTTGCAAATTTACATTTTTTTTTAGTGATTTTGAGCGTCATTTAGTTTCATAATATAGAGGAAGGAAGTAAAAAAGCACAAAAATAAATCATAGCCTAAGAATTATTTTTTTTAATATAATATCTTAAAGTATAATTAAACATGATGTGCGCAGATTACATAATTATATTTTTTTATATATAAATGAATTTTTTATTTTACTTTTTTCCTTTAAATTTACATTCAAGAAATTTTCTTATCTTATTGAATTTCTTATAACTCTTGGAACAAAGTCAATAAATTTTTTGAAATTGAATAAAAGAATTAAAATTTAAAATCTGAGATAAAATTATATTTGATAGAAGTGAAAGTATTATACTTGAATTTCAAAGCATAATCATTTATAACAGATTGGACTATATTAAAGTCTTCTTCTAATCTATAATTCATTTTTCATTCTATGTATGAAAAAATTATCAATTTTAATTTCGTGTTGCACAAAAATTATTAATTCTAAAAATGTAAGTAAATAAATGCGTAACCAATATTTTTATTTATCCTTTTCAGTAATATAAAATCATAATTTAAATAAATTACAATATCGCTATTTATATTTTATATTGATATTAAACTCTAATTTAAAGTAAAATATAATAGATAAATCTAAACAATGAAAAAATCACGGGCGATGAAATAGAAGTTAAGAAATAAATTAAATTTTTAAAAGTATTTTTTTAGCTATGATGAGTAAATACTTATGTTTTCATGAATTTATGATTCACTTTTTTCTTTAACATTAATATTCAAGAAATGTTATATACATTATGAAATTCCTTTTAATTCATAGGAAAAGTTAATAATCTTTTCTAAATTTGAGTAAAAAATGAATTAAAATTAAATATGAGATAAAACTTATATTTCAATAGATTTGAAAGCGTAACTAAATTTTAAATAGAGATAAATTCTTACAAAAATAGATTATTTTGGAGTCTTCTTCTAATTTTTATTTTATTTATTTTACTATGCATAATAAAAGTTATCTATTCTACTTTTATATTTTGAGATAAAAGATAAGAAAACTCAACTGCTTATGCGTGTAACACAAAAAAATAATTTAAAAATGTACATCGATTTAAATTACATCGATTTATAATTTTTATCGATGTACATTTTTAAATTATAATATAATTTAAATCGAGGAGGGAGGTGTTGTAGATTTAAATTATAAATAATATAATAAAAAAATATATAATATAATTTTTTTACGACTAATGATTTTTTATTTTTTTTGGTATAGATTTGGTTAGAGGTAGGGGATTGGCTGGGTGTGTGGGATGGATATGGACATGGAGGTTGCGGTAGGGGTAGGGTGTAGTTTTCCCTCTCCTTTTATTTGAGAAATAATATGATAGTTGAATTTTTTTTAAAAGGTAATATGATTTAGTAACATATTTGAACAAGCCATTTCAATATGAAATGATTAAAAATAATATTATAATATTATCCGTGCATCGTGCGGGTACGTATACTAGTATACACTAAATCTGTGCGACTTCTTTTTATTTTCTTTTGTTTTATGATATTACTTATTCTGTCCAAACATAATAGTCTTGAATTAATCAAGCAAAGCAATTAGGTATATTTCTATTCTAACCACAAATCACTCCCTAAGACAGAATGGAGATCATGCTATACTTAACCTTATTGCATCTTTATGTATTATGCCTTTTTGTTTTAATGTTTGTATGCCAGATAATTAACCAAACTCAATACCCGACCCACGATAACAACAACAACATACCTAATGTAGTCACAGTGTCACACAGTGGAGTCTACGAAGGATAGAGTGTACGCAAACCTTACTCCTACCTCCAAGGTTGTTTACAAAGGACTCTCGACTCAATTGCACCAAGTCAAAATAGTCATGAAAAAGAAAAATTAATGACAATAAAGAAAACATTACAATTAATAAGCAAAGTTGTGCAGAGCAGTCAGGCATGGAACAATAACAACAAAAAATAGTGTGCTAATCAAAACACAATCACTAAAGAATTCTATATGAAAAATTTTGCTACCATGAGAAAGTACATAAAATACACTAAAGAATTCTATATGAAAATTTTTGCACTTGCATGAAAGTAGAGACAAAAAAAAAAAGGAAAATTCAGAGTTAAATATCTAGAAGTCTACACAATCATTAAGCACCAAGATATCAAATATTACCTAATGATATAAGATGTCGTGGCAAGGTAGACTATAGGAAGTGACTCACGGGTGAGGGTAGTAAGACGTTTGTTTTAGATATATAAAGTTTTGAGTCTTAAAAAAAATTATATAGTAAATTTTTTATTTTAATTTCATTTAAAATAATATTGAAGATTCTAAAAAAAATTATACGAGTATAATTTAAACAAAATTATGAAATTTTACTAGGTATGTTGTTGTAAAGAAAAAAAGAAAAGAAGAACTATTATTTTTTATAAGAAATATTTTAGAATTTTAAATTAAGCAACTCAAATTTTTATATTAATAAATAGAATTCTTACAATAATATCTAAACTAATGTTTTGTACACAAATGGCTAGGATTGTTAGCTAGAATCACTTTTTAATTTTATAAAAGCAAATATTAGTAAATAAGTAAACATAAAAAAGACAATTCTAAATTATAGTAATTATTATTATGATTATTCCTGCCAAGTCTCTCATGTCCCTTATGGCACCTGTTAGACCCTCGGTCTAAGGCGGGATGGCTGACTAGCCATGTCAAGGTGCACATTGGCCTTGACATGTGCTAAGGCAGGCAATGTGATGCTGTGGTGGCTACGAGATATCATGCGACTGATGATGACCAGGATGGCCTAGCAGGGTAGCCTTGGGCACATGAGGCTACAAGTTGCTAGGTGTCGTTGGTTGTAAATGTTGTCACTGTCCATCTCCAGTCTATTTTTGTAAGTGTTGCTGGAAATTGTACAAGACAATGAGTATTGTATTGCCTTTGTACAATTCGTGTGACATTGTCCTTTTTGACTTTGAGAGAATAAAAAGTTGAAAACTTGTTTCTTGAGTGACTTAACGTTTCTGCAAACTTGTCTATTTTACTTAGACTGTGCAATCTGTGTGTGGCTAATGCAGTCTGGTGCGACTGTCAAGCAGTGGTGTTGCGAAAAAGAAAACACCCCTGGCAGCACCCATGGCACCTCTCATGGCCTAGTTGCTGCAGCCACAAGGTGAGGGTACTGCGACTGTCAAGCAGTGGTGTTGCGAAAAAGAAAACACCCCTGGCAGCACCCATGGCACCTCTCATGGCCTAGTTGCTGCAGCCACAAGGTGAGGGTGACATTCTGCAACGACAAGCACAGCTAGAGCAACCACAAGATCTGGATGGCATTCTGCAGCCACAAGCGCAACCAGAGAAGCCACAGGATCAGAATGACATTCAAACAAAAGCAGTAGATTTAGAACTGCACCTTTGAATGTCATTTTTGCACAGTATCAGACACTTTTAGAATCACTATCTCTAAAAATGTCTCGTAGTACTTTTAAAGAATTTGACTACGTACAAAAGTAGCGTTGAAATCGTCTGCTCATGTGATGGCTTGGTGCTTTTAAAAAGTTTCATTACCTACAAAAATTATGCTTTGCGGAATCAATGAGCTTACAAATGCTTGTGGTTTGTGTTATGATTCTTGAATCGCGGATTATAAGGTTCTATTGTTCTTTAAATAGTTTTGTGTTGTTTATTGTGTGTTTAGCGGTTCTTTAAATTGTTTTATGTTGTTTATTGTGTGTCTAGCGATTTTGCAACTTTTATAAGATCAACATGTGAATTTAGCTTATAGAACGACAATGTGTACTCTCTAATTTTATGTTAATCTCATTCTGTCATGTCAAGCTTGTTGGTGTTCATTCATGATTAACGTATGTCTGTTTGTGTTGTCTAATTTATAGTAGCTACAAGTAAACAAATTGGTGATCATCCCATCTTAGTAGTTATTATTTAAGACCAACCATTGATTCGAATGAAACAGTAAAAAATTGTTAATATGAACTATAGAACATGCACAACTTAACTTGTAGGAAAAAATTTATTTTAATAATATATATAACACTAATAAATATGGGTGTATGAATATTCACGATTTGGATAAAAATCGATTCAAATTAATTTTTATTTGGTTTAATTTTATTTTACATTTTAAAAATCGATAATATTTAATTTGGTTTGGAGTTGTTCCGAAAAGTCAAAAAATAATCGATTCGAATCGACAAATTTTATATCTATATATATATATATATACTATAATAGTTTTTTATGAATAATTTTAAATATCTTATATATGTTTTCATCATATTTATTTATAATTTAAATATCTGTATTAGATTATGTCATGTTACCATTTAATGTGGTAATATATGAATTTATTTTTTTGAAAATGAATTATTGTCCTTTTTTTTGGCTTTTGAATGATTTTTTTTTTTTTTTTTGTGTGTGTATATATGGCTAATCATAAAATAACAAACCAAATTAAATTCAAAACGGAGATAATCAAATTGATAACTATATTATTTGGTTTGGTCTTGGTAATTTATAAGTCGTGTCTATTGGTTTAGTTTAAATTTTGACCAAAAATCGATCTATGAACACTCATACATTGTTTTATTGATTAGTTACATCTGTTTTTTCTCAAATCATGTTAACATTTTATTATTATAATTAGTGCAAAAATTATATTTAACATATATAATTGTGTTTCATCACTGCTCACGCTATTAATGACCAGTTTGATAAGGTATTATTTCTAAAAAATTAGTAGAATTTTAGTTGAAAGTTTTGTAAATGAAAGTTTGAAAATTCTAAAAATCGTGAGACAATTTTTTGAAAGCTTAAACATATTTAAAGATTAAATTTTAAAAATATTATCAGTTTCATAACAAAACAAATCTTTGAAGATATTTTTTTAAATTTTTTTAATTAGAATATATTGTCAAACGTTAGCTTAATCTCAAAGTTGCATAAAAGAAAAGTTTATTTTATTCCGACAATTAAAGAAAAGTTTATTTTATTCCAACAATTTAAAATTAATAAAAAATAAAAATACTGATTATTTTAAATTAAATAAATCAATATAACTTAATATGATTATTTAATTGGCTAAAATCGTAAAGATATTCGACGTAGTATAAAAAATCAAACAAAATAAGATCATGTGGACAAAAACTGAAAGGAAATAAAGTGTAGGAGAAAAAAATAAAAAAAGTGGATGAAATTATTTTGATATTTAGGTCCCATGAACCGGTTAAATGTATTATTAAATTAAAATAATTTAGGATTAACCCTTAATTATTGGGGTATGACCCACAGAAAAATCTTTTAAAACATAAATTGTAAGTTACTTTCCACTATTAATCTTTTAATTGTTCTTAAATTATTTTTCTAAAAAATGTGAAGTGTAGACACGTGATTTTTGACCCTACCCGAGTGTAAAATATATATATGTTTCGATATTAAATATTTATATTATAATTTAATCCGATATTATTTTGATTCTTATTTTATTTTATTTTTAATACATTTTTAGTTAAAAATAAATAACTAAATATTTTATTTTATTTTATTTTTTAAATTAATACAATTTTTTTAAAAAAATTATTATATAAATATATTATTTTATTTTCTAAATTTTAATAAATAAATTAGTAGTTTTAATATTATTTTTAAATTTTATTATGTTCTGTTAAATATAAAATTAATTAATTATTATTTTATTTATTATTATTATTATTATTTTACTATTTATATTATTATTATTATTATTATTGTCTTCTATTAAAAATAATAATAATAATAATAATAATAATAATAATAATATATTTTCAAAATTCAAAAATTCTATCCTATCCTAATAGATAACTACTCCCCCCATTTCCCCCCCCCCCCCCCAAAAAAAAAAAAAAATATCCCTCTACAAAAAGGACTCCCATCCCCCAGAGATTACGGATTTATTTTATTCAAACACTGTATCAAACTCAGACACAGATAGAGAAAAAGAAAAAACAGAGAGTGAAAACCAAAAAAAAAAAAACCAGAAGAAGATAAAGAGGAGAAAAATGAAGTTGAATTGAAGTTTCGTTCGAGTTTTGGTGACACCATTCTTATTGCTGTGGTCAATTAAAATCGTCATACAGGTTCTTATCTGTCATGTACTCTTATCCTTATAAATTTTACTATGAACAAAGCATGAATGGAATCGTTTAAACAGTTTCATGTATTATTTTGTATGAATGGTGGATCGAATTTTTTTATTATTATTATGGGTGGAATGTTTATTTGTTTTGAGTTTGAAGTTTGATTTTCTATATCGTTTGGATGCTCAAATCTTAATAGTCGAATAACTATCAGATTCGGCTATTTTAGTTTAAAATGATATGGAGTGCATTAAAATTTTTCATGTCAGTTAGATAATAGGTATCAAATATATTGTGCTTATTTTGACATTTTTGTCCGGTAATCTCTTCCCGTTATTTTGCTAATTGGTTATAAAGTTTATTTTCATTGGTAAATTTTTACATACTATGGAATTATGTATGATGTCCTTATAGATGATGTCCAGTGCAGTGGGTGTCTTTATGTAATGGATTATTATGTGTAAATAATATAACGAAAGAGCGTGCAAAGAATAGCGGATTGTATCTTAACATTCAAGATAAGAACGGGTCCCTGTGATAGACAGGAGATAATTAGTTAAGTCCATGTCATGTTATGGGTTGTTTTCTCTTGTTAAGTGAAAGTTTGTTCTGTGTTGGTGAATAGAGATATATATAATAGGGTAAGAATATTTTAATGGCCCCTTTATAGCAAATGAAAAGAGTGGTGTATACTAGGTCATGAGTAAGTCCATTAGTTCGCCATAATTGTATTTGATATATAAGGAGTGGTTTTTATTTTATCTCTAATTTTGAAATGTTCGTATTATATCTCTAATTTCAGTTTGAATCTGGTTAGCTAATATACACGTTGCTAAGTTCCATTTGAGTATCTAATCGTTTATTAGTTTGAATTGACAAAGGAAACGGTTGCACACAATGACATGTAAGAATTCACTTTGTTGTTAAAATGTGAAGTGAGTTTGTATTTAAGTACGGTGTAAATGTTTAGACAAATAAGTTTAAAATTGCAATTTGCTTAATTGCATCTGATAATTAGTTTTCTTCAGTGACTGTGCATGGAGGATTCATTCCTAATCAATTGTGTTGAACGTGAATATTAGTTGTCTATGAAACTAATGGGTGCTTGAATCATTGTGGATAAAAAATTCTAAATATTCGTGGTATATTTTAGGTGCCTTAAGCTTAAGTAGGGCCTAATCTAGTATCTTAATGTGAGTTAAAATAAAATGAGTTGTGATTTTATTCAAGACTCATCTTATAAAAAAGAGAGAGGAATAACTCATTTGTGAGGGAGTGAGACGAGTTGTGGAATAATTCAAAACTCGTTGCAAAAATAAAGAGTGAAAAAGAATAAAATGGATTAGAAAATCGCTTCGAGATTACGTGAGATGAAACAAATGTTTTTAACACTAGACGAGCTTTAGGCACGTTTAAAATATTCGTCTCAATTAAGAATGCGACATACGTATCTTTCGGAGACATTTAAAATTCAAGGATGCAATAATGCACTTTGACAAATATTTTCTAAAATTAACTTTTCAACGATTTATTTAATATAAGATAATAAAATAAGTTTTAATCGAATAAAATGAGCAAACTTAGGCCTCAACATAATTTATCAAAATAGTTTTAGTTAAGTATAAGTCAATAAAAGCGACCGTGCTAGAACCACGGGATTCGAGGGGTGCCTAATACCTTCCCCTCGGTCAACAGAATTCCTTACCCGGTCTTCTGTTTCCGCAGACCATAATAAAGAGTTATTTCCTTTTGATTAGGGATTTAAAAAGGTGACTTGGAACACCATAACTCAATTCCAAGTGACGACTCTGAAAATGATAAAAATTAATCCCTATTCAATATCGTCACTTTAATTGGAAAAAACCTTCGACTCGACCCCGTCGGAAGAAAAAGGGGTGTGACATCTCTGACGACTCCGCTGGGGAATAATAAGAATTCGAGCTTTTTATATTGACTTATACTTGCTTTAATTATTATTGATATTGTGTTTATTGGCCTTATGTGCTACTTGTTGCTCATTTACTGCTTTGATATTGATTGAACTGTATTATATACTATCTCTCTTGTGCATTCCCTCTGAGTCTCTGAAATAGGATAGAAGGAATGCAACGCATGCATCCTACTTTCTTTTTAAGATAGCCGGAGTGTCAAGACACTTGGTGAAGGATATAGTCACACATGTTAGACGGGGTTCGGATCGACAACGAAGACGGTGTTGCCCTGCTACCGACCAAGTTGTCCCTCCCCAGCTCGAGTGTCCGCTCGGGTAAGCTAATCTAGACACCTATCCCTATTAGGTTTAAACTTAGAAGAACTGAAAACTCAGAATCTGGTTATCCCTATTAGGTGTCGCTTTATTTGCATCATATGCATTTGACTTAGCGGGACTCGACATAGGGGTCGGGTTTGTCTAGGACATGTGACCTACTTCATAAAGACCAACATGTGCATCTTACGTGTTCTTTGACATTTGTTTGAAAGGCTATTTGTTTGTTGACAGGTTTTAGGCAACTTTAAAATGCAAGAGATTAATTTATCCTCACATTTAGTGAATTATTTTTTTCAAAGAAAAATTTTATTTTTTAAAAGAAAGAAAAATTTTAGTAACATAGTTTTACGGTCTTCATGAACTACGAGGGTCTGATTCTCACTTTTTATTGAGATACGTAGGAAGCCCTTTTTTGGGGTACGCCCCTATCTTTTGAAAAATTATTCATAGATATATTGGGAAATGTTTTGAAAATATGATTACTTTCATAATTATTTTTCTTATTCTCAAGTTCAGTTGTTATATATATATCTTAATAGCCCAGAATCTTTAGGGATCATGAGGCTAAGTTTTACAAAATAAAATATATATATATAAATCTTAATAGCCCTGAATCTTTAGGGATCATGAGGCTAAATTTTTACAAAAAATATAAATCTTAATAGCCCTGAACCTTTAGGGGTCTTGAGACTGAATTTTATACGACATACATTTCAAGAACTACGCACACCTGATTCTCATCTTAATGAGATAGGTAGGCAGTCCTTCATGAATACGATGGTCTTAGAAAGAAAATTTTTGAACTCTGACACATTAATTTTCTCCAAAATCAAAATAGTGTTAAGGTGGTTGGTTTGTGACTAAGTTGACATCTCACCAATACAACACCATATTCAAAGAACAGGTAAGATGACCCACAAAAAATGATACAGGGTCTGAGATGAGTTGGTGTAGATTGTTAGAAATGAGGAATAATAAGAAATGATCTGAAAAGTGAGAAATTTGGAGCAAAATATGAGAAACATGCAAATACTGAGAGAGAAAAAGAGAGTTCTCATAAGGATTTTACATGTTTCAATGTTCACTTGCCTCTAAACTCCATAACACCAAAGTTGGACATGTACGAGATTCATGGTGATCCTTTGACTCATATAAAAGTTTTGTAATCAATGAAGAGGAGTAGGGGAAAAGAGAAATTGATGATGACTTACTTTGGAGAGAGTTTGAGGTGATAAATTCAAAATGATCGAGTTCAAAAAGAAAAAAAAATGATGTAGCAATGATTGTGGAGATTCCATTAAGGCCGACGTGTAATTCAATGGCTAAAATATTAAGTTCGGCAATTTAGAAGTCAATCTGCTCCCCACGAGGAAGGATTTTTGATAGTCTTTTTTATTTTTTTCTACTACCCGAATTATTTTAGGGTTGAAATTTGGGATATATCTTATCTTATTTTATTATAATTTTCATTCAAATTCTTCTATCTTTTGGTCAACAAATGTGTGTCCTTTTTTATTTTTATTTTATTTTTTATTATATATTATTTTGTTGTCTTTCTTTTCTTTAGAGAGCTCTTTCTATGGTGATTCTAGTGATTTGATATGCATGTTGAATTCACAGATCGATCTTTAAATCCAATCTAATCCTGAAACATTTGACCAAGAAGATAGAGTTGAAAAAAAAATCATATAAGAAAATAAGTAATTGTTCAGGTATTTGGGGACATAGTTACAGCCTCACTTGAATGTATTGAGGCAATCACTTTGTGAATCAGAAAATAACTCGATCATCGATTAGAAGATTCAATTCGAGAATTTTGAATGAGGTCGATCGGAGGATATATAGTATCCACTATAAGGAAAAGCAAAAGGAAGTTAGCTCTAAAAGAGCATGAATCACTCATCGAGAAAAAAATACAATATAAGTGGACATGTATATTTCATAAGCTTAAAAGAAGTGACGCAAGTGCATGAGCTTAGTCACGATCAATGTTGAAAAAGATGCGTATGATCTTCATGTTCTATTCTCAGATTACATGTTATGTACTTGTGTTTTTAAGGATTGATATGACGAAGGCATTTCATTCTACCACCCAAATGTTGTGTCATCCTTTGTTACCCCTTTTGAGCTTTAGTGTTATTTTCTTTCGTACCCCTCTTTTGAAATCAAAATGGAATTTGAAAAAGTCAAAAAAAAAAAAGTTTCAAGAAAAATGGAGTAAAAAAAAAAAGAATTGAAAAAAAAAGAAGAGAAAAAATCAATCAAAAATCTAAATTCAAGCAAAAGAAATATCCTGAACTACGTTTGACCTGATTCTTGCTATGACAAGATACGTAGGCAGCCCTACTCTAGGGTTCGGTCCAACCAAAAGAAAATTCAAATTACCCAGAATGAAATGAAACTGGGGCAAAGTTTATTTCCTTAAAAAAGTCGATTCCAAAAGTTGTATGTTTTACCCAATATTATTTAAATTTTTGAGTCACATGCCTCCCTTTCTTTCTAACCTATTCCAAAAGCCAAGTTACAACCAAAGAGAGACCTTCAGATCAATCTTTGAGAATGTCAAGACTAAACATGTTATGGGTGCATGATATTTCATATTTTGAGTATTATTTTCTAAAAAGAAAAAAAAATGAAAATGAGAGTCTTATTGGTGAAAACCCTTTTGGACATCATAAGGCGATCGTGAGTTGTGAGATAAATAAAAATGAAAGTCTTATTGGTAAAAGTATTCATGAGCACCATAAAACGACAATGAGTTGAAAAAGAAAAGAAAATGGGAGTGGCTTGTTGGCGAAAACCCATCGAGGTGTCACTAGCCTAAGGAGAATTATAATCCAGAGGGAACAAGTTCAAGAATGACTCCCTTTCAAACTCAATGAGTGGACAAAAAGTGATTAGTTTGGATAGATCAGGTTGTTTAATTTAAAATGCATGTTATAATCACTAGAATCAGATGACACAACTAGATAAAATTTTCTTTTTGACATATTTTTTTTAAGAAGAGATGTCTATTGTCCTTTCCTATTCTTTTTGTTATTTTTTTTCTATTTTGATTTTTGATTTTTATGTCTTTGTGGTCAAAAGAAAATCACTATCGCCATCTTTCATGTATTTTTTAGTCAAAATTTTATCGATATAAGTGAGGAAGGACTTCAAAACTTGCTACCAACTCCTTTAGTTGTGCAAAGCAAGATAAAAGATCAACACACAAAGATAACATGTTTAAAAAATAAAGTAAAGTACTCGAGAATGCTTGTCATCCGACAGTTTTTGGACTCATAAAAATATAAAAGGTGTATTTGAAGTTGAATCCCGAGGTATCATGCAAGAGAAATATGATTTGAGTCAAAATATTTTAGTAGTCGGAATTTGGGGTCAATACTACAAGTCAACAATACCGATCAATGATTTGCAATGGAGCTGGGCATGACAAGTGCAAGAGATCGTCTCAATAGCCAAATGCCACAAATCAACCACCGTATTTTTAAATTAAAATTTTTTCTTTATATGAAACAAAAATATGTGTTACCTTCATATCAAAGGTTTCAAAGCTTAACTATTAAAAGCTGCAATTTCTCACTTCTGCAAATGCAAGAGGCAGTACTTTTACATAGATTTGGTAATCAATAATGGTAAAAACTCATCATTTTAGCCCCTAGGAGACGCACTTCCTAGTCCGGATAATTTAAGATTCATTTGTTAGGTGATGCACTTCCTAACTTGAACCATCACTCCTAGAAGACGCACATTCTAGTTGAATCATTTCATTCAACCCCTAGGCGACACACTTCCTAGTCTGAATAAGTCAGTTTCCTTTTGATAGGTGAAACACTTCCTAACTTGAACCATCACTCCTAGAAGACGCATTTTCTAGTCGAGTCATTTCATTTAACCCCTAGGAGACACACTTCCTAGTCTGAATAAGTCAGTTTTCATTTGTTAGGTGAAACACTTTCTAACCTGAACATTCACTCCCTAGAAGACAAACTTTCTAGTTTGAGTCATTTTATTTAATCCCTAGAAGACGCACTTTCTTGTCTAGGTAATTTAAGTTTCATGTGTTAGGAGACGCATTTCCTAAGTCATTAATTTTACTCTAAAAAGATGCATTTCTTTAGAAAGGCCTTGATTCACCCCCTTTACTGTACTTTTCAAAAGTTGTAACCTGATGACACTCACAAAATTTTCTAGTGCAAACTGGGGCAAAATTTTATTCGTGTTTATGAGAATTTACTTTTTGCTCAGGACCCTCCTGAAGAATGGAAATTTATTTTGTGCTCAGGACCCACCTGAAGAATGGGACAGGACCCTCCTGAAGAATGGGAATTTATTTTGTGCTCAAGACCCTCCTGAAGAATGGGACAGGACCCTCCTGAAGAATGGGAATTTATTTTGTGCTCAGGACCCTCCTAAAGAATGAGAATTTATTTTGTGCTCAGGACCCTCCTGAAGAATGAGACAGGACCCTCCTGAAGAATGGGAATTTATTTTGTGCTCAGGACCCTCCTGAAGAATGGGACAGGACCCTCCTGAAGAATGAGAATTTATTTTGTGCTCAGAACCCTCCTAAAGAATGGGACAGGACCCTCCTGAAGAATGGAAATTTATTTTATGCTCAGGACTCTCTTGAAGAACAGGGTGAAGAAATTGTAAGTTCAAGAGCCCGCCTAAAGAACAGGGTGAAGAAATTTTTAAGTCTAGGAGCTCGTTTGAAGAACAGGGTGAAGAAAAAAGGAAATCCAGGAGCCCGCCTGAAGAATAAGGTGAAGAAATTGTAAGTCCAGGAGCCCGCCTGAAGAATAGGGTGAAGAAATTATAAGTTCAGCAGCCCGCCTGAAAAACAAGGTGAAGAAAAAGAAAATCTAGGAGCCCACCTGAAGAATAAGGTGACGAAATTATAAGTCCAGGAGCCCGCCTGAAGAGCAGGGTGAAGAAAAAAAAAAAGTCCAGGAGCCCGCCTAAAGAACAGGGTGAAGAAATTGAAAATCCAGGAGCCCGCCTGAAGAATAGGGTGAAGAAAAAAGGAAATCCAGGAGCCCGCCTGAAAACAGAGTGAAGAGGAAAAAAGCAAGTTAGGAGCCCGCCTAAAGAATAGGGTGAATTTTCAAATTCAAGTCAGGAAGATTCAAGTCAAGATTCCAAAAAAAAGCAACATAGATAGGATCTTTCACTTGTATCTTCATTTTATTATTTTTTTATTATTCAGTTCAATGTAAGAGCAGAAAGTCGGAAACCAGAAACTCAACGGAATCTCACTCGACCTTTATCTCTTTCTCTCACTTTTTACCTTTGAACTACAAGTGACCTGATTCCCTTATAACCCGGGATATGTAGGCGGTCCAAAATCAGGACTAGATCACATCTTTTATTTTATTTTATTTTATTTTATCTTTATTTTTTGAATAATTGAAGGATTCAAAAATCACCCCTTTGTCTACTTCTTTGTATGAAAGCTCTTCGAGATTTCACACAAAGAGGGACAAAACGTAGACACGTGATTTTTGACCCTCCTCGAGTGTAAAATATATATACGTTTCGATATTAAATATTTATATTATAATTTAATCCGATATTATTTTGATTCTTATTTTATTTTATTTTTAATAAATTTTTAGTTAAAAATAAATAACTAAATATTTTATTTTATTTTATTCTAATTTTTAAATTAATACAATTTTTTAAAAAAATATTATATATATATATTATTTTATTTTCTAAATTTTAATAAATAAACTAGTAGTTTTAATATTATTTTTAAATTTTATTATGTTTTGTTAAATATAAAAATTAATTAATTATTATTATATTTATTATTATTATTATTATTATTTTACTATTTATTTTATTTATTTATTATTTTTGTTTATTATTATTATTGTCTTCTATTAAAAATAATAATAATATATTTTCAAAATTCAAAAATTCTATCCTATCTTAATAGATAACTACTCCCCCCATCCCCCCCCCCCAAAAAAAAAAAAAAAAAAAAATTCCTCTACAAAAAGGGCTCCCATCCCCCAGAGATTACAGATTTATTTATTCAAACACTGTATCAAACTCAGACAGAGAAAAAGAAAAAACAGAGAGTGAAAACCAAAAAAAATAAAAAATCAGAAGAAGATAAAGAGGAGAAAAGTGAAGTTGAATTGGAGTTCCGTTCGAGTTTTGGTGACACCATTCTTATTTCTGTGGTCAATTAAAATCGTCATACAGGTTCTTATTTGTCATGTACTCTTATCCTTATAAATTTTACTATGAACAAAGCATGAATGGAATTGTTTAAACAGTTTCATGTATTATTTGGTATGAATGGTGGATCGAAAATTTATTTTTATTATGGGTGGAATGTTTATTTGTTTTGAGTTTGAAGTTTGATTTTCTATATCGTTTGGATGCTCAAATCTTAATAGTCGAATAACTATCAGATTCGGCTATTTTAGTTTAAAATGATATGGAGTGCATTAAAAATTTTCATGTCAGCTAGTTAATAGGTATCAAATATATTGTGCTTATTTTGACATTTTTGTCCGGTAATCTCTTCCCGTTATTTTGCTAATTGGTTATAAAGTTTCTTTTCATTGGTAAATTTTTACATAATATGAAATTATGTGCATATTAACCTACTTATAGATGATGTCCAGTGCAGTGGGTGTCTTTATGTAATGGATTATTATGTGTAAATAATATAACGGAAGAGAGTGCAAGGAATAGCGGATTATATCTTAACATTCAAGATAAGAACGGGTCCCTGTGATAGACAGGAGATAATTAGTTAAGTCCATGTCATGTTATGAGTAGTTTTTGTTAGGATTTTTGTCCCGATTTTCTTACCAAATTTAAGTTTTACTTTTTCTTGTAAGGAAAATAAAAGTAACCATGAATACTTTTACTTTTCCTGAAAGAAAAATATAAAATTTTTCCTTATTTGGCAAACCTCTTTCTTGGAGGAAATGTTTTGGACATCTATAAATAGAAGACCCCCTTCTCATACCATAACGCTTTTTCATAGATTTTATTTTTTTTAATATTGTTCTTAATATGTAGTTCGTTTGACCGAATCATATTAATAATATGTCTTTTTAATATATGTTTTTTATTTGTCATCTGAATTATCACCGTTGGTTTGCAAACTTTAAGCTTCCGCATGACGCCCTCTCGATTTCGAACCCAACAAGTGATATCAGAGCTTACGGTTCAATGGTCCAATGGTGTGGTGAGACGAGATTAAACAGGTTCAAAGCGGTTTCAAAATCAAACTGCAACGATTTGGATGATAATGAAGATTTTGTCCAACTACATGTGGAGAAGATATTTCAATCATATTTTCAACAATCCTGCTGTCACATCTTTGAAAATAAAGCTCTCTTTTAACCCTATCTAGGACTCCAATATTTTTACCCCAAAAGGAATAATATATTTTTAACCCAAAAGGGCTCAATTTTTAAGCATGACAAACAGCAGAGATAAATGAAGATTATGTGAAGAACCAAAATTATGCATATGACACGAAGAAGGCGGATCAAGTCAAGAAAATCAAGCCAATATTAATAATATGTCTTTTTAATATATGTTTTTTATTTGTCATCTGAATTATCACCATTGGTTTGCAAACTTTAAGCTTCCGCATGATGCCCTCTCGATTTCGAACCCAACAGTTTTCTCTTGTTAAGTGAAAGTTTGTTCTGTGTTGGTGAATAGAGATATATATAATAGGGTAAGAATATTTTAATGGCCCCTTTATAGCAAATGAAAAGAGTGGTGTATACTAGGTCATGAGTAAGTCCATTAGTTCGCCATAATTGTATTTGATATATAAGGAGTGGTTTGTATTTTATCTCTAATTTTGAAATGTTCGTATTATATTTCTAATTTCAGTTTGAATCTGGTTAGCTAATATACACGTTGCTAAGTTCCATTCGAGTATCTAATCGTTTATTAGTTTGAATTGACAAAGAAAATGGTTGCACACAATGACATGTAAGAATTCACTTTGTTTTTTAAATGTGAAGTGAGTTTGTATTTAAGTACGGTGTAAATGTTTAGACAAATAAATTTAAAATTGCAATTTGCTTAATTGCATCTGATAATTAATTTTCTTCAGTGACTGTGCTTGGAGGATTCATTCCTAATCAATTTGTGTTGAACGTGAATATTAGTTGTCTATGAAACTAATGGGTGCTTGAATCATTGTGGATCAAAAATTCTAAATATTCGTGGTATTTTGGTGTCTCAAGCTTAATTAGGGCCTAATTTAGTATCTTAATGTGAGTTAAAATAAAATGAGTTGTGATTCTATTCAAGACTCATCTTATAAAAAAGAGAGAGGAATAACTCATTTGTGAGGGAGTGAGACGAGTTGTGGAATAATTCAAAACTCGTTGCAAAAATAAAGAGTGAAAAAGAATAAAATGGATTAGAAAATCGTCTCGAGATTACGTGAGATGAAACAAATGTTTTTAACGCTAGACGAGCTTTAGGCACGTTTAAAATATTCGTCTCAATTAAGAATGCGGCATACGTATCTTTCTGAGACATTTAAAATTCAAGGATGCGATAATGCACTTTGACAAATATTTTCTAAAATTAACTTTTCAACGATTTATTTAATATAAGATAGTAAAACAAGTTTTAATATAATAAAATGAGCAAACTTAGGCCTCAACATAATTTATCAAAATAGTTTTAGTTAAGTATGAGTCAATAAAAGCGACAGTGCTAGAACCACGGGATTTGAGGGGTGCCTAATACCTTCCCCTCGGTCAACAGAATTCCTTACCCGGTCTTCTGTTTCCGCAGGCCATAATAAAGAGTCATTTCCTTTTGATTAGGGATTCAAAAAGGTGACTTGGAACACCATAACTCAATTCCAAGTGGCGATTCTGAAAATGATAAAAATTAATCCCTATTCAATATCGTCACTTTAATTGGAAAAACCCTTCGACTCGACCCCATCGGGCGAAAAAGGGGTATGACATGAAGTAAACCTCATTAAGAATCTCATTAAATGAATAAAAGGGTAAAATTAGAAGAAATTTCCATCTCTTGAAAAATGAAGAATTATTTATTTTGGAAAAAATTAAAAAATAGCTTAAAAATTCATTTATTTTCGAATGGAGAGAGTAAAATAATAGGAGATTAAAAACTTAGTTATTACGTGATCTTCTATGGGTTATTAATTAATATATAAAATATTGTTGGCAACGTGCATGTGATTAAAACTTAGTTACTCGTGTTCTTCTATTGAGTTATTTAGTATATAAAATATTGTTAGCAACGTGCATGGATGGTGATTAATCGTATTTGCACACTGTGCAATAGCTCGCAAATCATATAGAAGATATAAACATACTAGGCTAGCCCCATGCGATAAGTTCATGGTTGAGCGACAAACCGAATTCGATTCATCCACGTCCCCAACATGGGCTCACTGTGCAATAGCTCGCAAATTACATAGAAAATGAAAATTGCACTAGGCTAGCTACCCCATGCGACAAATTCATGATTGAACCCAAGTCCATCACGTGGGAGACCCACCTCTCAACCACTCAATCATGCTTTCGCGGGAGATGATTAACTCTTAGTTTTGTGATTTTTAAATGTATATGACAAACTTGATGAATGGGATTCCTCTAATAATTACATACATAATTAGGGGAAAGCATTTCTCATCTTTCAAAGTTGAAAGAAGGGGCCTAATGGATTAATTATTAATATACACTTGTGTTTATGTGAAGGAAGGGGCCTAATGGATTAATATACACTTGTGTTTATAACAAAAATTTTTTGTTTGAGTCAAACCTGTCAAACGGGCCGGGCTGGCCCGGCCCGAATCGGCCCTACATATCAAACCGGACCGGTTTGACCCGGCCCGGTAAGCCCTAGGGCTTTAGGGTTCCGGGTTTCGGTCCGTTTTTTTTTTTTAAACTGGGCCCGGTTAACCCGGCCCGGACCAACCCGGTCCAGGCCCGCCGGTTAACCGGCCCGGAACCGGCCCGGAATTAAAAAAAAAAAAAAAAAAAAATTATTGGGCCAAACTAGCCGTTGGCCCAACGGCTATATTACCGTTTTTGGGTCCAAACGGCTAGTTTGGGCCCATTAACTTAAAAAAAAATAAAAAAAAAAAATATATTTTTTAATCCCCAAAATAAATCTATAAATACCCTACAACTTCAAATCATTTCTCACACAATTTTTCACTCTCTCAAATCTCATTCTCTCTCAAATCTCAATTCTCAATTCTCAAATATTCAATATATTTAATTTCTTAAAGTGTTCAATTTAAATTTTTAATTTTTCGTTTACAAAGTACGAGCGGAAGTTTCTAAAGTCGCAATCTTCGGATACTTCCAAAATTTGGTATTGTCGTTCCATCTCTTACGTTTAATTTTTATTTATTGTATTAATTGTTTAATATTTAATTTTATTATATTTGTGTATTTTGAATATTTTTAGTTTAATTTAATTTATATTATGGATAAATTAAAAAACCTCGCTACTAAAGGTGTTAGAAATTTTTGTCCCGGAAGCGGTAGTGGTAGTAAAAAGCGAATTACTAGCGGTAGAGGTAGTTCAAGTAATAGATATACCCGTGTGACTTCGCCTCCGGTGCCGCTTGGTACACCTTTTGAGGAAGAAATAGGTGTAGGTGCTCACGATATGGATTATGTAGAATTTCAGGAAAATTACGGTATAGAAGAAGAAAATGAAGTAGATGCAGTTAATGTAGACGAAGATGATGAAAATATTGCTGAAACACCCGCAGTAGGACATGCTAACGTTAGATCTGAATCAGTTAATCTCCCTTCCCGTCCTCCCAGTGCCCCAAAACCCCGTAAAAGAACTAGTATTGCATGGCAATTTTTTGAACGTATATCAGATATTGAGGTGCAGTGCAATATTTGTCAACAAAAATATAAGCATAGAAGTGGCGGTAAGCAAGGGGGTACGGGTACGTTAATGAGACATATAGCTGAAGATCACACTAGAGAGTTGAATATTGCAAAAGGTGGTGGGGATGTTGGTGGGTCAACGCAAACTAGAATGGACCCAACAACCGGTCAAGTAGCGAAAAAGTATAATAAATTGAGGGACAGAGAAGAAATAGCTAAAATGGTAGCTGTGGGTTGTTTGCCTTTTAGTTTTCCTTCTTCTGATGCCTTTATTCGTTATATACAAGCAATTTATAATCCTATGTTTAATGGTATTCCTAGAACTACTTGTCGGTCTGATATTTTTAGACTCCATTCACAATATTGTTTTTATTTATCAACATTCTTAAAAAATATTCAATGTAGATTGTCCCTAACTTCCGATCTTGGTCGTGCTGTAAATAAAAATGATTATTTAACCGTTACTTGTCATTGGATGGATAGTAATTTCATAATGCAAAAACGTATTCTTGCTTTTTTATATGATGAAAATCGGAAACATACTGGACAATTTATTGCTGATTCTATTATTAAAATTGCCGGATATTATGGTATAGAAAATAAAATTTTATGTATTGCTTTTGATAATGCTTCTAACAACAAGACTGCTATAACAAAAATAAAATCTACGCTATCTCCGCCCTTTCCTGAAATTTTTCATGTTAAGTGTGCATGTCATATATATAATTTAATTGTAAAAGATGGTCTTGACTTTTTTGAGGTTTATATTGAAAAAATTCATCTTGCTGTTGGTTTTATTCAAGGAAATAATCGTAGATCTAGAATTAAAGAATTTAAAGTTAAATGTCAAGAAAATGGACTTGCACCGATTTTGATGCCTGAGGAAATTGATATTAGATGGAATTCTACGTATGAATTTTTAAAAACTTGTTATAAATATAGAATTCCTATTACACTAGCTTTTAACCAACATTGTGGTTCATTTGCTGATTCTGCTGATTGCATGCTACATAATTCTGATTGGGTTATAATTAATGATCTTGTTAAGTTCTTAGAAAAATTTTATGTAGCTACGGTTGAATTTTCCGGTGCATACTATCCTACTGTTTGTAATATTTTGGCATATATAGCCGATATTTCTGGTTTGCTCCGACAATATAAAGATAAAGAAGGTTATACAGAAGCTGTTGGCGCTATGTTTACGAAATTTAAAAAATATTTCTTCCCGATTCCCCCTATTTACTTGGTTGCTGCTATGTTAAATCCGTGCATGAAATATAATCATATGTGTCACTTTAGTACTCTTATTTATACTAACTTAGAAATAAATACTAACCATGATTCTGAACAAGTACAACCTGATTTGTGGACGGCTACGGCTGATGCAAAAGATTATATAGAAAAATTATATAATCACTATGTTGATTTATTTGATTCAGCCGTACCTACAAATATCACTCCAACTGTCGCTCCTCATCCTCCCGAGGAGCCATCAGCTTCTAAAAGGCCGGCACATAGTGGTTTTCCTGATTCGTTTTATGATTTAACTTGTTGGAACAGTGTGGATGAGAGAGCTTACACATCAACTTATCGGGAAGAGCTGAAATATTATCTGCGGACGCCACCAGAGGATCGCAGACGACGGATCAACACGCTGGATTGGTGGAGGAATAATGAATCACAATATCCTGTACTTTCAAGATTAGCCAGAGATATCTTGAATGTTCCTATGTCAACCGTTGCATCAGAGAGCGCCTTCAGTCAGGGACGACAGCAGCTTGGAGACAACCGACACTCATTGGGAAGCAACGCAATGAATGTTTTAGTTTGCCTCAGAGATTGGATTAGAGCAGAAAGAAGAAACCAAGGAATGGAACCAGAGCCCAACGACGACCTCAAACTTGAAGAAATTATGACTTCACGGGAGAACTCAGCAGAATCAAGTCCAATGCATGGTTTTTCCCCCGTTGACTTCGACTACCCTATGCAAGTTCCAATTAATATTAACATGAATGAGTTGGAAAAAATGATGCATAATTTATAGATTTTTCATTCATGTAAATTATAAATTTTGGATCATTTTGCAATCAATAAAATTCCACAAATTCATTCACTCCTTAGTCGTTGTTTTTTATTTTTTTTTATTTAACGATTTATAATTTTAATATCTTCTATACAAGTGTATATTTAATGTATACATGTGTATATGTTTATATATCTTATATAGAAGTGTATATTTAACGTATATATGTGTATATATTTTATAAATTAGAATATAACTATACAAATATATATTGTAATGTATATATATTGTAGTATATCTCATTTAAAGTATTACCTATACATAGAATAGAGTGTATATATGTGAATAGATCTTCTATAGACATGTATATTTAACGTATACATGTGTATATGTTTTATAAATTAGTATATAACTATACAAATATATATTGTAATGTATATATATTGTAGTATATCTCATTTAAAGTATTACATATACATAGAATAGAGTGTATGAATGTTAATAGATCTTCTATAGACGTGTATATTTAACGTATATATGTGTATATATTTTATAAATTAGAATATAACTATACAAATATATATTGTAATGTATATATATTGTAGTATATCTCATTTAAAGTATTACCTATACATAGAATAGAGTGTATATATGTGAAATTGTGAATAGATCTTCTATAGACATGTATATTTAACGTATACATGTGTATATGTTTTATAAATTAGTATATAACTATACAAATATATATTGTAATGTATATATATTGTAGTATATCTCATTTAAAGTATTACCTATACATAGAATAGAGTGTATATATGTGAATAGATCTTCTATAGACATGTATATTTAACGTATACATGTGTATATGTTTTATAAATTAGTATATAACTATACAAATATATATTGTAATGTATATATATTGTAGTATATCTCATTTAAAGTATTACATATACATAGAATAGAGTGTATGAATGTTAATAGATCTTCTATAGACGTGTATATTTAACGTATATATGTGTATATATTTTATAAATTAGAATATAACTATACAAATATATATTGTAATGTATATATATTGTAGTATATCTCATTTAAAGTATTACCTATACATAGAATAGAGTGTATATATGTGAATAGATCTTCTATAGACATGTATATTTAACGTATACATGTGTATATGTTTTATAAATTAGTATATAACTATACAAATATATATTGTAATGTATATATATTGTAGTATATCTCATTTAAAGTATTACATATACATAGAATAGAGTGTATGAATGTTAATAGATCTTCTATAGACGTGTATATTTAACGTATATATGTGTATATATTTTATAAATTAGAATATAACTATACAAATATATATTGTAATGTATATATATTGTAGTATATCTCATTTAAAGTATTACCTATACATAGAATAGAGTGTATATATGTGAAATTGTGAATAGATCTTCTATAGACATGTATATTTAACGTATACATGTGTATATGTTTTATAAATTAGTATATAACTATACAAATATATATTGTAATGTATATATATTGTAGTATATCTCATTTAAAGTATTACCTATACATAGAATAGAGTGTATATATGTGAATAGATCTTCTATAGACATGTATATTTAACGTATACATGTGTATATGTTTTATAAATTAGTATATAACTATACAAATATATATTGTAATGTATATATATTGTAGTATATCTCATTTAAAGTATTACATATACATAGAATAGAGTGTATGAATGTTAATAGATCTTCTATAGACGTGTATATTTAACGTATATATGTGTATATATTTTATAAATTAGAATATAACTATACAAATATATATTGTAATGTATATATTGTAGTATATCTCATTTATAGTATTACCTATACATAGAATAGAGTGTATATATGTGAAATTGTGAATAGATCTTCTATAGACATGTATATTTAACGTATACATGTGTATATGTTTTATAAATTAGTATATAACTATACAAATATATATTGTAATGTATATATATTGTAGTATATCTCATTTAAAGTATTACATATACATAGAATAGAGTGTATGAATGTTAATAGATCTTCTATAGACGTGTATATTTAACGTATATATGTGTATATATTTTATAAATTAGAATATAACTATACAAATATATATTGTAATATATATATATTGTAGTATATCTCATTTAAAGTATTACCTATACATAGAATAGAGTGTATATATGTGAATAGATCTTCTATAGACATGTATATTTAACGTATACATGTGTATATGTTTTATAAATTAGTATATAACTATACAAATATATATTGTAATGTATATATATTGTAATATATCTCATTTAAAGTATTACATATACATAGAATAGAGTGTATGAATGTTAATAGATCTTCTATAGACGTGTATATTTAACGTATAGTCGTTGTTTTTTATTTATTTTTATTTAACGATTTATAATTTTAATATCTTCTATACAAGTGTATATTTAATGTATACACGTGTATATATCTTCTATAAAAGTGTATATTTAATGTATATATTATGTATATAGCGTATATAGTGTATATTTGACCGGTTTTTAACCGGGTTTGACCGGGTTTGACCGGGTTTTAGTGGGTTTGACCGGATTGGGTTAAGTGGGCCGGTTCCGGGTGGGTTTTAATATTTTTACTGTGCAGCCCGGCCCGGCCCGGACCGGTTAATGCCAAACCCGGCCCGTAACCGGCCCGGAACCCGGTAAGAATTAGAGGGCCGGTTCCGGGTTGAACCGGCCCGGCCCGTTAGACAGTCTTAGTTTGAGTTTTCTTTATACTCTAACCAAATTATCCACAAAGGCCATCATCACGGCCAATTATTGGGAACTTTCATTTGTTAGGAGCAAAACCACATGTATCACTAGCCAATCTTGATAAAATTTATGGTCCAATTATAAAGTTTAAAACTAGGCCAAATGACTGTTAGCATCGATTCGCGATTACACTTACTAGATCTGTGGAGAGGATGAAAGAAAAGAGAGAGATTTCTTGAGGAGAGAGAATGAAGAGAGAGAAATCTGTTTTCGTGGTAACACCCGTGGATAAACTCCACGGCAGACGGGCTATTTATATTAATGATTCGGAGTATGTACAATTACACAGGTTAAACCGCATGAACATTAATATATAATCAGTACATTACATATTAATTAGGCTTCACACCTAATAATGACCACAGTGGTCATTTCTTCTTCGACCATTGCAAAACAAGTTCTTAAAACTCAAGATGAAGCCTTTTCTTCAACTAGATTTATTCCTAACGCGGTTCAAGCACACAACTATTGCAACTAGCTAGATTTAGGAGTGAGCCGATGAATTCAATTTGCATGCAAATAACCATATTAGTAATTAAAGTAGAGGATAAAACAAGAAATAATTTTTCTTGATATGTCTAAAGTAACAAGTAAATGTAAAAAAATATTTTTAAATAACATAGGGAATACCTTCCATTTTATCTGAATTTTACTTGACACAAAATTGTCAAATGGATCTAAACACCAATATACATTTTGTTGTAATTATTATTATTATTATTATTAGGGAAAAGGATGATGTGGTTGTACAGTTGATTCTCAGGCCATCCAGAAGAAGGAGAGTTTCAAGTATCTTGAGTCTATGATTCAGAGGAATGGTGAGATTGACGAGGATGTCACACACCGTATTTGGTGCAGCGTGGTTGAAACTATGGGTGTCAAGTGGGCCGGGCCGGGTCTCGTAACTAACCCGGCTCGGGAAGCCCTAGGGCTTTAGGATTCCGGGTCCCGAGCTGGTTATTTTTTTAAAATGGGTCCGGCTAACCCAACCCGGATAATTTTTTTAAAAAAAATAAATAAAAAAAATGGGATTTTGGGCCAAACTAGCCGTTGGCCCAACGGCTATATAGCCGTTTTTGGGTCCAAACAGCTAGTTTGGGCCCATTTATTAAAAGCAAAAAAAAATTAACTTTAAAAAATATTTTTTAATCCCAAAAAAAATTCTATAAATACCCTACAACTTCAAATCATTTTTCACACAATTTTTCACTCTCTCAAATCTCATTCTCTCTCAAATCTCAATTCTCAATTCTCAAATATTCAATATATTTAATTTCTTAAAGTGTTCACTTTAATTTTTTAATTTTTCGTTTACAAAGTACGAGCGGAAGTTTCTAAAGTCGCAATCTTCGGATACTTCCAAAATTTGGTATTGTCGTTCCATCTCTTACGTTTAATTTTTATTTATTGTATTAGTTATTTAATATTTAATTTTATTATATTTGTGTATTTTGAATATTTTTAGTTTAATTTAATTTATATTATGGATAAATTAAGAAACCTCGCTACTAAAGGTGTTAAAAATTTTTGTCCCGGAAGCGGTAGTGGTAGTAAAAAGCGAATTACTAGCGGTAGAGGTAGTTAAAGTAGTAGATATACCCGTGTGCCTTCGCCTCCGGTACCGCTTGGTACACCTTTTGAGGAAGAAATAGGTGTAGGTGCTCACGATATGGATTATGTAGAAACTCAGGAAAATTACAGTATAGAAGAAGAAAATGAAGTAGATGCAGTTAATTTAGACGAAGATAATGAAAATATTGCTGAGACACCCGCAGGAGGAGATGCTAACGTTAGATCTGAACCGGTTAATCTCCCTCCCCGTCCTCCCAGTGCCCCAAGACCCCGTAAAAGAACTAGTATTGCATGACAATTTTTTGAACGTATATCTGATATTGAGGTGCAATGCAATATTTGTCAACAAATATATAAGCATAGAAGTGGAGGCAAGCAAGGGGGTACGGGTACGTTATTGAGACATGTAGCTGAAGATCACAAAAGAGAGTTAAATATTGCAAAAGGTGGTGGGGATGTTGGTGGGCCAACACAAACTAGAATGGACCCAGCAACCGGCCACGTAGCGAAGAAGTATAATAAATTGAGGGACCGGGAAGAAATAGCTAAAATGGTAGCTGTGGGTTGTTTGCCTTTTAATTTTCCTTCTTCTGATGCCTTTATTCGTTATATACAAGTAATTTATAATCCTATGTTTAACGGTATTCCTAGAACTACTTGTCGGT
The DNA here is from genome assembly GCA_030864215.1 of Capsicum pubescens. Lineage (NCBI taxonomy): Eukaryota > Viridiplantae > Streptophyta > Magnoliopsida > Solanales > Solanaceae > Capsicum > Capsicum pubescens. The sequence continues at coordinate 14,679,488 of CM061546.1, forward strand.
CTGATATTTTTAGACTTCATTCACAATATTATTTTTATTTATCAGCATTGTTAAAAAATATTCAATGTAGATTGTCCCTAACTTCTGATCTTGGTCGTGCTGTAAATAAAAATGATTATTTAACCGTTACTTGTCATTGGATGGATAGTAATTTCGTGATGCAAAAACGTATTCTTGCTTTTTTATATGATGAAGATCGTAAACATACTGGATAATTTATTGCTGATTCTATTGTTAAAATTGTCGGATATTATGGTATCGAAAATAAAATTTTATGTATTGCTTTTGATAATGCTTCTAACAACAACATTGCTATAAAAAAATTAAAATCTACGCTATCTTCGTCCTTGCCTGAAATTTTTCATATTAAGTGTGCATGTCATATATATAATTTAATTGTAAAAGATGGTCTTGAGTTTTTTAAGTTTTATATTGAAAAAATTCGCCTTGCTGTTGGTTTTATTCAAGGAAATAATCGTAGATCGAGAATTAGAGAATTTAAAGTTAAATGTCAAGAAAATGGACTTGCACCGATTTTGATGCCTGAGGAAATTGATACTAGATGGAATTCTACGTATGAATTTTTAAAAACTTGTTATAAATATAGAATTCCTATTACACTAGCTTTTAACCAACATTGCGGTTCATTTGCTCATTCTGCTGATTGCATGCTACATAATTCTGATTGGGTTGTAACTAATGATCTTGTTAAGTTTTTAGAAAAATTTTATGTAGCTACGGTTGAATTTTCCGGTGCTTATTATCCTACTGTTTGTAATATTTTGGCATATATAGCCGATATTTCTGGTTTGCTCAAAGAATATAAAAATAAAGAAGGTTATAAAGAAGCTGTTGGCGCCATGTTTACGAAATTTAAATTTTATTTTTTTTTGATTCCCCCTATTTACTTGGTTGGTGCTATGCTAAATCCGTGCATGAAATATAATAATATGTATCACTTTAGTACTCTTATTTATACTAACTTAGAAATAAATACAAATCATGATTCTGAACAAATACAACCTGATTTGTGGACGGCTACGACTGATGCAAAGGATTACATAGAAAAATTATATAATCACTATGCTGATTTATTTGATTTAGCCGTACCTACAAATATCACTCCAACTGTCGCTCCTCATTCTCCCGAGGAGACATCATCTTCTAAAAGGCCGGCACATAGTGATTTTTCTGATTCGTTTTATGATTTAAATTGTTGGAACAGTGTTGATGAGAGAACTTACACATCAACTTATCGGGAAGAGCTGAAATATTATCTTCGGACGGCACCAGAGGATCGCAGACGACGGATCAACACGTTGGATTGGTGGAGGAGTAATGAAACACAATGTCCTGTGCTTTCAAGATTAGCTAGAGATATCTTGAATGTTCCAATGTCAACCGTTGCATCAGAGAGCACCTTTAGTCAGGGACGACAGCAGCTTGGAGACAACCGATACTCATTGGGAAGCAATGCAATGAATGTTCTAGTTTGCCTCAGAGATTGGATTAGAGCGGAAAGAAGAAACCAAGGAAAGGAACCGGAGCCGAGCGACGAGCTGAAACTTGAAGAAATTATGACTTCACGGGAGAACTCAGCAGAATCAAGTCCAATGCATGATTTTGCCCCCGTTGACTTCGACTATCCTATGCAAGTTCCCATTAATATTAACACGAATTAGTTGGAAAAAATGATGCATAATTTATAGATTTTTCATTCATGTATATTATAAATTTTGGATCATTTTGCAATCAATAAAATTCGCCAAATTCATTCACTCCTTAGTCCTTACTTTTTATATTTTTTCATTTAACGATTTAAAATTTTAAATTGAATTTCTATTTTTCTACTTTAAATTAAAAACTTACTACCAAATATTATTAATTTATTATATTAAGTAGCATATGTTTTGTATATTTGTGCATATATCTTCTATAGAAGTGTATATATAACGTATACATGTGTATATGTTTTATAAATTAGTATATAAGTATCTATATATATATTGTAATGTATATCTAATGTAGTATATTTTATAAGTAGTAGTATATATACATTGAATGGTGCGTATACACGTGTATATATCTTCTATAGAAGTGTATATTTAACGTATACATGTGTATATGTTTTATAAATTGGATATCTTCTATAGAAGTGCATATACGTGTATATATCTTCTATAGACGTATATATTTAACATATACAAGTGTATATGTTTTACAAATTAGTATATAACTATATATATATACATATTGTAGTATATATATATGTATATTGTAGTATATATTTTATTTTAAATAGTACATATATATTGAATGGTGTGTATATATGTGTATATATCTTCTACAGATGTATATATTTAATGTATACAAGTGTATATGTTTTACAAATTAGTATATAACTATATATATATACATATTGTAGTTTATATATATGTATATTGTAGTATATATTTTATTTAAAGTAGTACATATATATTGAATGTTGTGTATATATGTGTATATATCTTCTCTAGACGTATATATTTAACGTATACAGGTGTATATGTTTTACAAATTAGTATATAACTATATATATATATATATATATATATATATATATATACATATTGTAGTATATATATATGTATATTGTAGTATATATTTTATTTGAAGTAGTACATATATTTTGAATGGTGTGTATATATATGTATATATCTTCTACAGATGTATATATTTAATGTATCCAAGTGTATATGTTTTACAAATTAGTATATAACTATATATATATATATACATATTGTAGTATATATATATGTATATTGTAGTATATATTTTATTTAACGTATGACATATATATTGAATGGTGCGTATATATGTGTATATATCTTATATAGATGTATATATTTAACGTATACAAGTGTATATGTTTAATAAATTAGTATAATATAACTATCTATGTATTGTAATCCATGTATATTGTAGTATATATTTTATTTTAAGTAGTACATATACATTGATTGGTGCGTATATA